>CM030327.1:671314169-671368702 GCA_002915635.3 Ambystoma mexicanum | reverse complement strand
AGCACCATGATGTCCCTGTACACACACATCCATACATGGTCTATGTCACACATACAGGCAAGTAGCTGACTACCAGCACACTGCTACATGCACTGTTTCACGCAGCAATGCATGGCCACTTACCGCCCGGCTCCAGACGGGTCTGCCTCTGAAGGATCTGGACGTGGAGCGCTGGGGCTAGGTGTTCCAGGACCCTTGTCTGGATGTTGGTCAGGCGGACCCGGCACCCCTCTGCATCCTCTGCCTTCAAGAGGCACTGGGGCTTGCTGAGGGTCCTTGACCTGAAGTCCTCCCAGAGCTTCTGGACGTGTTTGATGTTGCGGGCTGCCACCTCCTTCACATTGATGGCAGCCACGATGTCCATCCAGATCCTGTTCCGTGCTTCATAGTCGGCGCGTGAACTTCCAAAGAGGGCATCATACTGCCCCAGGACTTGCTCCACCAGGATGCCAACTTCATTGTCACTGAAGCTGCCTCTCTACTGGGGGGGTTGCCACTGGTTCCAGATGGTGTTGTGTCGGACATGGCAACCCCCGAGGCAGGTGTGGGTGGGCAACTGGGTGCTGGGGCTGGGCGGTGGAGCGATGGTTTATCAGTCGTGAGTCTTCTGTTCCAGCAGGGGTGGTCACAGCAACTGGACCCCTGCAGATGGCTGACGTGCAGGCACCAAATAGCAGGGCATGTGGGCAGCAGGCAGGCAGTAGCAGATGGCAGGTGGGAGCGTGCTTGGGGCTCTGGGGGGCAGGAAAATGGCCTTTTGGGCAGGAGCGTGGTCTTCCATGTGTTGTCACGTGGCCAGCTTGATATGGAGTGATTTGGCATGTGAAAAAACTGCACGTCAGCGTCTAATCCGAGGAAAGGCCCTTAGCGTGTAAGCGTGTCTGAGACGTTACGTGCGCAGGCGTTTCCCTCGTGACGGGTGCATAGTGATTCAGCACGTGAAAAAACAGCACGTCCGCGTGTTAATGCTTGTAATCCGAGGAAAGGGCCTAAGCGCGTAAGTGATATGACGCACGCGGATGTTTCCCTCAGCACGGGTTAATGGTGAGCGGGACCAGCAGTTCGCTGTACATGCCTTTCGTGGAGACCGACGTGTGTGTTACTACTTCGTGTTGTTTCGCGCACCATCACAACTTCACAGCAGATCAAGGACGTATCTCTTCTTTTGGCGGGGGTATTGGCTACGCGTGTTTTTCATTATCACGCTAGTCTGACGGGAGTCGCGCATGCTATTTTTCCCACTGCGGGTGCCCCTGTGTATCACGTACCCGTTTTCGATGTCATAGTAGCCTGCGTGTCCCACACGTATGTGTTTTTCGTGTCCCTGGGTGCCACCGCATACTGCAGGAGGTTAATTTCACACACGTGGGCTACCGGGGGTTGCGTGCATGGTTTTACTGCAGTTCATCTTGTATCCCACCCCCTTCACCCCAATTGCCCAGGACAATTGTCGTGTACACCTCCCATTGGCACTACTACATCTGTGCCGGCACTACTCCATCTGTGCCATGGTTGGGAGGCCACGAAAGGTGAGGGGCACCTCAGCTGGGCGTACTCATGGCGGGCATGGTCAGGGACGTGGCCAGGGAGTAGGGGGACTCCAGGCTGTCCAGGGTGGCTGCAGAGAGGGAAGAGGCAGGGGTGCGGCAGCTCATGACAATGTTGTGCCACGTGTTGGTGCAGTCATGCCACTACTCCCTGCGGCTCCGGGAGATGCAGTTCTTGCATCTGGCACTGGCGCTCATGTGACCGAGCAGTCCTTTTCATCAGGTCAGGAGGCACACCATAAGTGCACGCAGGGCTGCCCTGACCGAAGCACGTGTCCCTGGGGCAGTAATGTCATCTGCTGCCCTGACCAGTCGGGTTTTGGCAAGTGCAGGGGCAGATGCAGCCAACATCACCCCGGTTGTGAGTCTACCAACCAGGAGAGTCGCGCTCAATGACCCTGGCACAGCGGATGTTGCTGCGCAGGGTCCATTCCAGGGCACGCAGCAGACAATGACGCAAGTCAGGCCTTCGGTCGTCCTTCCACCTGCCACTCCCTTGGTTCAATCCACCGGCGCCACTGGCCATATTGATCAGGGCGGCATTCGCCAGCCAGGGTCCGCACCACTATCCAAGAGGAGGAAGGTTGCATCTGCAGCACAGGCTGGGACCCCAGACACAGCCACAACCTCCTGCACGTCAAGGAAGAAGCCTTTCTGTGCGCAGGAACTGGACTCCCTTGTGGACTACGTGCGGGCCCACAGCCGTGACATGCTAGCGGGGCCGACTGTCAAACTACGGCTGCCCATCGGAATACCCACTGGAAGCATGTCACGGATAATGTGAGTGCATTCGGCCATGAGGTGCGCACAGCTGCCGAGTGCAAGAAGCGTTGGGATGACCTCAAATGCAGCACTAAGGCAAAGCGTGCTTCTAATTACAGCATGACTCTGGTGACTGGCGGTGGGCCACCACCTGAGGAGGATGAACTCACTACGCATGAGTCACTCATTGCAGAGTTCATACCAGCAGAATCGGTCGAAAGAGTGGGAGAGATGCAGGACTTTGATGCCCCATCCAGTGAGTGTTGTTGCATGTATGTCCAGCCCATGTGTGGTTTGCCTGTGTGATGTGTTGTGCTTGACTGCCACTACATGCTATGTGTACATGGTTCTCATGTGCTAGTCATGCAATGCTTCACTGATGCGTGCATGCTGTGCAGGATGGTGGACATGTAGAGCAGATGGGGACTGTCCTCATCACCACACTTGCACCCTACTCACATGCTAGTCACCCAGATGCCCCTCCGGTCCATGTTCCAGCTCACTGGCCCTTCTGCATGTAGCCAGGGGTGTCTTTCCTCTCAGCACTGGGACTATGTCATTGCATGACTGACGTGCATGTGTCCTCTGTCTGCATGCGGGTACTCCACGTAGGCATGCCGCCTTGCCCCTCCACCCCCCTGCACCCCAATTACACCATTGCACTGGTGTGCATCATTTTGGCGTACCGCAATGGCCTTTTCAAGCCTCCTGTGTACATGCTAACTTCCACCAGCCAACCTGCCAGAAACATGCAGTGGGGTACATCCTCTGCCCTTCATGCAGGGTGTCTAACTTGGACTGTGCAGATGGAAGATGCTCCGCAGGGACATGAGTGCCCATTCATGCTCCATGTGCATTCCATGCATGCCCCTTTGTGTCCTTGACTGGATGATCATTGTAGTACGTGTCCAGGATGAGCTACATTTCATGGCATTTCTTCAACCATCCCATGCCCACTCTGGCTCAGTCCTGCATCACACACATGTTTAGGGTGTCACAGTCTGTGTGGGGCACAGTCCTCCCCCTGTTTCAGGCCCACTGACTCTGTCCAACTGGTGTAGTGGCTTCTGCACACATGGGTGTACTACTGAGGGTTCATCATGTGTCCTGCTTACGGTCCCATCATCATCTGCTGTGTTGTCAGTTGACTCAGATGATGCCATTGATGCTAGTCAACACTGTCTACCAATACACAGGTCATTGGTCATCCTTTTGCTACCATTCAAGGAATCCCTGCATTTTCACTCAGGGGGCGGGGGGGGGGGTTTGCTTGTAGCCATGCAACCCATTGCATGCACATTGCACGTGATGCCTGAACTTGCCCTTGCACTGCCTTCACAGTTTTTGATACACATCATGAAGTACTTGTTCATGTAGATAGTGAGTAACATACACATGTTCTGCACTGCATCAACCCACTTCTGAGCCGTGTAACATCGTTCTACATGCCTACTCACTGATGCAATGTCAAATTGACCAGGTATGCATGGCAGGCTCTCTTTTGTGTGTGACATTCTGCTTCATGTGTTGGCTGTCTGTGTGATGTCTATGTGTGTGTGTGTTGTGTGCTTCTAACATGTGTACTAATGTCTTTTTTTCTCTCCGATGATGACGCAATGGAGCCAGAGGATGGTGTTGTCATGCCAGGCACAGGGTTGTTATCACAACAGCAACCCGGCACAAGTGGGGGCGTGGGGTGGTAGACCACAAGAACCCACATGTGCTACAGACCATCTTGTCTTTGGCTGGCAATGAGTCCAGCCCAGATGACCACTCTAGCGTCCATGTCGAATTGGATGTGCATCAGATCCATACGTCGGGGTGAGTGATTCTGATGTGGACACTACTCTGTCCGCGACACCTGCACTGAGGGGCCAGACAGTGGTGGGACCTCTGCCTGTGGTGGATCGGGACACAGGGTCACCCTCCACACCAGTCGCTGATGTGCCTGGGACATCACGTCGACGAGGGCATGTAGTCGTGCAGCCGTGGGCAGTGCCAACCCAATGAGGACGGCCGGTCCTTGGGTCCCGCAGGTGTGAAGCCCAGCAACACGGTGGCCGCACGCCACTGAGGTATACTGAGTGGGAGCAAGACATGACTGCCAATTCAGAACAGCAGGGGGCAGCAATTGATAACATCGCTGTGAGCATGGAACGTGTGGCCCAATCCGTGCTCCCCCCTGCTAGGCAGGTGCTTCTCCAGAGGCAGGCGGCACAGTCCACGGCCCGCTCGCTCAGGCATGTCATGGCGGCCTCAGACAGGGCACGCCAGACTGAAATGGTGTCTTTGCGTCAAGCAATTGCTGCTCACGCAGAGGCACGCATGGAGGCCATGAGGGTTGAGTATGCTTCCCTCAGATCCACTCTGGGTGTGCCCATGATGACCCAGAGGAAGCGGGCAGAGGAGAGGTTTGAGCAGCTTGAGCGTACCATCTCGGCTGAGCTACGTGCTTGCCGGGAGGTGCATCAGTTGTCCAGCCAGGCCTTGCAGGAAGAACTCTGTGTTACACGTGTTACCTTGCAAGAGGAAGCATGCGTATCACGGGAGGTTCTGCATGCAGACCTACGTGTCATCGCCGCACAGAACCAGGCTCACCCGTCCGGCAGGCTTGCTGCCGACGAGGGGCAAGCTGCGCCTAGGCGTGGTCAGGCTCCTGAGCCACTTCCTCCTTTTCAGGATGAGGCAGACTCGGATGATATCTCCCACACAGGTCGGGCTGTGCAGGCGTTGAGCCCATGGAGGTTTTTTTTTTGTCTCAACATCATCGCATGTGGGTGTTGAGGTGCTCCCTGTACCTCCCGCCTCCTGGGTGCCTCCCCCCGCCCGGGTCGTATGTGGCCATTTTTGACTTTTGCTTTTAGTTTAGCTAGTTAATAATTTGATAGTTATTTTAATTAGGTTATGTAGGTTTTTCATTGTTAGTTTAATTAGTTAATATAGTTTAATATTGTTTGTCTATTGTGCATTCATGTGACGGTGTGGTGCTTTGTGGCTTTTGAAACCATCCACTGTCTGTTCCAGCTGGGCCCTTCAAGCTTGTCTCATGTATGTGTTTGCAGCTTGGGGTCCTGACTCACATAGGCCACTCCTGCTTCCCTTATCCATGGGCTCGCTAGGATGGTTCGTTGTAACAAAACTTTACACAAGGCCTTTGGACTTTCTTCATAACTGTGGCCTGTCTGCTGCTGTACTACTTGTGTTAACACCCCTAGTGGGGACTGGTTGTGTTTTATCCACCCCATGTCTGTAATCAATTTGGGTGAGTACGTGATTGATGTCTCCATTAATTGATGTGCATTGTGATGTATGTTATTTTCTTGCCTGTATATGTGCTTGATGCACTTCATGCTGTAGACAGTAGCCTGCATCCTTGGCCTGTCAAAGTGACACTGATGGTGGAAGGAGTTTGGATGTAGGTCTGTAACCTGGCCCAGTGACAACCAGCATGAAAACACACACACACAGGGAACTTTCCAGCCTTATTAATTTATTTTATGCCCTTTCTGCATGAAGATGAGCCCCCAGACTACCTTTGCCAGCAGACACAGGGACGAGTAATCCAGAAAACTGGCCACGTTCGGTGGTGCAGATGTGTGGATGTGTGCACAAGCAGAAGCACAGGGCTTGTGCTCAGACGTCCGACAGAAGCAGACGTGTTTCCAAGAGCTCCAGGCAAGGTGAGCAGCACAAGGGCCCACACCGCAGCCAACCTTCCACCAGGCCACTTGCACATGCATGCTAAGTAGCACCAGTGCTGGGTAGCTTTGCCAGGCATTGTTGGAGAAGAGCATAGTACAGCTGACATGCGTTGAGGGCCAAATGCCAAGTGGCTTTACAAGTTGTCGGGTGCACACGCAGGGGCCATCGAACATATCCTCGAGCACCCCCTGCTCCATTGAAGCAGAGTTATTAGGGCAGTAGAGTTCCTAGCCAGAAACTGATACAGCGCACAGGGACACCCGGCGAGGCACAGACTCGTGTGCAGTGCATATCATTTGCATGTGTAAATTGCCACGTGCACTACCTATTGAAATCTGCGGCTACCAGAACACAACTTGTACTGAAGTTGCACCTCGCTATACAGGTCTAGCAGCTCACCCAGGGACCATTGTATCATGTGTGATTCTTGACGCATTGGTCTTCCATTTCCCGCGCGCCCACATGCACCTGCCTTACTGCATTGACAGTGTATGAACCATCAGGGGGCCAAGCTAATGTATGGGTACAAAGCAGCAGACAGGAGTGTTTGTTTGTGGAGAAGTCACTTACTTTGGCGGCATGGATGGTGTTGTGTGTTTGTTTGTTTGTTTTATTATTTATAATGCGCAAATATACCCGGGGGTATCAAGGCGCAGCATTTACAAGAATATGCGAAGCTTAGTTACAAAGTATAAAATGGACATGTTGACAATGGAAGTATATACAAAGCAAAATGAGGAGAACAAGCAATATATACAATATAATCAAGACTACAAAGTGGGCACACAAGGTTACACAGTGTGCGGATAGCATGAAGTGATGGCCTTGGCACTTAGCTATCGTGGTGGTCCCTCGTTTTCAGCCATGAAACTGCCATGGATCGGAATTTCAGGTAGGGCATGTCTACTCTAAGGTTGGGAGGCAAGGAGTTCCATAGTTTGGCTGCTTTTACCGGGAAACTATTACCTCCTATGGTGGCAAGTTTGAAATTTGGGAGAGAGAGGCAGTCTTTGTATGCAGTTCTGAGGGGTCTCGAGGATGCTTGTCTATGGAATCTGTTGATCAAATAAATCGGGGCGGCATTGTTAAGAGATTTGTAGGTAAGTGATGCCGTTTTTAGGAGAATTGTGTCTCTAGTGGATAGCCAGTTGTTCTGTTGGCTGAGTCCTGAAATATGCTCTCTTCTGGGGATGCCTAGGGCGTTATTCTGGAGGGTTTGTAACTTTTTGGTGGTAGCCTTGGAAGTTCCCAGGGAGAGGGCGTTACAATAGTCAAGGCTGGATAGTATGAGGGCTCTAGCGAGTGTGAGGCAACTAGTATCTGACAGAAATGGTTTGGCTGAGCGGATTAATTTGCACGTGTATGCAGTTGAGGATGCCAGGGAACTCAGATGTCTTTTGAAGGAAAGGTTAGAATCCAAGTAGAGACCCAATGTTTTGACCTCCTGTCCAACTTTGATATTGTTCCCATCTATCATGAAGGAGTTGTAGGCACGGCTAAGTTTCTTTAAACTAGACGTAGTACCCAGGATGATAGGCTCCATTTTCTCATCATTCAGGCATAGTCCATGAGTGGCCATCCATGACTGAATGATGATGTACACCCTATTTAGCAAGGCCAAATCCTTTTAATAATCTCCAGAAAGCGGAAGGAGGATCTGGGTATCATCTGCGTAGTTAGTGTAGGTGATACCGAGATGATCCAAATCATCGAGAAGAGGCTTGGTAAATATGTTGTACAGTGTAGGGGAGATGCAGGAGCCCTGTGGGACACCACAAGTGATGGGGATGGGGTCTGCTGCAGCAGTGGGAGAGAAGACCCTCATAGTTCTTCCGTTAAGGAATGAGGTGATCCATGTGATGCCCTCTGGAGAGAAGTGTGCTGCTGTATGGAGGTGTGAGCTTAGGACAGAATGGTCGACCAAATTGAAAGCTGCAGATAAGTCAAGGAGGAGGAGCAAGGCAACTTGCCCTTTGTCCCTGAGTGTATCAATCTGAGCTTTCAGGTCAATAGTGCAGTTTCAGTCCCGTGTTGGGGACGGAACCCTGATTGTTTGGATCCTAAGAGGTGGTGTTCTTCCAAGTGCTTCTGTATTTGTACATAGGCGACCTTGTCGAGGATTTTTAGTAGGAAGGAAACAGTGGTTATGGGTCGGTAATTTGTGGGTATGGCTGGGTCAAGAGTAGGTTTTTTAGTACTGGAAGTAACCAGGATTGTTTTAGGTTGGAGGGGATGGAACCAGTGTTGCAGGAAGCATTGATCAATTTAGTGATGAAGGGTGAGAGGTCACGGGCGGCATCTTTGATGAGCTGTGCTGGGCACAGATCTCCCTGGCAGTTGGATGGTTTCAGAGACAGGATGATTTTTTCTACGTCAAGAGTATTGACTTTGGAGAACTTGAAGCGGGTCGGATCTGTGGTCGTGTGCTTATCCTGAATTTTGGAAGGGAGAGTGTCTTTTAGGGCAGCTTTTTTGCTAGAGATTTTACTTTGAAGGGTCACGATCTTATTTGCCAAGGAATTTTGAATTTCTGAGCACCAGTTTTTATCTTTGGTGCAAGTATCGGGGTAGTATGGGGGTTTCTACTTCTTTAAGTATAGAGAAGAGTTCTTTCATATTGGATTTAGCTTGGGATATGCGAGAGTCAAAGGAGGTTCGTTTAGCCAGGTAGATTTCTTTTTTGTAAAGTGCGGTTAGTTTGGAGAGTTTGAGTTTGTTTGCGGCTGAGGGGGATTTTTTCCAGGTGGCCTTGCAATTTCTTTTTTGCTGCCTTAGGTTTTTGAGGAATGGAGTGTACCATTTGTTAATGTGTGTTTTCGGTTTACTAGGTCTGAGTTTAAGTGGGCCGATTAGGTCCAACGAGGAAGCCATGACCTTGTTGTATTCTTCAACCAGGATCTCTGGATCCAGGTTGTCAGGGAGTGTCTTAAGTGTGGGGAGTGGATTCAGGATGAGTCTTTCTGGTGTAATGTTCTTCTTGTTTCTGGTGAGAGTAGGAGGGGCTGTGGTGTTAGGCAGAGGTGGGGGTCTGTCAGTGGACAGCAAAAACGATACCAGGTGGTGATCGGTCCAGACTAGTGACGAGGTATTAGTAATGTTCGATAAGCAGTTGTGGTCGGCCACCCAATCAAGTATTCTACCTTTCGAATGAGTGGGTGCCATACTTCTTTGTACAAAGCCTAGTTCAGCAAGAGTGTTGGCTATAGTGCTGGCCGTTTGGTCTGCCGGGTCGTTGTAGCCCATGTTAAAGTCCCCCAGGGTGAGAACTTGAGAGGAGCTTATAAGATTGCTGGATAGAATGGCGTTGAGGTCTTCATCAAAGGTGCCAATGGGGCCTGGCGGGCGGTAAATCAAATGGATATTGAGGGTTTGGGTATTAGTGAGTGGGACTTTGACTGATAGTGTTTCACACGAGAGGACATTGGTGGAGGTTGCTAGTCTCATGGACAGACTGCATTTGTGTATAATGGCAACACCCCCCCTCTGGAGTTGGGACGATCTTGCCTCAGGATGGAATAGTTATCTAGGACTGCTAGCATGAGCATGGGGCCTGCTGCAGGGTGTAGCCAAGTCTCGGTGATAGCAAGGAAATCAAGATCTTCTTTAAGGATCAAGTCTGCGATTTCTGTGGCGTGAGCTACTAATGATCTAGCGTTGATCAGAGCTCCCTTGATTTTAGGGCTGGCTGTGTTTTTAGTAGTAGTTATATGACATTTGTCCTGTGTTGATTTGAGAATGCTCTGACTGGGGAAGTTGTAAAGGGGTCTGGGGGTAAGGTTGTAGGGTGGATTAGAAGTTTTAGTGGAAGAACTGGATCGAGGAGGCTGCTCTTTAGACTTCTGTAAAGTGGGCAGTGAGCGGGCGAGAGGATCATAAATTTTGGCTAGTCTAGCTCTAAGTCCTAAGTTCCTATCTATGGTAGTACGAGGGAGACTGGTGGGTAGTAACTGAGGGTTGTTTATGTCTAAGTGTGGTGCCTGGTTGATAAGCGTGGTTGGAGAAGGCATGTTGGGTAAATGCAGAGCCATCTTAAGCTGACTTACACTGTTTAAGACAATGAAGACGCAGGCAAGCAAGCTGGTAGTAGATGGAAACATACTAAGTAGTGGTGAGAATGTTGGTAGACTAGGGAATAGGCTTAGTAACGCTAGTTAGGCCAGTGTGCATTTATATTATGGACCTAGGCCATAGGACACAATCTAGATTCGAAATAAGGCAATAAGGCTAGAATGCATACAGCACCATCTAAAATCAAATATTTCAATGAGGGTGAAATGCATAGGACGCCATCAACATTCGAAATAAGGCAATAAGGCTAGAGTGCATAGAGCACCATCTAAAATCAAATATGGCAATGAGGCTGAAATGCATAGGACACCATGAACATTCGAAATAAGGCAATAAGGCTAGAATGCATAGAGCACCATCTAAAATCAAACATGGCAATGAGGCTGAAATGCATAGGATAAAATCAAACATGGCAATGAGGCTGAAATGCATAGGACACCATCAACATTCGAAATAAGTCAATAAGGCTAGAATGCATAGAGCACCATCTAAAATCAAAAATGGCAATGAGGCTGAAATGCACAGGACACCATCAACATTCAAAATAAGGCACTAAGGCTAGAATGCATAGAGCACCATCTAAAATCAAACATGGCAATGAGGCTGAAATACATAGGACACCATCAACCTTCGAAATAAGGCAATAAGGCTAGAATGCATACAGCACCATCTAAAATCAAATATTTCAATGAGGGTGAAATGCATAGGACGCCATCAACATTCGAAATAAGGCAATAAGGCTAGAGTGCATAGAGCACCATCTAAAATCAAATATGGCAATGAGGCTGAAATGCATAGGACACCATGAACATTCGAAATAAGGCAATAAGGCTAGAATGCATAGAGCACCATCTAAAATCAAACATGGCAATGAGGCTGAAATGCATAGGATAAAATCAAACATGGCAATGAGGCTGAAATGCATAGGACACCATCAACATTCGAAATAAGTCAATAAGGCTAGAATGCATAGAGCACCATCTAAAATCAAAAATGGCAATGAGGCTGAAATGCACAGGACACCATCAACATTCAAAATAAGGCACTAAGGCTAGAATGCATAGAGCACCATCTAAAATCAAACATGGCAATGAGGCTGAAATACATAGGACACCATCAACCTTCGAAATAAGGCAATAAGGCTAGAATGCATAGAGCACCATCTAAAATCAAACATGGCAATAAGGCTAGAATGCATAGGACACCATCAACATTCGAAATATGGCAATGAGGTTAGGATGCATAGAGCACCAACTAGGTTCAAGTGTGGCAGGAAGGCTAGGATACATTGAGCACCCTTTAAGTTCGAGATTTTAGCAACTAAAATGGGTTGCAGCCCATCAGGCAAGGCCTAGCCTAGTGGGCACATGGCAGATGTAATAGGCTAAGTTAATTAGTATGCGGAGGTTCGCATGCAGTGTTTACGGTTGCACAAAGGGTTGTCTTGGTGCAGCACAAGTCGGCTAAAGGGTGAGCAGGTGTGCACACTTATGCAATGTCTTGGTGCTCATACGAGTTTGTTAGGAGTCAATGACGGTAGCAGGGGTGTCAGAAAGACGGCGAGGCATAAAGTTACCTTGGTGGTGGTAGATGGGGCGGCAGAGGAGGCAAGAGCAGGCAGAGAAAGGGTGAGTGGAGCTCCTGCTCCGGTGCCAGCTCAAGTTATAAGATGCGCGGTAGAGCGCTCCTTACCACTCCAGGATGCGAACAGGGGGCAAACAAGAGCCTTAGTTACGGCCTTGTTTGCAGGCCGCCGGCGCTTCCGCCTGCCGGTGGATGTCGAGTGAACAAAAGGATATCAGTTGCTGGGCAACGAGGCTGCAGCCTCGCTGTGGCGCCGCGATGCGCCCGGCATTGGCAGGTCACGCAAATGTAGTCGGGACGAGTCAGGCAAATGCAATGCAGCACTCGATGCAAAAATGCACACGAGAAAAGCTAAATGGCTACGCAACACTTTGTAGGTATTTTCAGGTGTATGTGTGTTGTAAACACACATTCAGATTAGTAACTCACACTCTCTTTGCAGCATTGAACTGCTCCTGTTACCGGACCTGAGAGTGCGCAGGCAGGAGGCCAGCACTCACCCCAGAGATAAGTCTCTCTTTGGCTTGCATTTAACTCATTTGGTACAATGTACATGATGAACATGTTTTCTCAAATTGAGTATGTGTTTTTGTGAATAGTTGTATTTTGCCTACTTTCCCTTGCAAATCCACCTCCCCTCTCCTGCCCCTCTTTCCGGTTATCCTGCATACCAATGCCTGTCCAAACAACATATCCCTGACCCTCCTTCCCCGCCGGGGTCTCAGAGGCCTGTGTAAGTTTGACCTTGCAGGTGCCCAGACCACGTAGGGGGTGGTTGGTTCGTGCCACTCCTGCGCCTGGACACCGGAGCTGTGACACTACCCATCAGGGTGATCCTGTAGCCAAGTAGACTTGAAGGAAGAAGGTTACATACCCCAGACACAGTTATTCAGAAGGTCACAGTGATGTGTAAATGAGGGAGGGCCTTTTGTGATACACACCTTGCATGTGTTCCTTTTGGTCACACAGGATTGGTTATGTTTCAGTAGCTAGGGATGCACACAATATAGCACTTCTGTGGCAACATTCTCAGGGTGGTAAGGTTGTGACAGTTGACTGTCTCTTTGTCATCATCGATTGTCACCTGGTATGTGCCAGGCCTGTGTGCACTCCGCAGGGGTGGGAGTTTAGGTGAAAAATGTAGCCACAAGCTGGGTCTGGGCTGCCTCACCACGTGCCTTTTCCCCTCCCATGGGCAGCGCCTGTGCCTGTGGTTGGGGATGTGGGGGCACCACCATGTCCACCTGTACGTCCCGCCGTGTTGCAACATTGTGCAGGACACATGCTGCCACAATGATCCTGCACACTACTGGGGGTGCATATAGTAGCTGGCCGCCAGAGCGGTCAAGGGAGCGGAAGCGTGACTTGAGCACTCCGAATTTGCGTCCACTATGCCCCTGGTTGCAATATGGGCAGCATTGTATCTTACCTGGGGTGGTGTGGTGGGGTTCCGGATTGGCGTCATCATGTGGTTGCTCAGAGGCTAGGCACTGTCCCCTGGGGAGGTGATAATGGTTGTGATTATTGGGGTTTGTGTATTTGTCTGTGTGTGACATGCATGCATGTGCACAGGCATTTGTACTCACCTAGGAGCCATGTGTCACCATGCTGCCCAGCTTCCAGGGCCCGGCTCAGGGCGGACATTCTGTTTATGAAACTGTCATGGGTATAGCCAGGGTAGTTTGCATAGACAGAGGTGATGATTCCCTTTGCATCGCATACAACCTGTACGTTTGTTGGAATGCCAGTGCTTGCGGTTTCGATAGATGTGCTCAGTGGCCCTAGGTGGACGTAGGGCCACATGGGTGCAATCTATGGCACCAAGCACTTTGGGGAAGTGTGCCACCCTGTAAAAGTCCTGGACCTCGGCTTGCCTTTCTGCAAGTGTTCTGGGCATGTATATGTGTCTGCGGACTGAGGGGCGCGCAGTGATGATTGCCAACACTTGATGTAGGCAGCGTGACTGCGTGGCCTGTGAGACCCCCCCCCCACTATGGCAGTTGTCCGCTGAAATTACCCAGTGGCCACAAAATGCATGACATTGAGCACCTTCTCCAAGGGGCTCAATGCTTGGGAGCACAGGGTGGGGGATGTAAGGTCATCTTCCCACTCCCTGACCAGGTCTAGGATGATACGGGGTGGAAACCTATACCTGCCATAGACCTGGTCATCAGGCATCCCAAAAAGGCTAGTCCGGGGAAAAAAAATGCGGGCCCTGGCTATTCTCCTCCTCCTGCTGTGTCCCACGATCAGTGCTGCGACAAATGGGGCATTCATCGCAGCTGGATATACGTGTTTGTTGTTTGCGCGCACTTTTATACTGTGCGCGGGGATGCTTCCGCCTGCCTTCGTGTGGCGGACGTGTTGACGCCTATGCACGTCTTTTAGCGTTTGCGGGTTTCCCGTCTTCGATTCCATGAATACATGTTGTTCGCATGCGTGTGGACGTTCCATGTATTTCACTGTAGTACTTCCCCAGTTGCGCCTTCTTTTTCACGTGTTGTTCCCCATTCCGTGTGTTACGCCCCGTGTCCCGCCCCCTTTATGGTGTGTGCGCCGACATTGTGCGCTTTCCTTGTGCGCGTCGCGCATGGCGTTCAGGATGTTGCAATGACGTGTGTGCCCATGTGAGCCACGCACGGGTTTGGCATACATCCCGAAGGAAACACGTGCAGGGACTTCCATGAATCGCGCCTGTTTTTTCACGCTCGCGCCAGCTTCCGCAAAGATTTTTGGCACACCTTTGTTCCATGAATCGGCCCCTAGATGTCTCCCAAATTGAGTCCTCGCAACATCTTATTGTTGACTCTCCATCGCTGGTAGCTATGCGGCAGAGGTTCTTCAGAGATTTAATGGTTTGGTCTAGCCCGGTGGACTCTAACGTCATCTGGAAAGCCATATTTTCAAGTCCCAGGTTGGGAGTGAAAGTAGTATTAGTGCATTTCCTAGAAGCAATTGTTCCGGACTATGAGGGGGATACACCCCACATGTCATAAATATTGATAACAGAAATTCTGTATTTGACTCATTGTAGTGATCTACGGGATTTCTGTCCAATCATTCAACCATTCATTGATTGTGAATCTATTATTGATGTGAAATTGGAGGTATCTCATTCATTATTCAGGGGCCATTGTGGATGCTGTACTTTTATATCTTCTAATTTTGTATGGTTGTATATATATATGTCATTTTATATATTTTATTTGTTTGTGTATTTTGTATTGCTTAGTTATGTGCATTATGGCAACCTGAAATGCATGGAGTTGTTATGATAATTGATGATTTTTATATTTTGTTGTTAAATTCTTGTTAAATTCTTGTTTGATATTTGAAAAGTTCATTTTCAACTAACCAAAAAAATAAAAATAAATTAAAAAAATAGCCCTGGCAACTTTGTTGCCACACATATTTGAGGAACTAAAAAATAAAATGTTGGAGGGAGAAGCAGATTGGAGAGCGATTTGGGTGGACTAAGTGCCCGCCCAAAGGGCTCTTAGAGAGCAGGATTGTGTGATTCACGAATGATGATGAGAGGGAGGGCCATCTAGTGGTATATGATATAATTTTGGTCTGAATAGGAATGCTTTAGTACTCGCAGAAAGTCTTCTACTCTCACGATGGTAAATTAATGAGAATAGTTAACAGAAATTATGATTTGAATATACTGTCTGTACGATTATATTTTACTGCGTATTTTGGTTTTCTATAATGAAATGTAAACGTTTATTTAAAAACAAAACACACTGTTTTGTTTAAATAAAAATACAAAGAAAAAAAGATATGTAGAAAAAGATGTGTTGTTTCACACCTTCCCTACACAGTCTCCAGATGTTCATGTTTATGGTGGGATTAAAATTCCAGTTTTGCAACCAGACTCCAGTTTGTCTAACTTCAACGTGCATTAGCAACTTCCTGGCATCCACTCCCAGAACAATTGTCTGCAGTGATTGTAATGTCCAAGCCAGCCTAAAAATTGCTCCCTGCACCAGGGTGTTGAACCTAAAGCATATTATCAAAGTAAAGAAGAATGAGACGAAGAAGCCTTGAATAGAATGGACAGAATTGAGTTCCATGTATTCAGACTTGCAAGTCAACAAACGGACAGCATCCCATCATTCTCAACCACCCCAGCCAACCCAACCCAACCCAGCTCCCCTGGCATTTTATCACCCTTATGGTCAAAACCCTCTCTAGAACAGGTCACTTCCGTTTGACCTAATCTGCCCAGTGATACAGCAATAAACATTTTGGGATCCTATCCGAGTCTGTCTACCATTTCTAGCTTATTACAAGCAGACACATGATGCTCTCCTTCGGATCAACGGCCTCGATCTGACAACATCTGGTGTCACCTCCTCTGGTGAGGGGCATTGAGCCACTGCCTCCCTACTCACTTCTGTTGGGGAATAAGTCTCCATTGTCTCAACCGGGATGGACTGGCTAAATCCAAAAATGGTGGCTGGGTAGCCTTCACCCAGTGTACTCGAGAGCCTCCTAAATTGCTGCCTCAGCAATCTTACCGTTCATGTTCCTCGGCGACTCTTCAAGTGCAAGCATTGTCCAAAGTCCATAGGTGGGGATTACCCTATCAATATCTGCTATAATAAAAAAGAAAGTAATAAACGCTTGGGCGTATATGATGCTTACAGATGGTTTAAGTATTTATTGTTTGGTGCATAGTCCAAAAATGAACAAGACATTCTCCCCCAACATCATCATTTACCTACACAACAACTGCACATCATATGGTGCCTTTATAGCACTGTCATGTCACAGATCCTCGCCCATCCCTTGGGGGTTGCAAATGTTAACAGGCCCCCCTTTTGGGCTTACTGCACAACTAACTAAACTCTTCCCTTACTAACCCGCTATTCTTCATTCCCCAATTCACCTGTTTTTCCTTTGCACAGGGAATTCTACCACTAGTCCCTCATCTATCGTTCAGTCTAACTGTTCCTTTGTGTCGGTAACCCATCAACACCTACATTATTCAGTGGTTAGATCTTTCATTTTTCATAATATAAATATACAACTTTGTTATGCTCTGGCCCAAATTCTTGTTGCAACATTTGAGTTTCCTGCTGAATTTCTAATAGGGCAAAGCAGACACAATGATCAGTGGTCGATCGAAGGCGAGGTGAGCTGGAGGGTCCATTATTAATTACCACAGGTCCTTGTTGGTGACAGCATTACCTACAACCCCATATTATCCCTGCCAAGATAAAAGAAATGCTGCGAGAAAGGCAGTGTTGGTGATCTAAGGTTGCTCAGACACTTCTTGATTCATGGCACATAAGACATCTTCTGGAGTGCATATAGTAGCAATTCGATGTGCCACATCAAATGCATGTTTCTCCTCATTATATACTGTTTCTAGACCATGTAAACTCTTTGAAATATCTGTTACTTGTATAATCACTTCCTCTTCTTCCTCCAAACCTTCAAACCTGTGTGGCACCAACTTAAGCCATTCTTTCAAAAATTCAACATTCACCTTTACCGTTCATCACTCTGTAGCTGGCCAGAAAACTGCGAACCGATTACCTCCTGTATGGACCATGAAATGAATATCTGATTCTGGTGGAGCTGCCAACACTGATCCTTTCCCCTAAAAAGCAGTCTTCGTACCAAACTGTATCCAAACGCCTTCTCCTTCCCAGCATATCTTGTTTCCTACCAGTGCAATCTGTCCTTCGTGTAACTTATTTAAACATTGTAACTGTGGGGGCTGCAAAAGCCATAGTTTCCAATTTGAGCGAATACTAAACCACAAGTCAAGGGGCATCCCCGCGGCAGAAACAAGGCGTCAAGAGGCACAGTTGGCCGGTTTATTTTCCCACACTTCGTGGTGAATCACCCATTCCCAGTTACATCCTGCCATTGTTCCGTGCACTATTTGGCTGGCCAAAGTTCCCACAATCCTTTGATTGGATCTTGTGCTGTGAAAGAGCACTCATTTGCTTCACAGTGCCAGCCACAGTTCAGGAAATGGATCCAATGGCATAGGCACTGATGGTACTCCTGAGTCATTGTTCAAAAGTCTGGGCCAACTGTTGTGAAGCATGTTTTCTAAAATGGACACCAGCTGCACGTTCAGGTAATCTTTAATTCATAATCTCTCCTTTCTCCAAAATGCTGTCATTTCTTCTCCCACCGGGCCATCTTTGGATCTAGTAAATCTTTATAATAGTCCTCATTACTCAGATTGGTAGCTTTTAAAACCTAGGTTACATAATAATTCTGTTCTCTTGGTGGGAGGTGATTTTAATGTTGAAATAGGGGCAGCTCTGGCAGAAGATCTCCATGATTCTGTCGAAGAGGAGGTGTGGGGGATTTCTCCCCTTAAAATGTTGGACCACTGTGGGAGAAAGGAGAATATGTAGAGGAATAGAATGCAACCTGTGTGGATCAGGCGATGGGCTCACACCTTACCGCGCCTGAGTGTGTAGTTCGAGAAATCCACGGGGAGACACAAGAAGGAAGGGGTAAGAGGAGTTTTTATTTTAGAGCTCAGTGCTTACACTGAGAACGAATATGAGCAAGCCCCCAGACTTACCAAGAAAACTTCAAAAAAACACAACCGGACACTAATCTCTGGCCCAGCTAAACCTGGAGAAGTTAGATGTGGAAATGATGGAGTCCATACCCACTTGAAATTGTAGAAACCCAGGGATCAGGGTAGTCTTTATATAAATATTAGATAAACATCTTGACTTACAGTAAAAACAGTGCAATTCATAATTAAATTCCCAACCTTAAATACATTGGCGTTACGTTAAAAGCTAATCATTCAGTGTACTGAATACGTGATTTGGCACCTTCCACTAAATGTGCTTTACTTCAAACAAAGAATCAACAATACAATGAATATGTGTGCTCACGGTGTTCAAATACTTTGGCTTTACATTAACAGCTACTCAACAGTGCAGGGAATAACGAATTCCACCTTTCTAATCTGAGACCTATAGATATCACACACACATTACTTCAAAATGAGAAAAACAAGTCCCAGTTCATATAGGTGCACCCCGGCATTAAAAAGACCTCTCTGCATACTTGTGCAAAATATACTGATTCCAGCTCGTACACCAAATCCTCCCAACTATCAACGTTTCCAAAATGGTGACATTCCTAGACTTTCTTAGAAACGAATCCCCTAAACCAGGGTAGCTGCAGCCTACCACATACACAAAAATTGAACACAGAGGGTAACACACAGGAATGACATGTGGGTTCTCACATGCTATCCCCCAGTTGGAGCTACATGCCCCAGTTATGGGAAATGATAAACCCATAAACCCTTAACCAGGTAAGGCACCAGTGGTCACAACAGTGACAATTCATCATCAACAAGCTTCTTACTCATATTAGCGGCACCTTGGTTGACTGGCCCGTGGTCACAAAAGAAACTGCCTAATCAGCCCTCAGAGGAATAGATGTCGGCTCTGAGCATTGCCAATCCTCCTCTAAAAGCTCCATAACACCCTTAAGTAACACTAAAACATGTGACACACACGCTTGCCGTTCTGGGTGGTAAACATGTTTGGTGTGGCATAATTTTAAACATGATGATTCGTTCCCAGCTGATCTACACGATATGGTGCCCACAAGGAAGCATACCTCTCAACTCACACGCTTTTTGCGGGTGTCACCCGCCTGGAAAGCATCTCTCTCACCCGCCAACCTCCCTTCCATTCTGTTCTGTTCAAATGATCTCCGGCAGTGCGGGAGATTTGATGGGGGTTCAGGCAGGCTCGGGCCTTCGTCAATAGCGCAGCAATAAATATACATGACTCAAAGGTATGATGCATAAACCCGGACTGGCGCTTGCTGCACAGTTCCGGTGATTACTTTATTCTCCCGGTCCCGCCCCCAGCATGTGACCTCCGTCTCCCGCGATACACGTGACATCACACTCCTCCCAAACTTAGAATGCTATTCCAGCAACAGGTATCTAACCCTTTAACTATATTCTAGTCTCTTATGATCCTGTCCCAGTTCTTCCCATTCTGTGGTACACGCCCTGCACGACATACCCGTGGAGGCGGGATGATGGTTTCGGTCTTTCTCTCAGATGGTAGCGAGGGTGAGCACGTTCCGTTCCTTCTTCTCGAGGGGGACTTGGTGTGGCATCCGTTGAGCGAGAGGTTGACTCTCTGGATTCCTGGGGTGCATCGTCCTCCCTATCCTGTCCTATGGCCTCTGCTTGGCCAGGTGGTTTGTTCTCTTTCCTTGGTCTACCCGTTCTTTCTTCCCACATTGTTGCTGGGACTATTCGGAAGTGCGAGATGTTCCTGGTCACTACTTCATTTTCTCTGACGGCCATAATCATGCTAGAATCGACGTTGCGTACAGTCCATGGTCGGGATTCGAAGTTCAGAGACATCTTTTTGGTGGGTGCTCGGTTTCTCACTAGCACTGTGTCTCCTGTCTGTAACTCCCAGTGTCTGGCATGGCGAGCTAGGCTCCCTTGCTCATTCCTTCTTACTCGTCTCGCCTCTATGAGGGGAATGTCCGAATCTGGGGATACCCAGTTTGGATGCATTGGGAGTTCTGCCTGAATTAGCACGCCAAACATGAGTGCTGCAGGGCTGGCACCTGTCGAGGCGTGTGAGGTCTGGCGATGAGTTTGAAAAAAACGATATACGGCAGTCAGCCATGAGTGGTTTTGTTCTTTGGCGATGCGTATCACCTTGTTCAGCGACCCCATAAAACGTTCTGCGTCGCCATTTGCTTGTGGCCAGTATGGGGTGATCTTGCTGTACTTTATGCTTAGGTCTTGGAATAATTGTCTCAGTTCTTGGCTGGTGAAAGGCAGGCCGTTTTTGCTCTTTATCTTGGTTGGGGTTCCGTGTACAACGAATATCTTTTCTAGTGCCATGATCATATTTTCGGTGTTGGCGGACTTCACGTATTCGACCTCATGATAGCGACTGAATTCATCCACTAGGACCAACAGATATCCCTCTCCTTAAATGGTGCAGAAGTCAATGCTAACTGGCTCCCACTGTGTGTTGCTCCATAGGGCAGTGATGATTGGTTCTGGTGCAGCAGCTTTTCTTGCAAACTGGCAGGCAGCACAGGATTCAACGAGGCTCATTACGTACTGTTGCATGCAGGGCATCCACATCCTGGACTTTAGATAGGCGAGCGTTTTGTCAATGCCCTGGAGTCCGCTGTGGGCTAGCTTGAGTGCTCTCTCCTCCAGCATTGTCGGCAGTATGATCCTGTGCCCTTTTAGCAGCACCACTTCGGATGCTATGGTAAGTTCATGGAAGATCCTGAATAGGGCCTGCAGCTTCTCCTGAGCCGATGGTGTTCTCTGTGCTACTCTGGTTAGATAGTTCTTCCAATTTCCTGTCTGGACAGCTTGCATGGTTTGTGTCAAGATTGTGTCTGCTTTCGTCTCTTCTGCGATTTCTTGTAGAGTGAAGAACTGAGGCCAGGCGCATGCGACAACATGGCACACATGTTCCTCTGTCTCTGGCACGTGACGTTCTTCCAGCTCTGTGGCAGGCCGCGGATGGTGGGAGAGGTAGTCTGCGGGGTCGTCTGCCCCGGCTCGGTACTCTACTTCGATGTTGTAGGGTTGCAGCTGCAGCATCCATTTTTCAATTCTCGCTGGGGGATCTGGTGCTGAGCCCTTGAAGATGGGGATGAAGGGTTTGTGGTCAGAGAGAACCATCGCAGTTTTTCCTAGTAGGTAGACCTTGAAGTGGCGGCACCCCCAGAGGATTGCTAGCACCTCTTTTCCGATGTGCGCGTAGTTTTGTTCAGTCTTGGTCAGTGCACGGCTGGCAAAAGCAATGGGGTGCACGCTGCCATCACTGTTGGTTTGGGTGAAGACTGCCCCTAGGCCTACTGGGCTTGTGTCTACTAGGAGTTAGGTTGCACACTCGATGTTAAAGAATGCCATGGTTGTGGCACTGGACAATGAGTCTTTGATTTGCTGAAATGCCTGCTGGTGCTGAGTTGTCCATTCCCATTTCTGGTCTTTCCTGGTCAGCTCTCGAAGGGGGCTTGCGAGGGTGGCCAGGTCAGGGATAAACCTCACGCAATACGTTGCCATGCCCATGAAGCTTCTTACCTCGGTGGCTGATGTTGGGGCTTTGGTGTTCTTGATATCGCTCAGCTTTGCTGGGTCGGGTGATACACTGTTGGAATTGAAGATGTAGTCGAAGAAACAGAGTTCTTCTTTACAGAATTCGTACTTCTCTGCATTCAACGTAAGTCCAGTGTCTTCAAGCCTCTGCAGAACTGCTGCAAGGCGCTCATGGTGTTCTTTGGCATTGGTTCCATTTACTATGATGTCATTGCTTATGTTGGTTGTGCCTTCCAGGCCATTCAGGACTTTCCGTATTTTGTTCTGGAATACTTCCGCAGCGGAAGATATTCCAAAAATTCAAGCGTTTGTATCTTCTCAGGCCGAGGTGGGAGGAGAACGTGGTGATGTATCTCGACTCCTTCGCTAGGCGCAGCTGGTGGTACCCTGACCTGAGGTCTAGTTTGCTGAACAACTTGGCTCCAGTCATGTCGACAATGAATTCATTAATGGTCGGTGTGATATGCCGCTCGCTTCTGATCGATGCGTTCGGGAGTCTCATATCTATGCAGATCCTCACCGCGTTCAGTTGTTTTGGTTTCTATGCCACTACTACCATGGGAGGACCCCAGGGAGTTGGTCCTGATATCTTCTCTAAGATGCCAGCCTTTTTGAGTTCGTCTAATTCTTTCTCCACGGCTTTCCCCAGGTGACCCGGCGATGTCGTACTGCCTTGGGCTCAATGGTGGGGTCTATGGGCAGCTTGATAGACCTGCCCCGAAGGCATCCTATCCCTTGGAACACGTAATGGTGCTTCCTAAGGGGGTGGTCAATTTCGGTTGGCTGGATGCTGAAGGCGAACTGGATTAGACGTAGTTTTTCTGCAGTCCTGCATCTCAGGAGAGTCTCACATCCTGCGTCCACGACGTAGATCCTTGTGCGGCATGCTGTGTTGTTGTGCGAGAGATTCGATCGGAAAGACTCTTGTACTGGCAGTGGCTTTTTACAGCCATATGTGAAGAGTTGTACCTTTCTGTCCTGGAGCGCTGGTTTCGGGCTGAGTTTGTGGAAGGCTTGTATTGACATCATGTTAACGGTTGCTCCCATGTCGATGACCACCTTCATTGGATTACCATCCGAGATGACGGTGCAGGAGGTCTGCGTTCGTTGCTTCTTGTTCTTCCCCTACTTGGTTTTTCGTGGTTCGACTACAGATATTAAGTGTACTTGGTGCACTTTCTTGGTTGTCTTCCTTCGCCTTTCTTTCTCGCGTCTGTCTGGTGAGACACTTTCTTTGCTCTCTTCGCTTTCGGTGCTGCTTGGTGACCTTTGCAAGAAGTCCACTGCTCACGCTCTTCCTCTCCCCTTTCGTTGTCGGGAGGTTCCATTGGGGTGAATCTTCTTCTGTGGTCTGGTGGTTGTGGTGGCTGTTCTCGCTCCCTCCAGCCGTGCGGGTGTAGGCAGACTGCTGCAAAATGGTTGAGGCTACTGCATGTTCTACATGTCGAGCCCCATGTGGGGCATGGTTCTCCTCAATGCCATGGGCCCCCGCACCATTTGCCTGTCTCGTTTTGCCTTGGAGGTTGGTTGGGCCTAGATGGATTTGGGCCTTTCCCTCGTGCTCCCTGGCAGGCTGTCCTCTCTTGATGGCTACAATTTCTTCACTTTTCTGGGGATTGTCTAGAGGTAGACGTTGGATTGCTACTTGTATGATGGCCACTTGGTTGTCTGTGCGTTCACAAAGGTGTCCCATTTCAAGGATGCGTGATAGCGCTATGTTTTTTCTGACAGTATGGCTCTCCTTAGCTTTTCAGAAGATAGTCTGTTGATAATTTGGAGGCGGACCGCAAATTCTTCATCAGGGAAATCGCATCCGACTGCCATTTCTCGTAGACTTGCGTGGATATTGTCCATGGTTTCATTTTCGCGTTATCTGGCCACGCAGAAGTGGAACCTCTCATAGTCCGGATTGAGGTCTGGTTTAAACTTGTTGGTGAGTACTGCTTTGGGTGTGGTGTAGTCATCAGCAGTGCCGTTGTTGGAGAGCGGATTGAAAAAATGCAGTGCCGCTGACGCGATGTTGAGCAGAAGGAGCGGGCGTCTTCTCCTGTTCTCAGTGATCTCTCGGGCTTCCAGATGCAGCTCAAACTGCTGGAGCCAGATGCCCCAACGAACTGCGGCTCCTGTGGTAAATGGCTTGAATGGCCCCATGAGGGTGGTTTGTGCAGGGTCTTGACGATCCGGGTTAAGGTTGATGCTTCTCCTATCAGAGGCGAATGCCCCTGACCTGGTTGGGCTTAAATTAGTGCTGGACATGGTGTTGTTGGGGTGTGAGTGTTGTTACACCCTCTTCCTTGATGGGCCTGCCGTGGCACGTGCACGCACGTGTTTGCTGGGGCTGTGCAGGAGGTGGGCCTTGTGATTCCCAGCTACGGTAGGTTGTGCTGCCTGTTTGACACGTGCAGTCCTGCACTGAACCTTCAAACAGTGGTGGTGTGAAATTAGGATGTTCAAAAAGGTATCAGAATGTTCATTAAATGCGATCCGACGTGATTGCAAAGGCGGCTGTGGAAGCGTGTGACTAACGTTCAAATGGTCCTGGAACGTTCATTCCTTGTGGTCCGCTGTGACAGCTGGAGCTGGTCGTGTCAGAGCATGTAGGCCTGCAGGCTCTGTGGGCGTGTGTGTATACAGAGAGTGTAGGTACATCAGACAAGCTCCAAATCATCCCAAACGCTTACCGGAGTGAGATTGTGCCTTCCGGAGCGTTCCGAATGCTCGTGAGAGACTTGGTGTTGGGTCACGTGTCACTGCTTCAGGCCACGTTGCAGTGGCTGCCTGGGATCTTGAAATGGGCACGCGTGGATGAACGTGCTCCATGTTGCCAATGTTTTGTTCAAAGGATCTCTGGCAGTGCGGGAGATTTGATGGGGGTTCAGGCCTGCTCGGGGCTTTGCCAATAGCGCAGCAATAAATAAACACGACTCAAAGGTTTGATGCATAAACCTGGACTGGCGCTTGCTGCGCAGTTCCAGTGATTCCTTTATTCTCCCGGTCCCGCCCCCATCACAGGACCTCCGTCTCCCGCCATACACGTGATATCACACCTTCCATGTAAATGAATGGACTTTCACCCGCCAAAAGCAAAATCGGGCGTATTCACCCACCGTGAGGTGACAAAATGTTGAGAGCTATGAGGAAGGTTGTAGCACGAAGGTTTCTGCTGGCAGAAACAGCAACAGGTTTTGATTTGTTTTGCTTATCTGTGATGCATCATAGTAACGGCGCTGAACGCACCCGTAATTAAACACCTAAATCCCAAAAACACAATACATTTCGCCTTCCCCAAGCACGTCAGTTCTAACAGCTCCTCCTCGCCCGGATTCACACTCATGCAGCAGCTCCCTGGAGAGGAGAGCTAAAGCGCAGGCCGGACAGGCATACCCAAAGCTGACTGGACAGGGCAAGGATCATTAATCCTTTCCTCTCACCACCGCTTGATACTCGTTGCCAACCAGTGGAACACTGTCAGCTTCTGTTGTTTTCTTTTTTTCGTTATATCGTGACTGAAACATCCACCCCTGCAATGGGCCCAACCAGCATCTGTGCTAATGAATAAAATGGGCTTACAATGCGCCAGCCGAAAAAAAAAAAAACTTCCCCTTTTCTAGAGAGGAACACAAACCCTCTCGAGCAATCACCTACGAGGTGAGCGTACATCAGGCGGAACATAGGAGGGTGCAATCAGAGAGCCGGCCGTGAAGAAATAAATTACCCGCCTCGCTCTCTATCCTTCACTGCAGTGTATCCCAGGCTGGTGCGCCTGAGTGAAATCAGGCTCCGGCAGGCCTGCTGAGCGCTCACAGGGTCACAGGCAAGCCAGAATGCTCGCCCGAATTCCTCTCTCTCCCGCCACTGTGCGCACACTTTTTTCTGTCCCCCGGACTGTCCAACTCCAGGCCCAGGCAGGGCAGGTCTTCCCTCCTGTGAGGTGAAATCCCCTCAAGGATGTACTGGCTCCCCCTGTGGGCATGCAGAACCAATGTCCTCCATTTTGTGCCTAAAATGAAACTGGGCCCAATAACGTGGCAAAATGGCAGCCTAGGTGTTTACCTGTATTAGTATTATATTGATTTATTTTAAAGCAAAATAGGGAACAATATCCCCACCACCCATTAATGGAAACACAGGTACATAAAACCAATACCCAGATGGCCTAGCAACAACACATAAAACAAACACACATTATCACAACATCGTGACATAAATATGTCAGCACAATGTTAATTTTAGTTACTTTCAGTTTTTTCATATTCCGCACACAATAACCCAATCTTTGTCAAGCCCAGGATTTTATGAGGGCTTACAACTGCATACGTGTCAGAGGCCTACAGCTAGGATCATGGATTTCAGAATGGGGCCTTAGAGCTGGAAATGGTTATGTGTGGCCGAATGTTCCGGGCAAGAAAACATTCTGTAATACTTACGGTCCTCGACAATAGATTGCTATCTTGTGGAGGTCAAACATTGTCACCTGATTCACGAGTTAGAAATCTTGACAGAGCCCCATAGTGATCACTATCACATTTGTTTGAAATTCCTTTGGCGGTGTGACTTTATTTTGTCCTCACAATTCAAACAAACTGAGGGTGCTTTCATTGCCCCCACATCAGAAATATGAGATAAAATGGGAGAAAATTGACCCTGAAACATTTTTATCAAAGTTCGGGTCCTCTGTACTCTGAGAGGATACTAACCATATTGAAACAGATTCTATCCCCTCCGAGCTAGTACAAAATGTCCTTGAACCTATGGGTATAGTGTCAAATTCCTTTCAGAAGGAGTTTACTGGCAAAGGGTTGACATGAAAAGGTTGGTACAATAAACGTTTTGGAGCCTCTAAGCGAGCTCTTATATTCCTTTTGCACTCGCCAGAAAAATCTAAAGGTGCAGTGATAAGGCTCGAGCAGAGTACCGGATAGCTCTTGAGGATAGGAAAAGGGAATTAGAACCAAAGACGCGGGACTCCTTGTTGAGGTTGGTTGAGGCAATGATGCTATGAAATTCTGGGATTTTGTAGTTCAGGGCCCGGAATATAAAGTTACAAGAACGGCATTGAATCTCATGTATAGGCTACAGCCCTGGTCGATCATTTCTCCTCTTTGTATCATGGTAAAGCAGAGCCTGAGGAAACATATACTCTGGGAACTTCCCTTGCCTTTTCCTGGAAGGAGGTGCTAACAGCTGTCCGTAATCAATCTCCCAATCGTGCACCGCGTCCTGCTGCCGTTCCCACAGATATTTTCCAAGCCTGTGAAGAGCTTTGGGCAGTTTTGTTCACTCATAGTTTCAATGCAATTTTGGCAACCGGGAATCTGCCCCCTTCCTGAAAAACAGCAATTATACTTTCCATTTTTAAAAAGAGCAACCCGGCATCCCCAATGGCGCACAGACTGATATCCTTATTGGATACATCTTTTAAGATCTTTGGGCAAGTTCTGTTGGGTCACTTGGAGCAATGGATCCCTTCAGATATTTTGGCAGCTATCCAGTTGGGCTTTAGGGCTGGGGTCGGTACTGCAGAACAAGTCATGAATTTGTACATTTTATTGGCCAAGTCTGTTTTTGTGAGAAGAGAGACAGTCTTTTTGGCCTTTATGGATCCGAGCACCGCCTTTGATAAGGTCAATTAAGCAAAGCTTTGGGTGGTGCTCAGGTCCATGAATTGTCCGAGGAGGATCGTCGACATTCTCAAAAGTATACATTCGGGAAATAATGTATGCGTTCGCTCTCTTATGTGTGCACTCAATTTATTAAAGCAAATTTGGGGATTCGGCAGGGCTGATTTCTGGCCCCTGTTCTGTTCACACTATATATTAACAGTCTGCATCATGGCTTGGTGGATTCGGGTGCGGGCTCCTTGATGGTGGGCAATCAGGCATTGCCTTTATTGGCTTATGCCGAAGACACCGTCTTGATAGCGTGCTCCACAAATGCACTTCAGAGGCTGATATTGGAATACACTCTGTTTATGAATTCTCTTGGCCTAAAGAGTACTACGGCCAAATCTTCAGTTATGGCTTATGGTCCATGCAGGAAGCCAATAAAAATACACTGAATGCAGAGTAATGGTGTGGTTATCCCAGGGTGGATGAATTGGACTACCTAGGTATTCGGTTTTCTCGCTCGGTCACAGGAAAAGCCCATATAAGTTAACCAGGGAACCGCATGAGCCAATCGCTGGGAGTAATGCCGTGTTTCAGGGCCATGCGCACCGGTCAACCTCTGCACATGATCTTGAAAGTTTATAAGGCCCAGCATAAGGCCCCTATAAATTACTGTGCGTGCATTTGCGGCTTTGAAGAGGTCACCGCTCTCCAATTAAGAGAAAACACTTTACTGAGGCAACTGCTGGGATTACCCAGTTCAGCCCCCATTAATTCCATTGATGCTGAATTGGGTCTCAGGTTTTTAGAGGATGACTGGCTTCTGGCTCCCATTTTTTTCTGTATAGAGGTTTGGTCTAACTCAAGGGCGGCTCTGACGTAGCACATTATCAGGACCATTATAGGGGCAGAAGGATGGAATAGGATCCCTTGGCTCACGTATATTAATGGCCTTTTGATTCAGTTTAATGTTCCTTCACTGTTCTCAACAAATGGTCTGCAAAGTGTGGAACATACATCTAGTTTGAAAATATAGTTTGTATAATATTAAAGAACACCGTGAAGCCAGTGCATTGCTTGTCCCTGCCAATAGAATATTTACCATGATTAGCTCGGCGGACACCATGCAGCCATATCTTGGTTTTAGTGCTCATTTGCAGCATCACTGGACACTAACCAGGGCTCGTTTCAACCAGTTGCTGTTGAGAGCAGTCACTACAAATTGGACGTGCTATCCTTACTCCTCTAGTTGCCCCACCTGTGTCTGAGGACATATTACCATTTGTAATGTTCTGCCCTCTTTATTCATCCATTAGACGATGCACAATTCTGCCGGTCCTACGACAGATGAACTTTGAACAACGCAGGCCCACACTAAATGTTCTTTTAATGGCAGATACCCCTTATATGGCATGGGCACTGCCTTCGTTTTTAAAAAGAGCTTTGAATTTAAGGGAATATTACATAGCTACTGTACTAGAGGTTTAAACTGCAAAGTCTGAATATTGCGTCTGTATTATGAATTCTGTCTATGGATTGCTTTTTCAGTATTGTTTGGCTTGCAGGAACATTGCAGGAGAAAAAAGTTGTTTTATGTTCATTATTTATTCGATGATGATGTATATTCTCTCACCAATTTTGTTACTATAAGCAGTACCCGTGCGTTACATGAGTTCTGGGGGTCCCGTACTCGGTTTGCTCCCCACCTCGCTCAGTAGATACCCTTACTATTTTGGCAAATTAATTTTGGGGTAAAAAAAGACAAACTGAAAGGATCACAGTTGTGAAACAAGCAAATGCTATAACCAGTACTATATATCCAGACCAAAATGTCCATCCCATTTCATCATATCCCTAAAACATCGTAGCTGAGTTGTCCATCTTCTGGTCCCAAACGGCACGCTTGGTTCCCTGAATGCACGCTCACCAGCCCTGGTATCCTCCTCTGGAAACACCCCTATTTTTCAACATAGGTCTCCAATCTTTTTGTCCTCAGTGCTCCTGGGGGTGTCCACGAGGAGGTCCTCGGGATCCGGAGGTTCACAGCACTGCACAACAGTCCGAGTTGCGGTCACCAAGCAAAATAAGAATAAGAATGGGCCAATCGGGTCCCTTTTATTCAGACTTGCAATTCAACAAATGGACAGCATCCCATCATGCCCAACCACCTGAGCCAATCCGCCCTCCAACTACCCCGGCCTTTTACTAACCCTGTGGCAGGGGCGTTGCTAGGGGTGGGCTAAGGGGGCTATAGCCCCTGATCTTTTGGTTGTAGCCCCGGATAGAATCTCAGGAGCTACAGCCAAAAGACTAGCTAGCCCCCAGTCCCAACAGTTCCGACATCAGCTTAGCCCCGGGTCTTTTCCAGACCTAGCAACTCCCCTGCCCTGTGGTCAGACCCCACTCCAGAAAAGGTCACTTCCGTTTGACCTACCCCACCCACTGATACAACAATAAACATCTTTTTGTACCATCTGAGTCTGTCAACCATCTCCAGCTTATTACAAGCAGTCACATGATGTTCTGCTTCCGGATCAATGGCCTCGATCTAACATCCGGTATCCGCCTCCTCTGGTGAGGAGTGTTGAGCCACCGCTTCCCTACTCACTTCTAACCCTGTTGTCAGACCCCACTCCAGAAAAGGTCACTTCCGTTTGACCTACCCCACCCAGTGATACAACAATAAACATCTTTTTGTACCATCTGAGTCTGTCAACCATCTCTAGCTTATTACAAGCAGTCACATGATGTTCTGCTTCCGGATCAACGGCCTCTATCTAACATCTGGTATCCGCCTCCTCTGGTGAGGGGTGTTGAGCCACCGCCTCCCTACTCACTTCTAACCCTGTTGTCAGACCCCACTCCAGAAAAGGTCACTTCCGTTTGACCTACCCCACCCAGTGATACAACAATAAACATCTTTTTGTACCATCTGAGTCTGTCAACCATCTCTAGCTTATTACAAGCAGTCACATGATGTTCTGCTTCCGGATCAACGGCCTCGATCTAACATCCGGTATCCGCCTCCTCTGGTGAGGGGTGTTGAGCCACCGCCTCCCTACTCACTTCTGTTGGGGAATAATGATCCATTGTCTCAACCGGTACAGACCGGCTAAATCCAAAAATGGCAGCTGGGTGGCCTTCACCCTGTGTACTCGAGAGCCTCCTAAAGTGCTGCTACAGTGCATGTTCCTCTGAGAGCCTTCAAGTGCAAGCATTGTTGAAAGTCCATAGGTGGGGATTCCACTATAATAAAAATGAAAATAATAAACTCGGGCTTATATGATGCTTACAGATGGTTAGGGTATTTCGAGGTTTGGTGCAATAGTCCACAAACAAACACGACTTTTCCCTTAAATGTCATCATTTACCTACACAACTGAACATTATATGTTCCACTTATGGCACTGCCACTTCACAGATCCTCCTCCCTCCCTCGGGGGTTGCAAGCATTAACAATTGCCAGAGGAAAGTGCATGTTTTTACAGCCTCTATGCTGTGCTAGGGTCAGACAGTAGCCCAACTAGTCTTACTTATTCCTAATTGTCTGCATATGATGGAACTAATATAGAAATGTTCTCAACAGCTTACATAGTGCAATGTCCAATTTCATCCTAGTGTGTGTCATGTTCGACAGTGCCTTACTGACTTGCATGCAAAGTGGAAAATACAAAACTATGTTACCACTATTAGGGCCTCATCATGAGTATGGTGGTAAGGGGGAAAAAGTGGCAACAAAGGAATTACGGCCCCTTTAAAAATGGGCGAAAATTCCTCCAGTGGAATTAGTCCTGTAAAAAGTACTTCCAGTGGAATAACCACTGAAAACCGGCAGTAATACCCAGAGGGCAAATTCCATCAGAGGAATTGCTGTCAGAAACAAAAATCCATATTGCAAGATGAAATACTGCTAAAATATTCCCAAACGTAGTCACTGAACCAAAATAAAAGTGCAGAAGGCGGAGGTAAATGCATCGTGATTAACGAAATGAAGTTATATGCGCTCAGAATTGGCCCTAAAAGATTACGTAGAGCCCACACCTTCCCCAAACACACTTCCCAACCTGATGCAGCCAGTTACAGTAGCAAAACATCAAGCTCCACAACCTACTGCTGTTTATTGAGCTGCAAAGGCATGTGCAGCAGTGTCACAGAATACAACCAGCACAACAGGGTAGGAGACACCTTGCAAAGAGAGTGCACACTCCCTGGATCAGGCCATCATCCTGGGCCCAAACTGATGGGCAACTAATAACACTCAATAGTCTTTTTTGTTCTTCTTTTTTTTCTTTATTGTGTCACTGGTTGAAAATACTCAACATTACACAAATCTTACACAAATCAAGAATTCAAATACAAAAATGCAAACACTGTTAAAAGGTCACACATCAAATTTCATTTAGCATATGAAAACTAAAACTCACTATACATTTAAAACGAATTAACTAGCAGCAATACCATTTGCTGTTTATCCAGTGCCAGTTTTACCAGCATAGCTTAATTACACCTGCCTCTTTTAAAAATATTATAACGTCTTAACCGGGCGAACATAGGAGAGCTATTCATTCTGATACAGGCAGGTCTACACAGCAGCATCAACATAAGAACAGTCATCCCACCACTGCTGAAGCTTCTGTCTGTGCTGCACTTCTTCATCACAGGCACCTTCCAGCACACTGTGGGTATGCTGCATGACAGCCCAGGTTCCCTAAGGGGCTTGTCCAGGTGTTGGACATGCTCATGCAGCATGCACGTCAGCACGTCTCCCAGCCCACCACCTCTCCTGAGGTAAATGTGACAAAGACATGATTCTATGCATCTGCCCACTTTCACAACATCATTCCTCCTCTGAACTGTATTCATGATGCATCAATGTGCCCCCAGGCTTCGGAAGAGGGGTACCAGAACAAAAAACAATATTCCCTAAACATACAGGTGACCCGCGATGCAGACCTCACAACGATCCGCTGCTGTGCCCAAGTTCCACCCATGATGTCATGGTCCTGCACAAGAGTACACTGTTGGCATACATGAACCAACACAGGGCAGCGTACATGGATCCTGAGTAAGTACAATCACCATCAAACAAACAAATGACACTCCTTTGGGCATTTCTGGGTTGTTTCCTCAACACAGGAAACAAGTGTGATGCAATCAGACAAAGGAGTGGTGGCGTCTAGAGTCCCCAGTTTGGATCTTTATTCCTTGGTTCCTGTTCGAACTGTGGAACCGCTTGGCTCCCCCAGATCCTGTTAGTCCTTAAGCAGATGCCCAGTAAGACAGAACAAAGGGATCAAGCCACTCATGCTCTATAGCCTACACAGCAACGTTGCCAGTTGGCAAGCCTGTGAGCTTGAGCAGGGTGTATATGGTGCACTTCCTTGCATTTCTTACACTGTTTCACCCTACGTTATTGCTATTTTTTTGACTGATTTATTTTTTCAATAGACTTTATTTTATGAGCTAAATAGACACGTTTATTGTGCCCAAAATAACTAGTTGTTGTGAGTTCCATGAGTCCTAGGGAGCGTGTTTTAAAATTAGATAGTCTAAATCACGTCAGCATTTTGTAACTTGTACTCTATTCTAGTACTTGTTGCATCCGCCTCATGTCACGCGAACGTGATGACCTGAGGCGCAATAAAGGGCCCGCCCTCCAGAACCCAGGAGAGCGGAGCAGAAAGAATAACCAGCATGATGTGCTTTATTGCGCTTCAGATCCGCACCTGCGCTAACACTCTGGCGCAGCCTACCAGCATTCCATCCCCTGCCGGCACCCCTGGCGCGGGATATAACACTGGTGACGAGGAGTCAGTACGGCTCACGCATCTCAGCTGACAACGCGGAAGATCGACCTCCATCGATCTCGCCGACAATGTTTTGAACCGCTGAGGAAGTGCACTCCCCGGCACGCATTTACTGCAGAACCAAGTGGTCACAAACAATTAAAACAACACGTGCAACGTTCCTCCTGAACAATATAAAAAGAGAAGAAAAAAATTGAACCCACAGGACAGACACCATAGGTGAGGAAGAAGACAGTCCTGGCCCTCGTCATTAACACAGAAGTGAACATCACCCAGGTGCAGCAACATGGCTATGGGTTTTCCACACCCAGGGCCAATACGCTGGCAGCAACACTGTCACCTCAGATACCATTCCCCAGTCACCAAGGGGGTATAGCAGCAGCGCTTGGACCATTCAACCCCTACACGTGCCCATCATCTGTGGGGCCTTGCTGGACAATTTGGATCCAGAAGTTCGAAATGTCCATGTACTGCAAGGACATCACCACACCAAGGAAACTTAAATCACACCTGCTGCTCAATGTCGGTTATGATGTGTTGCACATTTTCAACTCGCTGGCGATAGGCGACGGCACAGACGCATACCAACTAGCCAGAAACGCTCTAACCGCACACTTAATGCCACAATTCAATCCAAACTTTGAGACTTTCAATTTCTTGCCCACAGTGCAATCGGAAGAAGAGACCCTAGACGCATACCACACAAGGTTGAGGCGGTTGGCACTGTCCTGAAAATTCGACAACGAAAAAAAGATAAGGCGCCAAATAATAAATGGTATGTCATCCGAGAAACTGCGCAGAATGGTGTTGAGTGAGAAAGGGATCGCTTTGACAAGGATACTTGAGTACGGATGCCAGAGGGAGCTGTCACATGCAAGGGCAGCCCAAAAGGACACTTCCCTCCAGAAACTACAAGTGGCACCAACAACAGCAACCATAGTGCGGGTAACGCACCAGCCCTCACAAAGGGATGACAACAGCGAGATGCATAACTCGCCACAATGGCAGCCAAGAATCCCCGATCCAACGGAGTGTGGTTGATGTGGAGGGGCACGACACATGAAAAGAAACTGCCCAGCACAAGGGACCACGTGTGGAGCCTGCAGCCGAAGAGATCATTATGCACGTGTCTGCAGGGCATCAGCAGGCCAGAACCAATGCCCACAACCGCTGCCAATGAAACACTCTACAAGAAGAAGAAAAAGACGACGGATGAATCAGGGGTCGAAGGCGAGGAAGCGGTGACAGCAATCGCAGCAGGATGAGCTAAGAAAAAAGGCAAGGTCCACCTCATTTCGGCACTAAATCAAGACAACAACACCCAGAAGAAGAAAAGGAAAAGGCCAAAGTGCCTTGTAAACATACAGACACAAGAGACGTTGATGACCATCAACACAGGGGCATCGGTAAACGTAATGCCGACAAGCATGTTCCAGAAACTGTGCCCACAGCCCACACTCAAGCACACAGACACCCAACTGTTTACCTATGACAGCAAGAAACCGCTCCCAGTGGTGGGGCGATTCCGAACCACATTGAGTAGGGGTGGCACAACCATCAACTCCAAAATATACGTGGGCAATGCTGGCATTGAGTGTCTACTCAGTTGGGAGGCTGCAGAAAACCTGGGACTCATCCAATTCATTTGTGACGTCACCGACTCCACAGAGATAACCAGCCTACTAGCCAAACATCCAAGCATTCTACAGGGCATTGGATGCCTCAAAGGCAAGCTGATCAAACACCACATTGATCAAACAGTGCAGCCACGGGCAGTCAGCCACAGAAGAACCCCTTTTCACATGATTGACATTGTAGCTAAAGAACTGCACACATTTGAAAAGGCTGGCATTATGGAGCAAGTGACCGGCCCAACCCCATGGGTCGCCCCGATGGTTGTAACGAAAAAGCCCAAACAACCCGGGAAGGTACGAATATGCAGAGATATGCGCCTAGCCTGTGCCGCCATGAAAATGGAGAGACACATCACCCCGACATTTGACGAGATTATCCCGGACCTCACAGATTTTCTCCAAAATAGACCTCAATGCCGGCTATCACCAGAAGGGTGGACTGGGACAAGAAATAGGTCCGGAAAACCAAAAGAAAGTGGCCCAGCCCTCGCCTCAAAAAAGTGGCCCACCCGCACCTCAAAAAAAGTGGCCCTCAAACCATCATCCATGAATTGCGTCAATTCATGACTTTACAGAAAACGCTACTTATGGAGGTTACATGTGTCGGTTACATTACAACACAACTCATAAAATAACATAACTTTACATACAGTTCTGTGACAGGGTCCACAGCTCCGAGGCACAGGAGTTGCATGAACACAACCTTTCACCCCTTGACAAAACAGAAGCTGCATCAAATAGCATAAGTACACTATGAAAAATATGGTTATGATTTCACTAATGTGATATACATTTCATACAAGAATGGATCACCATATGTATACTTAATATCTGTGTGTATAGATCCATATTGTCAAATTACTGTGAATGCAAGCAGATGTCTAAGGCCAAATGATAATATGTTATTGTATAGCACCTATGCTTAAGCTCTTTTTTATAGAACAAATATGCATACAATATCACCCAACCTGTGTTGGTACTCATTTATCGACCTCAGAAGGATGAAATGCTGAGATGTTCTTGCTGGGATTCGAACCTGCAACCTGCAGATTACAGACATATCGCAGCAGCGAGCGCTCAACCCACTGAGCTATCATATCGGCTATAGCAAAACGAGCAACTATTCTGTAGTGGATACCATTAAACTGGTATCTGAGATTTAACAGCAGACCAGTTACGTTTATTTGCAAGGCTGGTGCAATTTTGGCCCCATGTCAAGCCTGCGTGCATCTACTTTTCAGGCCTCACAGGTTGGCAAAATAGGGAAAGCAGCGCACTCACAGGACATCCCATACTCTGAGCACTCGTTACCACATACATGCAAACATCCTGAACAGCATACCAGGGAGATGGGAAAGATAGACACATTACAACAAAGCATTAATTGTGGCACAATTAAGTCAATGGCCACTTGATGTGCTATGGTCAAATATTTCTACACTGTACACAAGCTTTTAGGCACAAGGATTTTGTGAAGTGACCAAGGACACCGAGATGGAATCTCTTGTGATGATCGTAACAGAGACAATGGCACAAAAAACATGCTATTACTGTAACCTGCGAAAAGCAAAATACATAGTCCGAAACGGATGTTTATTCTACTCTATGTGTTGGAATTTGCTTTTTAATGGCATATAGTTATAATGTTGGAGTTTGTTTCCACATGGTGTTTTGTGAAACAGATAAGAGATCATATTTGAAGCACAGTTATTGCAGTTACATGCATGAAGGGCGAGAACTCAGATCATGTTACATGATGGAATTAGCCTTTACCATGGGACAGCGAGACCCAGACAGGTCCCTCCCTAAATGGCATGCAGGCGAGGGAAATACTGACACTCTTCAAGAAGGAAATCCTATCCGCCCCCAACCATCTGCAGAGGAACAGCGCTTCTCTCTCTGAACCTGAGCATTTAACTCGGGGTGGCAAACAGCACAAGTGACACTGCGACAAGCCAGTGCTCTCATCAAAAGCTGTGCAGAAAAAACAATCACTGTGCACGTGATTTTTTTCTAGGAACTCTTAATTATGACACAAACGTTTGAATGGCTTGGTTATTAAACCTTGGTAGCTGAAAACATGATCAGGCACTCATGGTTTGGTTCCGGATCGGATATGCAAAGACAGCGTTATCAATTATGAAAAGGCAGAAGGTTATGTATGTGCACTGAATGAGGTTGGATATGACAGATTTCGTTTGCTTGCACAGGAACACAACAATAAAATGTCTCAGGCGTCCGAGGCAGTGCACTGGGCTTGAACGTATAGTGTCTGACAGTTAACATTCATACACAGATTAGGAATATACAGTGAAGGCTAGACTCTGTCGCCTATTCCGTTCTTACACCACACAGACTTAGTTTATTTTAGGGAAGGCCCAGTGCACTTCTTTCCACAGGACTTGTCATACTGGCCCCGAAACTCACTGTCAGGATGTCGTCGATGAATAGAGGGATCTGTCCTTTCTCAAAGGCAAACTCCTCCCCGCCGTCCCTGCAACCAGTCGTGCCATATCTGCTGTTTGCTGTTGCCGCAGCTGTACACGGCCTCGGCATTGCTGTCGGTGGGAGCCCGGGGCAGATGAAGGTGCCCGGCAGGGCTCTGCCGGTGCATGCAGGAGCTGTAGTCAGACAGCAGGTGAACGAGCAGAGAAGCCCAGGACATGGTGCAGGGTCCACAATGAATTGCAACAAAAGAGCGTCGCCTGACCCAGGAGCCGCTCCTTTTGTTGTGATTCATTGCATTTACAACAACGGCGCTACGCCGTTGCCAGATGAGCGGCCCAGGCCAGCACGCCCATGTGATGCGTTCATCAAAGAAAGGTAACACTTTTGTGGTACCTTTCTTTGATGAATACATCCGCTGTGCGTCGTGAGGCACGAGCTGGCTGCTGAGCGGGCTGCAGCCTGCAGCCAGCCCTGAGCACACTGGCCCACTTGTAGATCGGCCCTCTAACATATGCATGATGCATGATGCATTTGCAAATCATCAAACGAAGGTAACAACGTGTGTGTGTTGTTGTTACCTTGCTTTGATGAATATGCTCCCTCCAGGTCAGGACCGTCAGCTCCTCCAGGCTGAGAGGCTCCCCCTGGCTGGGCAGGCCCGCCCCGACTAGAGAGAGCATGTCAGTTTCCTTTCAGCCAGGCCCGGCGTCCGAGGCGAGCTGCCTCAGACTGCTCGGGTCACGCCACGCCCAGGCCGCCACAGGCATGGCACACGCACTGTGCGCACACAGATTAAAAAAAGGCCCAGTTTGGCCCGCGGCTCGCACAGCCGCAGGAGCTCGCAGTGGACATGTTTGTCAAATTGTGAGTGAGTCTGCAAAGAGTCTGTAAAATATGAGAATAAAAAAAGCGGCCCCTCAGGAAAAAACTGGCCCCCAGGTCCCAAAGGTCATCGGCCAGTGGCCAATGGACCGATACGGCCAGTCTGTCATGACCACTGCCTCCAAGGTGTCAGACCTAGCCCAACATCCTTGGAAGCAGGGTCATGACCCTTATTCCAGGCACAAGCCGGCCCCCGTAGGGGCCTTTTGGACGTTGTCCTGGCGCCAGCGGCGCCAGGCTCATGCTCATAAAGGGACCCAGTCCCGGCACTGGAAGCGCCGGGCTCATATAAAAAGGATTGGTGCTTGGGTGGACTTACCTCCTGCAGACCATGCTGCTTCCTACCTGCAGGATGAACTCTTCATCCAATCCTGCTGGGACTACTTTAACTGCTGGGTGGGCCAGCACCACTCCCAAGAATTACATACTGGAACTCTTTTCTTACCTCTGAAAGCTGTGGAAGAAGACGCCTAAGCACTACTGAAGGCTATTTAAACCACACCCGATTGGTTTCACGTGCTTCGCGTTATTCTGCAATAGCAGCAGGACGCTCACCGTGTCGGCTCCAGCTGCTCTTCTTCTTCTGCACCTGAAAACAGGAAAATCTTCAACTTACCTTCCTGAATCCAGCTCCAGCCATCCGCGACATCTGAAAAGGAAAACGAGAACATTAGAGTAGCACGAGAAAGTACCAGAGCTGCTTTTACCACCTTCCGGCGCCTTCCAAGGCTCGTGCCGCCATTCTTCGTTCTCCAGCCATCTGCAACTACAAAGAATACAGGTTAGCGATAACTCTGTGATATCTGCTTACCTGCGCCACGGTCTCCGCGAGCTCCGTTCAGCGCCATTTGTCCGCACCTGTAAAATACAAGAAGGACATTATTAGAGCTCAGGACTCCATTTCTACTCACGCGCCTTAAGCGGTGATACCTGTCCATCCTCCGGCACTATCCTTCGGCATCAGTCTTCATCGCCGATTGCACAGCCACCTGAAAGAAAGGGAAAAAGACTTTTAAAAGTGCATTTAACTTCAGATGAACTTTTTGCTTGCCTGCAAAAACTCTGGACTTCTCCACTTACCGGATCAGCATACCGGACCTGCAAAAGAGGCAAGATTCTGAAAGGACAATAAAAAGACTCATATAAGGCACTCACCGTTCGTGCAGCTAACGACGGTCTTGCCTTCTGGGCTCTACCTCCGCAATAAAGGGCTGAACTATTGTCCAGTGAAGTAACTGGCTACAGCGCCCCTGCACAGACGCAGGATGGAGAGCGCCGCTTTTACCTACCTAAGGTGAGCACGTGCGGCCTAGGAGAGTTGTAAGAGTGTCAGGAAGGGGAAAGGGCCGAAACCCCGTCAGGCAGACGTTAACCCCTGTTTCTTCTCTGCCCGCAGACATCTCACTCTCCAGATTAAGATCACAGTAAGGAGCTGGCCCTTCCAGGGTGGTGCCAAAGACCTGCGAGTGACTTTGGAAGGTTCGGAGAACGCCCAGACCAGACCCGCGCCTCCGAGGGATTCAGGTGAAGCGTTACAGAACGCGAAGCCTACCACAAATATCCCACCCAGGCGCAATGGAAACCTCGGATACAGACCAATTGGCCCAATTGCTTGGGAGCTGAGGGCCGAGGTACATGCATCTCGTCAAGAAATAAATGCCTTACGAAGGGAATTGATCGTTTCAAAGAGCAAGAGGACGACCGGCCAGGCAATTGCTACAAATTCAAGCTGGGCAAGCACCTTTGCCTACCTCGGAGGGAATTATCCACTTACAACCTCAAGCAATCCGGTGCAGATTAATCTGCCAGGGAACGTGCCCCTGGCTCCACCAGAACGTTTCTCAGGCGATCCTAAACGCTACGCAGTATTCATCAACCAATGCCGCTTGCACTTTTGTGTAGACCCGCTGCATTCCCAACTGACCAAGCTAAAGTAGCGTTTGTACTTTCCTATCTTAGTGGCAATGCGGCTGATTGGTCCATTCCTTTAGTGACACAGGATGATCCGGTCCTCCAAAACTTCCAAGACTTTCAGGCCAGTATGGAAAAGTTGTTCGCACGACACTCACAAGGGCAGGCCTTGGACAATGAACTCCTATCGCTAAGACAAGGTAACCAAGATCTCCTGGCGTACATAGCATCTTTTAACAGACTGGTGGTTGAAACCAGGTGGCCAGAAGACAAGAGGATCACGCTTTTCACAGGGGCTACGTGGAGAACTTAAAGATGTCTTAGCACAGGTGGTAAATCCTCCGCAAGAGTGCTCCGATTATATCGACCTAGTAGTTCAATTAGATCATCAACTACAGAACAGAAAGGCCGATCGCTCCAGATTTGAAACCCGGACGTTCTCAAAGACTCAAAACCCTGCTAAAGGAAATGATTCCGTGGAACCCATGCAGATAGGCATCGTGAAAGGACCTTTAACTCAAAAGGAACGAGAAAGGCGAAGACAGTTACAGCTGTGCCTCTACTGTGGGAAGTCTGGACACTTCCTTCGAGATTGTTCAGTGAAACCGGTCAAGAAAGCCTTGGGAGCTTCCGATAAGGATGCAAAACAACAAGAATCGGGAAACGACCTCGCCCGGCAAGCGTAGAGGTCCGCTTGCCGAGCGTAAAAACCAGTTCCTTGACCTCGCATTTCGTACTGCCCATGGTCCTCATAAGCCCAGACCAACCAAATCGTATGCATGCTATTAAGGCATTCATTGATAGCGGATCAATCGGTAACTACGTGGATCAAGATATGGCAGCTAGGATGAATCTTCCTTTATGTCCTAAATTGGTAAAAGATGTAATCACTACAGTGGATGGTACAGAAATAGTTTCCGGACCAGTCTCTCACACCACCGTGGAAGTGACGCTGCTCTGCCAGGAAGGACATCGGGAAGGAATCATGTTTGATGTAATCAAGGCCCCGCAGTTTCAAGTTATTCTAGGAGTTCCTTGGTTGGAAAAACACAATCCTCAGATCGACTGGCGAGCCAAGGTAATCCGGTTTCCAGAGTGCACCCAAACTTGTTATTCTCGGCCCGACATCAGGCTGGCAGCCATCGCTTCCGAGAACCTCCAATTGCCTCCTGAATACCAGAGTTTAGTGATGTCTTCCAGAAAGATCAGGCCAACACCTTGCCCCCGCACAGATCATACGACTGCCAGATAGACCTGATACCCGATCCACTCCACCGTTCAGTAGAATATATGCTCTTACTGAGCCAGAAAATCTTCACCTCAGACAATACTTAGACCAGTACCTGGCTAACGGATTTATTCGTCCCTCAAAATCTCCAGCTTCTTCAGCTTTGTTCTTCGTCCCGAAAAAGGAAGTGACCTGAGAACGTGTATAGATTACCGCGCCCTGAACCAGATTACAGTCAAAAACAGGTACCCGCTGCCTCTGATTCCCGAACTATTGGACCAAGTAAAAGGCGCCTGCATTTACACTAAACTAGATCTCAGAGGAGCTTACCACTTGGTACGAATCAGGGAGGGTGACGAATGGAAGACGGCCTTTCGCACAAAATACGGATTATTCGAGTATCAAGTAATGCCTTTTGGACTATGTAATGCACCGGCCGCCTTCCAGTTCTTATTGAATGACGTTCTCCGAGAGCTTATTGATGTTTGTGTAGTCGTCTACATTGATGACATCCTGGTATACTCCTCCTCAGAAGCTGAACACCGACGACATGTCACCGCAGTTTTGCAAGGCTTCGCCACCATCGTTTATTTGCTAAATTGGAAAAGTATACCTTTCATGTAAAGGAAGTCGAATTTTTGGGTTCATTTTGTCACCCAACGGTGTTCACATGGACACAAGAAAAGTGGATACTATCACCAAATGGCCGTCTCCGACTTCGGTAAAAGGAGTACAGAGCATGTTGGGCTTCGCTAATTTTTATCAAAGGTTTATCCCCGAATTCTCTCGAATAGTCCAACCTATCACGGCTCTCCTAAAAAAGAACAAAAAATTCGAGTGGACTCCAGAGGCCGAACAAGCCTTCCAAGATTTGAAAGCCAAATTTATTTCTGCTCCAGTCCTGAAACATCCTCGTCCAGAACTTCCTTATATCGTCGAGACCGACGCATCTAGTCTTGCAATGGGGGCAGTTTGTCACAAAGAGATCCTGAAACACACCAATTACACCCTGTGGCGTTTGGTCCCGCAAATTTTCGGCCCCGGAAATCAATTACACAATCACGGACAAGGAACTTCTGGCAATCAAGTCCGCCTTTAAGGCCTGGCGGCATTATCTCCTAGGAGCCCGGCACACTGTCACTGTAATTACTGATCATCGTAACCTCCAATATTTGAAGTCACCAAGGCCCAATCTTCAAGACAACTCCGTGGCATTATTTTTCGCAGAATTTGATTTTGTGATTACGTTTCGGCCCCGGCGTCAAAAACGGAAAAGCTGATGCCCTTTCACGAATAGGCGTTAACGAACTCGCAGCTAATCCAGAACCAGTACCATAATCCCCGAACAAAAGATTTTGGGAGTCATCAACACAATGTCTCTTGACGACATAAAAAGGAAGATCAAGCAAATAATAACTCCCGAAGATCCTTGACTTGGCTGCAGAAAGGAAAGGATTTTACGATAGATCAAGATCTATTATACTTCCAAGGCAGACTTTATTTACCGTGTGATGACTTACAGAAACAGGTCATCACCTGCTATCATGATTCCTTAATAGAGGGACATCCGGTGTAGCCAAAACCTCCGAAAAAATAAAAGACATTTCTGGTGGCCGTCCTGGAGAAAGGATATCAAAGACTTTGTGGCCTCATGCGGCATCTGTGCACAAAATAAGAGCCAGAGAGAAAAACCAGCGGGCTACTGCATCCGATAGACATTCCACCGTGCCCTTGGCACACCCTCTCAATGGATTTATCACGGATTTGCCCCCTTGTTCCCGATATAATACAATTCTAGTAATTGTTGATCTTTTTCAAAGATGGCTCATTTTGTTCCACTGAAAGGATAACCACACAGCTTCCATTCTAGCCCGAGAAATTCCTTGAAAACATCGTTCGCTTGCACGGTTCCCTTCAGTCCTAATCTCTGATCGAGGGAGCCAATTCATTTCCCATTTCTGGAGAAGTTGTTGTCGTCTTGCACAAATTGATGTGCGACTCTCTACCAGCCACCACCCTCAAACTGACGGGCAGACTGAGAGGACTAACCAAACTCTGGAACAGTATCTTCGTTGCATGTTACAACAATCAGAGGGTACTTGGAGGGACATTCTTTGGATTGCTGAATATGCGTACAACAACTCAATACATACCGGAACAGGTAAAACCCCTTTCTTCCTGTTGTATGGGGTTCACCCTCGGACCTCTAATTTAGATCCGCCTCAAGATCTCGGAACACCCGCTGTGGACCATCTTCATGCGACCATAACTCAAACATTTAAGGAAGCCGTCGCACACCTTCAACGAGCCAAAGAATCTTATAAGAAAGGTGCTGATCAACATCGGAAAGAGGCCCCTCAGTACCAAGTAGGAGACCAAGTCTGGCTGTCTACTAAACATCTGTCTCTAAAAGGACCACGCACCTTCAATCCAAAGTACTTAGGACCCTACACGATCACGGCTGTGATAAATCCTGTGGCGGTTAAATTAGAATTGCCCACTCGAATGAAAATACATCCTGTTTTCCATGTTTCACTCCTGAAACCTATGCAACCCGGAACCCGTCTGACTAAACCTCCAGAGCCAATCCAAGTAGACGGAGAAAACGAATACGAGGTTCGGAACATCTTGGATTCTAAGTTTTTCAAGTCAAAACTGTATTACCTGATTGATTGGAAAGGGTATGGCCCCCAGGAGAGATCTTGGGAACCTTCAGAAAATGTCCATGCTTCTCGTCTAATCAGAAAATTTCATCGGACCTTCCCAACAAACCAAAGCCTCCGGGAAGACCAATTTGGGAGGGGCCTGAGGGGGGGTGCTGTCATGACCACTGCCTCCAAGGTGTCAGACCTAGTCCAACATCCTTGGAAGCAGGGTCATGACCCTTATTCCAGGCACAAGCCAGCCCCCGTAGGGGCCTTTTGGACCTTGTCCTGGCGCCAGCGGCGCCAGGCTCATGCTCATAAAGGGACCCAGTCCCGGCACTGGAAGCGCCGGGCTCATATAAAAAGGATTGGTGCTTGGGTGGACTTACCTCCTGCAGACCATGCTGCCTTCCTACCTGCAGGATGAACTCTTCATCCAATCCTGCTGGGACTACTTTAACTGCTGGGTGGGGCCAGCACCACTCCCAAGAATTACATACTGGAACTCTTTCTTACCTCTGAAAGCTGTGGAAGAAGATGCCTAAGCACTACTGAAGGCTATTTAAACCACACCCGATTGGTTTCACGTGCTTCGCCGTTATTCTGCAATAGCAGCAGGACGCTCACCGTGTCGGCTCCAGCTGCTCTTCTTCTTCTGCACCTGAAAACAGGAAAAATCTTCAACTTACCTTCCTGAATCCAGCTCCAGCCTTCCGCGACATCTGAAAAGGAAAACGAGAACATTAGAGTAGCACGAGAAAGTACCAGAGCTGCTTTTACCACCTTCCGGCGCCTTCCAAGGCCTCGTGCGCCATTCTTCGTTCTCCAGCCATCTGCAACTACAAAGAATAACAGGTTAGCGATAACTCTGTGATATCTGCTTACCTGCGCCACGGTCTCCGCGAGCTCCGTTCAGCACCATTGTTCCGCACCTGTAAAATACAAGAAGGACATTATTAGAGCTCAGGACTCCATTTCTACTCACGCGCCTTAAGCGGTGATACCTGTCCATCCTCCGGCACTATCCTTCGGCATCAGTCTTCATCGCCGATTGCACAGCCACCTGAAAGAAAGGGAAAAAAGACTTTTAAAAGTGCATTTAACTTCAGATGAACTTTTGCTTGCCTGCAAAAACTCTGGACTTCTCCACTTACCGGATCAGCATACCGGACCTGCAAAAGAGGCAAGATTCTGAAAGGACAATAAAAAGACTCATATAAGGCACTCACCGTTCGTGCAGCTAACGACGGTCTTGCCTTCTGGACTCTACCTCCGCAATAAAGGGCTGAACTATCGTCCAGTGAAGTAACTGGCTACAGCGCCCCTGCACAGACGCAGGATGGAGAGCGCCGCTTTTACCTACCTAAGGTGAGCACGTGCGGCCTAGGAGAGTTGTAGGAGTGTCAGGAAGGGGAAAGGGCCGAAACCCCGTCAGGCAGACGTTAACCCCTGTTTCTTCTCTGCCCGCAGACATCTCACTCTCCAGATTAAGATCACAGTAAGGAGCTGGCCCTTCCAGGGTGGTGCCAAAGACCTGCGAGTGACTTTGGAAGGTTCGGAGAACGCCCAGACCAGACCCGCGCCTCCGGGGATTCAGGTGAGCGTTACACAGTCCGACACTGATCACCAGCTAAAATTACACCAGGACTCGAGGTACATAACAACTTTCTCGACCCACCTGGGCCTGCGCATTACAAGAGGCTAAACTTCAGGATATCTTCAGCAGCTGAATTATTTCAACACGCTATCCAGGAAGTAATGCAGGGCATCCCTGGAGTACTTAACGTCAGTGACGACATCCTTATCCACCCCAAAAACAAGAGGAACATATGCGTCGTCTGGAAACAGTACTCGACAGGCTGGAGAAGGCAGGACTCATGATCCACAGGGACAAATGCAAGTTCCTGAAGGAGGAAATCACCTTCATTGGTTATATCTTCTATAAAGAAGGGGTTCAGCTGACCCCAGAAAGTAGCGGACATAAAATAAGCCTCCCCTCCAACCACACCCACGGAAGTGCGCAGCTTTTTGGGCATGGCCACATACTGTGGCAGATTTATACCCAATCTGGCCACCATGTCAGAGCTGCTCCGAGAACTCACCAGGCAGAATGTCAAATGGGAATGGACCCACAATGCATGGAAGTGTTTGATTGCATCAAAAAATCATTTTCGGTAGACACAGTGATGGCCTACTACGACCCAGCTCTGGCCACGGAACTATAAGTGGAGGCAAGCCCAGTCGAACTCGGGGCAATCCTGCATTCCATCCCCCGCCGGCAGCCCCGCCACGGCAATATAACAGTACTCTGAGTATAGGGAAGAGGAAGACCACCCCCACCGCTGGTGAAGGCTGCTCCTAATTATGCTCAGGAACTAAGCACAATTAATGTGGTAGGTGAATTGGAGGAAAGAAATTGCTGTGTCGAGAGCAGCCTAAGGCAGAGCAAGTGTAAGTCAATGCCTAATGAGCTGCTGAATGTCATTGTATGATCCGAGATAAAAACCGGAAGCTTCTCCCAAAGAGAGTGTGGCTTGACGTTCTGAGGTCCTTTCCTCTGAAGCCCGCATTCTCTCAGCACAGTGAAGGGTCAAAGTCGTGAGGGAGCGACGAGCGGCAAAGAAGAGTGAGCAGGGCCACCATGGGAGAGCAAGAGTGCGGCGAGGTGAGGTTGGGGGGAGTGTCAGATAAGGGTGCTCACTGCCTGGGTCTTTGCCCTTGTCTTTTGACATTTAGTCCAAAGTCTGGGAATTTACAAAGGGTCTCGGCCTGGTCACACTATATAATCTTGTCTCTCAGAACCATTATATCAAAGCAAAAGGCTACAAATACTCTCTAACCACTTCATGTTACCAAGAGATCCTCTGCAATAGCTGCATCAATAGCAGAGGTAAATTCACTTATAAGAGAGACTGAGTGCATGTTATGTTATGTAAATGAGCTGTCCGATGTGTGGGATGTATTGACCCACTCCGCTATGCTATGCGGCATCACCCTGATAGTATGGTGCAAGGAACTGCAACAATGGCGGCAAAACTCATGTGTGCGCCAAAAACCTACAAAAAACCTACAAAAACTACGTTCTCAAGCACACAAAAATATGGATGCACAACCTGCCCCCCATGGTGCATGTGTGGTGGAATAGAGCACACACTGCAGAAAATGTGCCAGTGGGCTCCATGACCAGCAAACAGAGTGCAGAGAGAGAAGCAGCACTTTGCAATTACAACTCCAAAATGCGCCTATAAATGACATTTGCTTTGGTGCTAAAAACTCCAAAATGCCTATAACCCAACACTTCTCAACATCCAAAACCTTGCTCAGCGCTAAAATTCATGTAATCTTATGAAGCATTGCTAACATACAAAGTCCTAAATGTGAATAGCAAAACATTTCTTCAGAAAAAACGGATTGTCAGTAAACTGACAGTCCCTGTCAAAATTTGTGTGCAGTACCTTGGGCTACCTGTGGATGACAGCTGTCAGCTGAGTTAGTGATGAAACTTCAAAGTGATCTAAATTAAAAAGTCTGCCGGATTAGCAAACATAAAAAGGATTGTTGCTAAAAAGAATACAGATCTCAGTTATGTTTTTGATCCCACAGGTGAAAGCTAAGAAAGTAATGTAATAATGTTTGATGCAACAAGTGTGGGTTTTCCTGGATTTAAGAAGTTAATTAGCCTGGCTGAGCTACAAGAACTGGAAAAGCAGGTTTCTCCCAGGGGGAGGGAACATCCTCTCAGCTGAAACAACTGGGAGATTCTAATTGCGGGTTAGCCCAGACTGTTGTCTACAGAAAGAGAAGGAACAATCACAGGCCCTTCAGCCCAGGAAACGGAGGTGTGAGAGTGTCATAAACTGCTCCTGGAAGGGACTCAGGAAGGAGGAGCCTGTTCTGGACTGCAGGGAGACACAAATGGGCGGACCATCTGCTGTTAAACATGAACAATGAACAATTTTCAGAGACTCATAACTTATGATTCAAAGTGGTGAAAAATATTAAAAGGACAGAGTTGTTAATCTAATTTCTGGCTGCACATTTTAAGAGGCGGCAGAACTGTGTAACATGTCCTGGACAGGAATGGCAATATATGTGGTTTTATGTGCAATGTATTAATATTAGAATTGTGAACATTTACACACACATCCCTATGTTAAACACACACATTTGAAAGAATTTTCATAAAGTTTGGAAATTGTGTTCATAGCGAAAAGGACAACATTCTGTCGAAAGTTGAAACAAGATCACACAGCTGCAGGATTTTGAGGAACAGATACTACATAAAATATGGAATCCTTGTGTGTGATTTGTGTAAAGGTGACCAATGTAGAAATGTGTATTTAGTATAAAATCCGATTTTGAGACCAGTGGCTAAAGGGAGGTTTCTAAGATCTGTAAAGCAAACCATAAAATGTGACATCATCCGGTCTTGATCCAATCACTCAGTGAAGCGCTGTGGTGTGAGAAGGCCTTTTGAACGAGTATCCTGAAATTCTTGGGCTTGCTACCACTAGGCTTGCCTGAGGAACTCTCTATCCAGCCGGTTGAAATACCCACAGACTAGGAGGGCAGATTCTGTGGAAATCCGGTGACCGGCCTAGCTGATCCGATCCTGTGCCTGATGTGCTGTTCTTCCTAGACCAGATCCAATCCATGACCAGAACTGATGGTCCAAATTAATAACTTATTCTGTGAGTATTGATAGGAAGAAAAATGACCCTAATATATCTGCATTGTATGATCCCAATCTCAGACCCATCCCAATCTTTAATTCAGACTCATAGTGTTGCTAGAACTGTCTTTGCGCTGACTCTTTCCTCATCTGAAGAAGTAGAGCATCCACAACAGGTGGGTTACGCTGATCACGTGACTATAAGATCCATCCGTGGCATTTGCTTCTTCATAGTCATAATCTATTGTAATTAACCCATCTGTCATTTTCAAAGTGCATTTCTGTTTTACATTCTCGCGCCTATTTTACAAAAACGACCTTTACTAAAACCTCTATAACTCCCTCAGTTTTTATGATAGAAATGAAAACTCCTACTTGTACCTAGCATCATTAGCTATCCATGGAACCCAAAACAGTGTGATTCTCCCGTTATCACGAATATCGTGGAAGGAAAAGTTTGCCGCGATTTTACATTCTGAGAAATTTTACACGTTCGAATTAGCTTTAAATTGTTTCTGACTTGGACTTTAAGATTATAAAATCATTGCCTGTCAGTGTTTGCAACTGTTCAAAGCGGCTCCCATAGGAATTTATAATAATGTAAGTATTTCTGACCACATTTGGTGTATTTGCTCAGTCAATTCCAAAGATAATTTCAAAGCCAATTTGACAGCTGAAAAGTCAATTCCCTTTTTCTCTTGTTTTTGAAGGGGGAAGGTGGGAATGATATTCTGTTTTATTGGTGCTATTCCTGAATACATGCTCTCTCCTCACATCTATTTAATTGCCTATCGGGGGATTGAGGGGTGTTGCAGGGGGAACCTCTAACCATAGTTCCATCTATACCAAACAACACAAAAGTAATATTTCTGTGCTGCATTTGTTTTATGCTCATTCCTTGATTCCTAGTGTATTAAAGATATTACTCAGTGTCCTGTCACCCCATTGGTTATTGTTGTTTACATATTAAAATATATTGTGATTTGAATTCCATGAAATACATAAATAAATATTGACCTTTGCAAACTAGCCTGATTCCTGGTTCAGTGTGACCGGAGGGTTCCAGGAGAAGGGTGTGATACGAGTGGTATATCGTTCAGAATATTGAACTTATAGATAAAAATAAATAAGGGTTTCAGTTGCGCACTACACGCTGGGCTTGACTTGGGTGTGTGCCGGATTGAAATCACTTACAGCTTGAGGGCTCATCCGGGATCTTGAATTTGACATACCACTTGTGACAGTCTAACACAGCGTGCTAGCCGGCAGGGTACATACACTTTGTTGGGTTACCATACTATGCTACATTGTACAAGCACCCCTCAAAAGAAATACTCAAAAGAATTGGGCCTGTTTGCAAAAGTAAAGTAACGCTGAGATAAGTCAGAAGGAAATTAATATTTCCGGAATGGCGACCCCAGTGGAAATTAATATTGCTAAAGAACATATCCTGCACAAATTGTTTGTCAGGGGTGAATGGCCAGAACAGGACAAAGAGGTATGGCTGCAGGGGATAAAACAAGAAATCACTGAAATCAACCTTAATACCTGGCAGGACAAGGGTCCATTATATCAAGCACTTAGCGAGCTGTACATGGCCCCAAAAATAAAAGAAGAACAGTGCAAAATTGCCAAAATATCGGCCTACCTGTACCTCCACATAGGAGTCATACAGGAAAAGTACGGAGACCATGTAGATTTCACAAAGAGGCAAGGGGAAGCACTGCAGAAAATCCAGACAAATCTGGACTCTGCAGAGAGCAAAGGATCCAGGATAGCAAAGAATCTGAAACAGAGGCTAGGTAGTATGCCACCCAACTCCAAGAAGATTTGGCTCTCTTACTGCAAAAGAATGCAGAGCAAGATGCCCAGGTACAGACACTGCAAAAAGAGTGTCAAGAAAGGTTGGATTTTCTACAACAGAGTCAACAAAAGCTGGAGCAGCAATTGAATTATAATAGAGTCTGTACAGAACAAATAGTCACCCTACAAAACTGCCTAGAATCCTTAAAAGAGGAAAATAATAAATTAATTATTAAAGACCTAGAATCCCAAGCAGAGTTTGATGAGGAGCACCAGAAAGCTGGTGCCTTTAAAAAACAGAGGGACGGCCTGGCTGCACATAGGGGTACTCTAACTCAGGAGAGGGACGCCTTAGGCCAGGAAGTCAGCCATTTAAAAACAAAGTTGAAGGAAAGTAAGCTGGCCCTTCAGAAGTTTGGGAAATCAAAACTGATTATGAAAGCTGTTAGAGCACACCAGGTGGGTGGAGGATGCTCTGGAAAAGAACACCAGACCAATAATGACAAAACTCAGGAGGTGAGTCTCCTGCAGCAAAAATTGGCCCAGTATTTCCAATCCAGGCAGGAAGCACAGAGAGACAATGAGGCTCTCTGTGAAAAGAATGATAGGCTCCACAAACAGATAGCCATGCAAGAAGCAAATCATTGAGACCAGTAAGGCCTTAATAGAGGAACAAAAGGGTCAGATTTTGGCATGTCATCAGGAGTAGGGGCTGAAAGAGATGAGGTAAGATGGGAAAGAGAAACCCTGAGCATAACCTCAGGACCCCTGGCATCAGGGACTTTAATCCCTTCAGTTCCATGGACTCTGCCACCCTCATGTCCACTGGCTCATATGAACCAAGGCCACGGGATGGTAGACTTCAACACAATGGGAGATATGGGACTGACAGATAAGCGCCTCCCAGAAATGGATGGGCGGGCATCTATGTACAGGTTCCCAAATATTAGGGCCAGCCTCTCTGATCAGGGAGACTCCAGTGAGGGGAGAATCAGAGAACTGGATCCTCAAAAATATCACCTACCAAGAGATCAGTCAGTCAAATTTGGTGGGGAATTCCATGAGACTAGGCCCACAAAGAGCATTTTAAAAACCTCTTCCCAGCTTGGACAGTGGGGGGTACTCAGCCAATCCTGGGAGCAAGGGAGAGTCAGAAGACTCTTCTGAGCGCCACAGGTTTCAAGAGACTAAGCCCCCACATTCTGCCAGCAATTCCCAAGCCCGCAGAATCAGGGAAAGCCTAGAGGATCAGACAGCCACCTTTGGTAGCAGTGCCTCTGAGTCAGAGGATGCCTGGACCAGGGTGACCAGAACTAAAAAGGCCAACAAAATTAAGAGAGCCCTACTTGAAAGATCCCTGAAGCAAATCAAGGCTATTAGGAGTGTCATAACGCCCTACCATAAAATGCCAAATATTCAGTTTGGGAGCACCTCGAATTGTTTGAGCAAATGATGGAGACTTTCCACCTGAAGGACAGCCAAAGCTGTATTCAGTATGTCAAGTGGACATTTTCACTGAATACTCCAGCTTCTTTGCGGGGCTGGAGGATCAGAACCATTCAAGATGGTCCACCTATAGGGCGGCCATCTTAAAGCACTTCTCAATACACAGAAACCCTCAAGAGGCCCGCAAGGCGGCCTACAATCTGCAATGTGGGGAAGACCAGGCCCCACAAGAATTTGTCCAAGAGCTGAAACGTGCCTTTGCGCAGACCACCAGAAGGTGCGCACAGACAGTAGGGAATTTCAATACCTTCTTTCACGCCTCCCTAAATACATTATGACCCAGCTGTGAGGGATTTCATGAGAAAAGATCACTAGACTGGGTCATTGAACAAGCAACTCGCATCTACGAAGTGCAGAAAGCAGTAGAAAATAAAAGTGCCAATAAAAGCCCAAAACCAACCAACACCCCTGCTGCTGCTAAGGTGGCGGAGGTGAAGTTGCCCCCATTTTAGATCTGGAGATGGGGGCCTAAAAACATTCCTGCAGAAAATCCTACCAATCAGGACCCAGAAGGCCCTCGGGCCAATCCCAACAGGGAGTCAGGGAGGTAACCCACAAATGGGACCCCTAACTCCCCTGACTACATCAGCCCCCGTTACAAGGGCAACAGACCCATCCTGGGCTATGTGTGGACTCCCCAGCCCAAGTGGGGGGATCCAACCAGGCAGCCGCCAACCCAGGAAACTTCCCTCCTCACTTTCCCCAGGAGGGCAGTAATCCCCCAAATGCCGGGTTGAGTTTCTTTCCCCGGTACCCGCCAAACACCAACCCCCAAAACAACCCTTCTTTCTTTCCCCACTTTCCTGAGCCCAGACAGCCCAATCCGGGAGAGGGGAGGCCAAGGGTGGAGGGTACCAAACTATCCAACCAAGGGTATTATGGGAGAAGGGACAGTTACCCTTCCCGTGATCAACCAAGGGTAGACCAGAGGACCCCGTACCAGCCAGAGTGGGTGTCCCAACTGGAGCGCCAGGTCCAGAACTTGGCATAGGATCAGGGCCGCATGCTGAGGGCTCAAAAGAATCCTCAGATGAGCATGGCGACTCAGAACTCCTCAAGTCAAGGTCTGGTGCTCCAGAACAATGACGGGGAGAGAACCCGACAACCCACCGTTCCCAGGGAGGAGGCACAAGGGGAAGGGGGTGTAAAGCCTTAGAGGAAGCTTCCTTCCCCACTTGTGAAAAGCCCTGGAAACCCAGGAACCGGAACCAAATCTCCTGCCCGAAAGTCTGCAACCTAAGGAACAGAGGGCGGGTAGGAGAAATAAAGAGCCTAAAAAGACCCATTTTTGGAGGAGGTTCGAATCTTCCAATTTGAAGGAGAGGGGTCCTCAGAGGATTCTGGGAAAAGGATCTTCTCCTTCAGGGATGGGGAACTCCTCCCAAAGAAAAATGGGTCCCAAGAGATCCTTATCAAGACTGGGTAGTTGTGGGGACCGAGTTAAAACCGCCCATCATTGAAACCCAGAATGACCAGCCAGAAAATCACCTTGTTCAAACCAATTCTGGTGACTGCCTCCAAAAAGGGGGGGCAGCCCAGAATCAGAACCAGGGGAGCCCAAAACTCCCCCATATCCAACTGTCACCTTTTTCTTACAGATTCCCAAACTCCCAAACAGAATCCTGCCCAAACTACCCCTCTGTCAGAATCCAAAGCAAAGAAATTAACCACCAATTGGCCAAAAATGTGCATTATCTTTGCCCCTTGAGGAAAAGGAGGAAGATTTTATGCCCCGGTCCAAATACAGGGCAATGTACATTTTTGGCACTGGTGGACACTGGATCCCAAGCCACCCTTCTGTCAAAAAGGGCCTTTGATCAGCTGAATTTGGAAGGGGGAGAAATACCAAATCCCTCTCACCCCTCTTCCTGGACAACTTCAGAACTTCGATGGGAATGAAATTCCTGTCGAGGGGACTGCGGATTTAGACATTAAAATTGGGCGACACAAGGTGAAGCACCCGGTCATAGTTGTGACTCCAGAGGACACATGTTTAGGGAGAATTGTCTGTTTTAGCTGAATTTCCCTACCTAGTGCCGGTCCCCCAGCAGCTTTGCTGGATTCTCTGGGTTTAATTTTTTCTCCTGCCAAGAGTGAGACTCTTTACCCTCACTGCTTGGACATGTGTGAAGTGTGTTTTCTTTGGTTAAACCTTAGTGTTGAATGGGCTATGGGGTCTTTTATCTCCATAGGGCCTCATGTATTTTTGTGATTTGGGTCACACAGCCACCCTCTGTGCCGTGACTCAGGAGTGTCCTCGGGACTCCCCAACATAGACTCCATACCCTGCGACTGACTACTGTCTCCCAGGGCATGTAAAGGTCACCAAAGACTTTGCTTAGTCTTGAATCCTGATACAGAACCTAGTACAAACCATCATATTGTGGACGTACTGGCTGGGGCAATTCGATTGCCCAGGGGTCTGTTAGTCGAGGGGGCACGTCTCCGTCCCGCCTGATCGAGTTTTGGCTTGGTGCAGTGGAAACTACTTTTTATTCCGACCGCGAATATTTCCCCTATGGGCGAATTTCCCATTGTTTTAGGGCCCTAACACATTTAATTATTTATTTACGGTAGTCTTCAACATTACCGCCGGGTTTATATATTTTATTTTTATAACTCG
>CM030327.1:671265174-671314149 GCA_002915635.3 Ambystoma mexicanum | reverse complement strand
TCATAAGACCTATGAGGAGGTAGAGAGTTAGCCTGATCCTTCCGGAAAACATCTTGGATTCTAGGTATTCAGGAGGTAACTGGGGAGCCTCGAGGAAATTGCTGCCAGTGCAACACCAGGTGGAGGGTGACAAGTAGAGACACATTCTGGAAACTGAACCGTTCTTGCTCGCCAATCGATCAGAGGATTGTGCTTCTCTAACCAAGGAATTCCTAGAATAATCTGGAACTGAGGGCCTTGATCACATGAACACGATCTTCTCATGGTGTCCATCTTGACTTACTAGCGTCACTTCTTGTGGTGTGCGTTACTGGTCCGGAGGCTATCTCCGTACCATCCACCGTAGTAATGACGTCCTTTACAGCCTTGGGACAAAGAGTCAGATTCATCCTCAAAACCATTTCATGATCCACATAATTGCCGATGGCACCGCTGTCGACGTAAGCTTCAATCGCATGTAATCGATCCGGATGTCAGGGCTAATGAGGACCATAGGTATCACGAAATGCGAGGTCACGGAACTGGTTTTAACGCTCGGCAAGAGGACCTCTATTCTTGTCGGGCGAGGTCGTTTCCCTGCTCAGAGTTTGTGACCCTGGTAACTGCAGCTCCTACTGCCTTCTTGGCGGTTTCACCGGACAGTCTCGAAGAAAGTGCCCTGAGTTTCCGCAATAGAGGCATAATTGCAGCTGTTTTCTCCTTTCCCGCTCCTTTTGTGTTAGTGTCCTTTCAGGCCCCCTATTTGCATGGGTTCCCGGAGTCTACTCCTTTGGTAGGAGTTGGTGGTTTGGAAAATACTCGAGCATCAAACTTGGAACGATCGGCCTTCCTGTTCTGCAGTCTGTGGTCAATTTGAACGACTAAGTCAATATAGTCCGAACAGTCTTGCGGGGATTCACTACTTGGCTAACACATCTTTGAGCTCTCCACGTAGACCTCTATAAAACAGCGTAATCCTTTTGTCCTCAGGCCATGAGTTTCCACTATCAGTCTGTTGAAAGACGCAATATAAGCCAAAAGGTCTTGATTACCTGTCGCAATGAAAGGAGCTCATTGTCCAAGGCCTGCCCCTGTGAATGTCTTGCAAACAGTTTTTCCATACTGAGCTGAAAAGCTTGAAAATCATGGAGGACCGGATCATCTTGATTAACTAGAGGGATCGACCAGTCTGCCGCATTGCCACTAAGGTACGAAGCACGAAAGCTACTTAGCTTGATCAGTTGGAAAGGCTGCTGGCCGGCATAAGAAGTGCAACCGGCACTGATTGATAAATACTGCAAACCTCTTTGGGTCACCAGAAAATCGTTCGGCGGAGCCAGAGGTACATTCCCAGGTAGGTTGATCTGCACTGGGTTCGTAGAGGATGTTGAAGGAAGATTTGCCCCTGATGCGGGTAACGGAGTTTGTCCGGCTTGTGACTGTAGCAATTGTCTAGCGAGATCGTCTGTTCGCTCCTTGGAAATAATCAGTTCCCTTCTTAGAGCATTCGTTTCCTGACGGGCTGCATGCACTTCTGCTCTTAGTTCCCCAAGTAACTGGGCTAGCTGGTCGGTATCCGAGGTTTCCATAGCGCCTGGGTGGGAGTTTTTGCGATAGGCTTTGCGTTCTGTAACGCTCACCTGATTCCCGCAGAGGCGCCGCTTGACTGGGTGAATGCCGTATCTTCAAAGGTGATGTGTAACACACGGTTGGCTCTTTGGGCTGGACCTCTGTGCACTGTATGTCTGACTCGAAGGTAAGATGTCTTAGGTAAGTGAACGCCGAGCTCTCCATCTGCCTCGGGGCAGGGTGCCGTAACCAGTTTCTTCACTGGATAAGGGTGCAGGCCTCTTGACCTCAGAGGACTGCTGTCCGTCGTTAACTGCACGAACGGTAAGTTCTGGGCACTTCAAATGTCTTAAAAGTCTTTTGTAATGATATCTCTTGTTTTGCAGGGTTCCGGCGATGGCGGATGGCGGCTGATGAGAGTTGAGGATCGAACCCGCGTGAGGAATAGAAGCGCCTGGAAGCACGTAAGTAAGCGCTTGTAGCCTGCTTCACGATGCGCACTAACTGTCCCTTTTATCTTGCAGGTACAAGTTCGGAGCTTTAGAGAAGCTGAAGGGTGCTGGAAAACCCACTGGATTCGGCGTGGAAGGAGTAATGGCACGTGAGTAATAAAGTTGCCCAATGTCTTTAAACGCACCTTCTTTTGTCTTTCAGATGCGGGATGCAGCGCCGAAGGCCTCCGGAGCGTGCGAAGAGCTGGTAAGCTTTTGTCTTCAGATGCCGGAATGCAGTGCGAAGACCTCCGGAGCATGCGAAGAGTAGGTAAGCCTTGTCTTTCAGATGCCGGAATGCAGCGCGAGGCGTTGGTGACAGCCGATGGACCAGGTAAGAGATGCGCTGCCACTGAAGACCGTAGTGCTAACCTGTTCTTTCTTTGTCTTTACAGTGTGCTGCTGAAGACTGGATTCAGGATGGTAAGCCTTTGTTCCCTTAGGCCAGGATCAGAAGCAGAAGACACGATGAGCGTTCTGCTGCAGAGAATGCAGAATAACGCAAAGCAAGATTCATCCATCGGGTGTGGTTTAAATAGCCTCCTGTAGTGCTTAGGTGTCTCCTTCCACAGCCACGCCTAGGTAAGAAAAGAGTTCCTGCTTTCCAGAAGCGTTCCAGTGTTCTGAACCTAGGGAGTGGCTCCTGCCCCACCCAACAGGAAAAGTAGTCCCAAACAGAAGAGGATCAGGGGTTCAACTGGCAGGTAAGTAAGCAGCATGGTCTGCTGCAGGTAAGTCCACCCAAGCATTATGAGCCTGGCGCTTCCAGCGCTGGGACTGGGCATCGTTATGAGCCTGGTGCCACTGGCGCCAGGACAGGGTCCAAAAGGTCCCAATTGGGACTGGCTGGCACTCGAAACCGGGGTTATGGGTCTGCTTCCAAGGGAGTCGGGCAAGTCCTGATCTTTTGGAAGCAGAGATCATGACAGCATCTTACCTGTCTCCTGCAATCCCATCGCCTGCAGCGCATCGCATCTTACCTGATTCCCATTGTCATCAGAGTCGAGGCGCATCCTCACCTGTTCCAGGCGTCCAGCTATGCGGGAGCTCTTCTTCTCGCCCAGCATCCTCTCAGATCCATCCATCCAGTAATCACTGGCAGGTTTTCGGATAGCTGCCTCCTGCTCGACACCGCCAGGCCATCCCTGCAAGAGAAAAGGACACACAAGGTTAGAGACTGCATAAATAGCTTACGCTTGGTCACGCAACACATAAGCCTTGCGCTCGACCTTGAAACCCAACTTACCTTCTATTTGGGAACCTCGTACTCCCCTCTGGCAACCATTTGGACTCGCTTCCAACACTGCGACTCCGTGTGGCCATCTTCACACCTATTGGGGAGAGGAAAGACATTATAAGGGTTAAGGACAATAATCACGGGAGAAAGACATTGCAAAAGGATACGGACAATAATCATTGTTAAGAACACTTACCTTTAAAGTGGTTCAGCCACAGCCGGTCTGGGCTGCCACGCACACGGACCAGTGGAGAAACTAGGTCCATCAAAGGCGCCCCTGCTGATGAGAAGCAGGACGGAGAGCTCATCCTTACAAGAAAACAGGTGAGACTATATGGGTAAATGCATGCTCATCTCATTCTGGAATGAAGGGTTCGAGGGAATCACAGTCCAACCACAGCATTCTCACTGCCTCTCGTCTCAGGGGCAGTGCCAGCAACCAGAGCAGCCCACACTACAGAAGCAGGGGAAGAAGTCTGATCCAGGGGAGCCAAGACTAGGGAGGGCTCCAACCGTGCCCCAACGCCATCGCAGAGACCAGGTGAGCGTAACATTATGTCAAGTTCCATGGGTGCGCCCTGATGCTTGCGGTGCGATATAATCAAATAAATGAATAGAAGGTTGTAAAAATACCTTGGCAGTGAAAACTAATGTTAACTGCACACTTTTATTTTGACTGGCTGATGAACTGGATTCTGCCCCACAGGATACAAGGATGAGTAGGGATAAAATGGCCCACTCAGCCCTTACACTTCTGCAAACCAAAACCCATTGCAATCATAAAGGTAAAACAGACAGTTAAAAGATATACCTCCTTCGCCTTTTCTGGTAACATGGGTCGAGGGAAGGCTATGCTCTTAAGAGGTGTGCGAATGTGATCTACAGTGACCCTAAAAACACAGTAACACAGTCCAAAATAAAGGGAATGCCAAATCAAGGTCCTATAAAAATATATACTTTAATTAAACATTAATATACACACCATCTACAATTGATCAAAAATAAAAATACTGTACAAAAACCACCCCTGTGAAAGACAAAGAGGAAGCAGCAGACTGGAAAAAGTATCCTTCTGAGGATTATTGCAGCAAATACCAACTACGAAAGAATATGTTTTGGGGGAAAGAGGTGCTGAGGAGACCTTATCAGTCTCTACAGTCCCAGTGGACCGAGGGGGCAGTTTGTGGTCAACAGTACCTGGTTTCGGTTCTTGGGTGGGTCGACGGATGTTGAACCGGGTGTCAAATGTAGATGTGAGCGGATCAAGCTCAATTTGGGCACGTTGAATCATCTGGGCCCAAGAAAAAAGCGGGCGTCGTGTAGGAGCAATTGCGGTCGCTCTGTGCAGTTGAAGGGCGACTCTCTAAGATATAGGTTGGGTCGGCCCCAAGATCTCTTTGCAGTTGGGTCAGGCTGAGTCAGGCTTTAGCCACTGGGAGGGGTTCATGCATGATGCTGCAGCTGTGTGAGTCGGCGGGCAACGATTGTTGAAGTGGTGATCTTGGGGGCGTCGATCTGCAGGTCGGTGAGGTGGCCATTCGAGGGCTAGCCAGGTCGAGCCATGGTTGTAACCCCTGGTCAGACTTGGTGTGTGATGCTCAAGTAGTTAGGTGCAGGTCCTACCCGTCGAGCAGTGGATTTGGGCTTAGAAAGTGACGGGCTCCGCAAGGGCACGATGCAGCATTGAGCTAGCTAAAGTGCAAGCAATAGCTCCCATTGGTGGAGGAGCACAAAAGCCAGCACTGTGGTGTTTACGCTCAAGGTGCGGTGAACACAGTGCAACCGATTCGGTGCAGCTTAACAGGGAGCTTCAGCTGCTGTGGTCCTCCTGTTGCTGTGAGGCCCTCTCAAAGATACTCAATGACCGGAGGACCAGAGGCTTCCGTTTAGGCTCTGCTCTCCCAGCTTTAGGAGATTATGGCGCAGAATGGTAGGTAGTGGACCACAGCAAAAAATTACCCACAATGTGCCTCGGGAGTGGGTAGGGGGCAGAGCTCTCTTCTGCGTTGGACGACTCCTTCTTTACCTGAGGCTGATGGCTTTAGGAAGTGCAACTTTCCCAAATGAAGTCAAGTGAGTTCTTCCCAGGGGCTTCAGAGCAAATATTCTTGTATTGAGAGCATCTGAAGAAGGGGTGGGAAACACCTTTGTTTAAAGGCAAAAGTCCCCATTTGATTGGACTAAAGCTAACCTGCCTTAGTGGTCCAATCCTTGCTCTTGAAAGGAGTGGACTTTGCTCTTCTGAGGTCAAATGCAAAGTATTTTGCTCCAGAGGAAGAGGAGGGTACAGGAAAGAGAAAGAGGGACAGAGAGCTACAAAATGGTGGATGTCTCCTGCCATTCACCAGAGAACTCCTGCCTACTCTAATCCCACCACCTTCCCTTCTCACTAAGAACAAAGGCCTTTTGAGATGCTGCACCCTGGTGCGAGGCAACTCGTGGGTGTGCGTGTCATATGAGTGAGTGTCGTAAGAGTGTATTGTAAGAGTGTGTCATAAGAGTGTGTGTTGTCAGAGCAACTATCATAAGAACATGCGTCGTAAGTGTGAGTGCCATAAGGGTGTGTGTTGTTATTGCGAGTGTCATAAAAGCCAGTGGTTTAAGAGCATGTGTTGTAAGAGTATGTGTCATAAGAGTGTGTTTTAGAAGAGTGTGTGTCGTAACAGCGTATGCTGTAAGACTGTGTGGTGTATGGCATATGTGTTGTTGGTGTGTAAGTGTATGGTGTATAAGTAGCGTGAGTGTTATGTTTTGTTTTGTTGCTCATGGGGTATAATGGGACCTAGATGCAAATAGTGAGAGGTAGGAGTGCAAGTTATGTTGCCTTCTAAGACCTACTCCTGCCTTCCCCCAACTAACCAACTCCCTCCAAGAACTTCTACCACCTTACTCTATACACACAAAACCCCTACAGAAGGCCACCACAGGCCTAGCGATTAGCATATTAACAGTAACCGAGCCACAACTAAGCTCTCCTCTTTACCCCTGTCGCACTCTCCCACATCAACGGCTAACCAGACTAAAAAAACTGTAGTCTATCAGATCTTGGGCTCTTCCGTATGGATAACATATTGGAAGTTTCTTCCGCAAAACCCATAGAAAGCAGATTGGCACTGAAGAACCTTGTACTTCTGACCTGCATGCATCAATAACATAGGTTTTGCATCTGCATTTCCCACTGTACCACTCATGAACCCCAACCCCCGTTTTTGTGACAGAGCCAAGTGCAGCAAGGCCACCAATGGTGGCAGACAGATCATTTACATTACATCAAAGTCATAAAATGCATATGTCATATATGCCTCCTATTTGCATGAAAACTTACATTGAAGACTGGTGTGACTTTGATGTGAGTTTCAATATGTACAATATATTATTATATATGAGTTGTACAGTTCGTACATGTACACTATCTACATCTCTTGAAAACCAACATCAAAGTAATTTCTGACTTTCAAGTGAGTTTTCAGGCGTGCATTAGTGTACTTGTATGAAATGTACATCTCCCGAACATACTTGCATACAAAATTTACATTAATTCTGCTAATGTACTGTATCCCTCCTATATATATGAAAGCTCACATAAAAGTGAGCTGTACCTTTGTTGTGAGTTTTCAATATGTACACGATGGATATATGACATTTACAGTTCTTACCTGTATGCAATTTACTTCTTTTGACTTTGATGTGAGTTTTCATACATATAGTAGCGCACATGTGTGTAATGTACATATTCTACAAGTATATTTTGTATAAAAGCTGTACATCGAATTTGAGCCTGTGCAATGTACATATTCTACATGTACATGTACATTTTATTTAGAAGCTGTATATTCAGTCTGAGTGTGTCGTAATAGTGTAACAGAGCATTACATCAGTGTAGAAGTCGTAAATGTGTGCCGTAAAAGCATGTGTGGTAATAGAGTGTGTTTGCATTTGTGTGTGTGTCATAGGAGCGTGTGTCGTTAGACCATATTGTAAGACATATGAGCATGTACATTTTGTATAGAAGCTGCACATTGATTAAGAGCATGTGTAATGCACTTATTCTAAATATACTGAAGAGAGGGTCCCTGGAATGCCCTGCATCACCCCTAGGAACATGACAGCCCAAAGGGTTAAGAATGTACAAAGCAACTCACTATTCAGACAGCCCCCAGGAGGGCCAGTGACATCCACATATGCAGACATATACCCTCTTAGACAACCATTCAAACTTTATCCAGTGAATGTGCTTTTGGACACAGGTGCCTCAACACTGGTCATGGACCCAAATGCCTCGATGGATGACTTTGACTGATGCGAAGAAACCATTGTGCTGACTTCATTAGTGACACCACGACATAACCACGTTAGTCGCGAAGTAAACTCGCAACCATGCATGAAGTTACATGAACATACACTTGCACACACAAAGAACATGCTTACACAGTTCTGTGGATACATATACATAGGGCCTCATTACGACCCTGATGGTCCCGTAATGAAGGGTGCCGCTACGGAACCAGCACCCTTCTTTACGGGAGCGCCTATTACGAGGTTCCCTTTGCAGGACCTGGAACAGACGTCTGGTGAAATCAGAGGTCCTTTCCAGGTCCCGCGAGGGGAACAGGGAGCTAATAACGGGCCGTTATTAACGTGCCCGTTATCAGCTCCCTGGCCATTCCCATTGAGCCCTATGGGGGCTCAAATGGGAATGGGAAATGGTTCCTTCAAGGAGGAATTACTGCGTCCTCCAAAGTCGGAATGACCCGGTTATTCCTCATTGAAGGAACCCGGTATTGGAGCCCAGTATGGAGGCAGCCATGCCCTTATTAAGGGCATGGCTGCCTCCATACTCGTAATGAGGCCCATACTGTCGAAAGCTTTTATTATTTTTATCATTAGCCAAGTGTAGAAACGATGAACTCAAAGCAAACAAAGAGATGCAGAGCAAGCTTGCAGACGCTTGTCGCAACTAACCCTATGGAACTACAGAATCATGTAAGGAGCCTGGAAGGACTAAATACGACTAACCTATGGGAAACATAGCAGGGTATTGATATGTAGAAATCATAGAATAATTATAATGAGGTTACATGAGGCCACAAGCCACAGGATGAAAGATGAGAAAAAGCAGGCCAGGGCTGGCAGCCAAGGTCAGCGACAAACAGCACATTCCGAAGCTAAGAGACACAGAGCCATCTGCAGAAGAACAGAATAAACCCACATAAATGCCAGCCCAGAGATCTTGATTTCGCAGTCCTCAATCACGTGATGCAGCCGAGGTAGACAATGGTCATTCACCCGCGGTGGGAAGACAACCAGTTCTCAGCAACACAGATATAAAGTGAAACATGGAATCGTTAACAACGATGAAATGCTGAGAGCACTCTCACAGGCAGAAGTGGTAGTACTAAAAGTTACATTCCTCATTACAGGTCGGGCGGTCCGGAAATAACAGTGGCGGTAAACCCGCCGCCACTGTTAATTCCGGACCGCCCGATCTCGAGTCCTGCAGGCGGGAGGTGGCGTTCCCGCCACGTCTGACCTGGCGGGTTTACCACTGCCCGCCTGCAGGTGGACGTGGAAACACCGGCACTATCACGAGATGGTGCCGGTGTTTCCATGGTCCCCATTCCCATTGAGTCCTATCGGACTCAATGGGAATGGAGATTTACACCATTCCGCCCCCGAATTCCTGGGTCACCGGGGTTGTAATGCCCCGGTAATTCCGGGAATCACAGAGGCGGAATGGTAATACGAGTCCGGCGGTAACCAGGTGGTGTTACCGCCTCGGTTACCGCCGGACTCGTAATGAGGCCCATAGTCTTTCTCATCACCTTGAGAAGGTGCACAGAGCGCTGAGAACAGAGCTGGGTTCCAGGCCTGAGGAGACCAGCTCCAACCAATCAGGGAACAGAAATCCAGGGGTGGATGGCAGAGGGCAAGGGCCAATGGTAATCCTGCGATCCTGCAACAATGTAATAGATTGTTTCTTGGGGAAGGGGCAGGCTAGCCAACTGACATGTGAGGACCAATAAAATAATATTGGTAGGTGCCGTCCATAATTGATACCACCCCAATCACCCAACCAGGTAGACTCTTAGGTTTTTTGGGGAAGGGCCCATGTTGTGACGTCGAAATGAAACAAAATGGCCCGACACAGGCTCGGGAACAGTGATTCTGGGAATTTTCTAATGTCCTGTATGATCCCTGTCTGTTTGTGTAATAAACGACAGTTCTAACTTTCCATCGGCTGAGTCCTCCATTTGTGTACTAGGGAGGATTGTTGGGCCCTGTGAGCTGAACCGGTGAGCTCGGAGTAACCCCAGTCCCTCTGGCATATCTAAGCCAACAGTACATTTTGTATAGAAGCTGTATATCGATTCTGAGCATGTGTAAAGTAATGTACATATTCTACATGTTCATGTGCATTTTGTATAAAAGCTGTACATTGAAATGAAATTAAATGATATTATAATTATATTGCACTTGTACACAAGTGGTTCAGAGCGCGAAGCTCATTATGAGTGTGTTTTGTGATAGCGTACCAGCATGTGACAAAAGTGTATGTGTCATAAATGTGTGTGTAGTACAAGGGTATTTGGTAAGAGCATTTGTGTGTGTGTGTGTGTGTGTGTGTGTGTGTGTGTGTGTGTGTGTGTGTGTGTGTATGTATGTGTGCCATAGGAGGGTGTGTCATAGGAGCATGTATCATAAGAGTATGTGTCGTAAGAGTGTGTGTCATAAGTTTGAGTGTAGTAAGAGTATCGTAAGCACATGTTTTTTGTAAGACTGCGGTGTAAGGCGTATGAGCATGTATATGTACCTTTTGTATAGGAGCTGTACATTGATTCTGAGCGTGTGTAATGTGTATATTCCATATGCAAAATTATATTTTGTCTAAAAGCTGTAATTTGATTCTGAGCATTGTTAATGTGTATATTCTACATCTATATGCACATTTGTATAGAAACTGTGCAATGTGTTATAATCATGTGTCGTAATAGTGTAACATCACGTGGTTTATGTGTCATAAGTGTGTGCTGTAAGAGTGTGTGTGGGTGTGGTAAGAGTTTGCATTGTTTGTTTGTTTGTTTGTGTGTGTGTGTGTGGTAGGAGTTTGTGTCGTAGGAGCTTGTGTCACAGGAGTGTGTGTCATAGGGGCATGTGCCCTGAGTGTGACTGTCTTAAGTGTGTAGTAAGAGTCTGTGTTGTAAGGCTGTGTTGTAAAACGGAAGAGCGTGTGCATGCACCATTTGTATAGAAGATGTACATTGATTGTGAGCATGTATAATGTGCATATTCTACATGTACATGTTTATTTTGTATTGAAGCTGTTCGCACATGTACGCAATTTACATCTCCTGAAAACTGACATCGAAGTCAGTCCTGACTTAGATGTGTGTTTTCAGATGTATATTAGTGTACATGTACGAAATGTACATCTCCCACATGTACATTTTGAATATAAAAGGTACATTAATTCTACTCTTGTATTATACGTCACCTATGGGTATGAACGGTCACATAATGATGTGTTATTTATATAGTGCTTTCACCAAGGTGCTTTACATAGAATATATGCACATACAATAGTACCCAACCGAAAATGGTACTCATTTATCAACCTTGCCAGGATTCGAATCTGCAACCTGCAGATCACACACAGATCGCAGCAGCAAGCGTTTACCCTGCTGAGCTATGGGGCTTAGAGGACTTTTACATTGTGTACAAGAACGCAATTTAAATCTCCTGTACATCTTACATACATTTCAAAACTGACATCAAAGTGAGTCCTAACTTTGATGTGATTTTTCATACATATAGTAGCATAGATTACACATTACATCTTCTACACATATGTGTACATTTCGCATGAAAGAAGCACATTCGTTCTGTGCATGCATCAAATATAGATACATTTTAAAACGTTAATATCTCAGAATTGGCCAGCTCCATTTTCATTGCACAAATTAGTGGTTATAGCTAAGTGCAGGCCAAAATTCTTGGATCCGAGTTGCCAATTTGTATATAGTTGCGCCGAGAAAATATTTTTTCACTATGATAACACCCCATTTTAAAAGTTGTTCAAAACGCAATCAAAAAAATTACTTTTAAAAATGACAAATTCTGAAATATTTCACAAAGGGGGGCTTGCTCTAGAGTTATTTTCTGAAACTTCATAGGCAATCCCGCCATGCACTAGTGCAATGGCATATATATGTGTGTGTGTGTGTATGTATATATATGCAGGATATTCCATTCGAGCCAAGCCACACATGCCACAATGCCACCTAGTAGCCATCGCTGGAAGTTCACCTCCAGTTCACTGAAACACGTGTAACAATTTGCCAATTAGTAAAACATTAATTAAGGAACATTGAATTCTGAAACTATGAGTTTAATGATAAAGATCTATTTCACAATTATGAGAATTGTCTAAGGAACATTGTCTATGCCCTATCTCTAAGCATTTGAAGGATCTGATATACGAAGAATCATTTAAGAACAAAAGCACTTTTATTGACCCCCATATCAAAATCATGGAATGATTCAATTGAAAATCTTATATTTAATGTTCTATTTCTAGAAAACATAATCTGAGCAATACAATGTATTGCTTCCTTTTTACATAAACTCTACATATGTGGTGATCAATTTTTGAAAAAACAAAATTATTGATATATAAATTCTTAATGAAATGTGTATTAACATCCACACAATTTGGTAAACTGGCTTTGGTGATATTTTTTGGGTATGGGTCTGGGTCATGGCCCAGTTCCTCGAGTGGGGTGAGCTTTTACATCTGGTTCAAATGGGCTTGACGTAGTTCAGGCCTCCAGTTGTGTTGGCAGCAGAGGAGGTTTAGAAGATCCCAGGGAAGTTCAGTCAGCATTTTAATGTACTGCAGCTTCTGGGCTCCACAAAAGATGACAACCTTATAATAGCACTGTAGCATCACTTATTGACACCCAGTCCAAGATAGGAAAATAGCAATTCTGGGTCACAAACAGAATTCCAGCAGAGGTATAAAAGAGATGAACTAGCAATGATCTATGCATTCTTCTCGGACTGCTATATGAACTGTGCATTCAGCCAGGTAGCTTGACACCAGGTTCTGCAAGTAGCCCTGAAATCTGAGGATGATCCTCTTGTGTGGGGGGCTGTATGCAAAGGGGATTGCTATTTCCAAGAGGACTATTTACATTGATTATCTGTACTGGGTTGCCACAGGGTTTAGACGTTGGCCACTTCCTGATAAATTACTATGCAAACGACATCCCCACAAATAGCCGACCTTTGTAATGTACACTGATTATGTTGCAGTTATGTTGCAGTTCTCTTTCAGTGCAAAGGAAAAGGCTATGAACCTTCTGTCATGTCCTGATAATCTCTTTGCATAGGTCATTAACTGGCAGCTAACACAGAACTCTAGGAATACCACAGCTAGGCTGGTCACCAGAAAAACATCAAGGTGAACCCACAAACACCGCTCAACGGAGAAGTAATCAGATGGGAAAAAATCCACTCCTATCATCTCAAGAAGCCACATTGGGAAGACTTAATTGAAGGTTTCTGTCTAACGTGTGGCCCCAACACGCCCTTAAAGAGAAACGTCATTCCTATTCTGAGCAACATCAACGTCATCGAGGTGTTGAACAGGCACGTATTGTCACGTGACTCTTCAGTTTGATGGGCCTGTCTGGAGCAGCATGAAATGTCTCTTCAAAAAGTAAAGCAAAAGGCCCTATGGAGAGCAGCGGGCACACAACCCTCACATGAAATCCACAGAGAACTGTGTTCCAAGATGCTGGACGAACATCTAACGAAAGGTTTTAAAGCTAATTATATACCGTTGATCACAAAACATGCTGCCATTATCATGGCTCTGACAATCTTAAACAACTTAACTGTGAAAATGTAACACAGATGAAAACGTAAATTAACTCTGAACTCAACTGTGTGTAATGAAATATAAACCTCGGCATCCAAAGTTGTCAATGCCAGAATAAATATGGCAATCGGAAACAAAGTCTCTCTACCTTGTGCACCGCAATGCTCTTTGCTATATTCTCAGGAAAGAGTTCAAACTGCACATGTTCTTACTTAGATGTGAATGTATATCCTGGGCAATGGGTTGTGTGCCATTCTTCTGCTCAAGCCCATATTCTGCACATGCTTTTCTTCTATCTGCTCATGCAGATTCCAGTGCCTTAGGCCTGCAGTATTCCTTGTACCTTCTACTTCATTTTTTTCTCAAGTGTCACCATATTGCCCTATCTGTGAAATTGTAGTTTGCCACCTATCCTGGAAACACTTGTCCCTTCCCGTTTGTTCTGGGACAGGTAAAGTGTGACTTCAAGAGGCAAAAAGTCATTTCTCAATGAATCCAAACTTTAGACATGCATCCTAGCGAGATCTGCAATAAACATATTGGCTGATGTGTGTGTGGAAGCAGGTATTTAAAGAGTTGTCAGTGCTGTGGAGGGCATCAACACCAGACCGATACATAAATAGATTTAGTAGAGGTTTGTTAAGGGTAGTTGCAACGTGGGGCCAAAACAAATATACTGCCCTACGACCGCTTCCCAGAAAAAGATGGAGTAACTAACATGGGTAATCAGCACAATGTTTACTCTTGGGCCAAACACACTCTATAATTAAGAACCAGACTGGCTTCTCCTTAGATTTTAAGCATCAAGTCTCTATTTTTTGTAAGCCTTCTCAGGAGGTGCTGTCACTTCGCACGAGTGCAAATGTAGCTCAACAACAGGATGCTTTCATCTTGATGTTTAGCCGACATAGTCTCTGGATGGTCGTAATGTTCAATCTGGTAACCCCTTCGCAGAATATGTCCTCACTTCTCAGTCACTTACAGTCTATTTATTTTGAAATTTGTTTATTGGCATTTTTCATTAGTATCAGGTACATGATGTTCAGTTATGCCTTACACTTTTAATAATAATAGTGCATTTTCAAACTTAACATTAACAAACAACATTAACTGTCTCCGTGTTTAATTCGCATGAAGTCCCCTGTCCTGGGGAGGGGGGGTTCACAGGGGGGAGGTTGCATCAACAACCTAGAAGGGGGGGCTCCCCGACAAGTCTGTATCTTCTCCAGCTTCTCCACCCAGGCCGGCCATAGTCGAGCTATTATCGGGCATAGTTTGAGTGCTTGGTTCAAGGGGGCTTGTCGTCAGAAGGGTGAAACATGTGTCTGGTGAGTTCCTTCCATGTCTCAAGTGCCATGCTGGAGTCATCAGTGGACCTGGCAACGCATTCCTCCCATGCCTTGGTCTCAGCTAACACCCATCTCTCCGTCTCGTTATGCCATAGCTTGTATTGGGGTCCCGCAGGTTTTTTCCAGGCCATTGCAATAGTTCTTTTGGCCAGTATGCACGATATGTCCATGAGTCTTACCACATGTTTAAGCTTAGCTAGTCTGGGGTAGGTTCCCAGGAGGCACTCCTCGGGTGTCCATTTGTATCTGCTCATGCCTGCTTTTTCACATGTCTGTTTCACTTTATCCCACAGAGACCCTGTTTTGGGGCATTCCCATAGCATGTGGATCAAATCTCCTTTTTCCCCCATGCACCAGATGCAGGTTGGTTGCGCTTGCTTATTGAATCTGGTTATTCGGCATGGGGTCAAGTACGTCCTGTGCAGTACCTTTAGTTGAATCTGTCTGAATCTATGATTCCTGGACACCTCTTTGGGGAACGTAAGTGCTCTATTCCACTCTTCCTCTGTCATTTCTCTGCCTATGTCCATTTCCCATTTACTTTTCATTTCCATGCTCCGGGGATTGGGTATATGTTACGCTCACCTGGACCCCACAGGGGTGTCGAACGGACCCAGACAGCTGCGGTCTCCTTCAACGTGATGCGTTGTGCAGAGATTACTGTCTGGACTGGCCCGCCTAGTCTTGTATGCTGGACCCAAAGAAGTATTTTCCTGCAAGTGGAGACAGGGATTAACCACCTGTGGGTTTTAGTGATGGCCTCCCAACTGTTCTTGCTCTCCCCCACTAATCACCTCCGATATCCCCTTAGTAACTTCACCTTATGTTCGTAAAAGATGAGCTGTCCATCCTGCGTGTCTTGCAGGGGCGCGTAGATACCAGTTACTTCACTGGTTTGAAAGCGTTGGGAGGGTTCCGGTAAGTATTGACTGGCGGGATTGGGAAGTATCAAGTTCAAAGAGTTCAATGTGCCCGATGTTCACTCTTGTCCCCTTCCTTCTTTAAGTTGCAACTGAGTTCGTGAGAAGAAGGTCTCGTAGCTACTGCTGCCGTTCAGGTAAGAGTCTGTGTTACCCAACGCTGTCCGGTAACTATTGCATGCATTAACGTGTTGTTTTTCTCCCTCTTTACAGATGCGGCATATGAAAATGTGGAGAGTTATGGAATAATACCACCGGTGGTAAATCAGGTAAGTCTATGGTGGAAAGAGGTTGTATTTGTTGATTCCCTTGGCTCACCTTGTTTTTTCTTGTGTCCCCTAGGTGCCGGATTACGGTGAAGAAATGATGGAGACAGTGCCGGATCGGAAGATGCTGTGAGAACTGGTGAGTATGGCGCTGTGCTGGAGCTGGCGAAGACACGCGTGCAGGACTGATGTACTTTCCAGATCCGGAGATGAAATGGTTCCGGAATTAGGTGTGGAATTTGAAATAAGTTTGTTTTCTAACCTTGTCCTTTTCCTGTTCTTTATTCTAGGAGCTCCGGATTCGAGGCGGGCGTGGCAAAAGACTGGATACTGGATGCAGGCACGCGGGCGTGGCAGAAGACTGGATGCTGGCTGCAGGCACGGTGAGCGTCACGCTGCTGGATGCAGAATAACGCGAAGCATGTGCTGCTGTTTGGGTGTGGTTTAAATAGCCTCCAAAGTAGTTCCAGGTAAGAAGTTCCCTAGAGCCACGCCCGAGTAAAAAATAGTCCCTGTAACAAAATAGTCCCATCCAGGCCTCATGTAGGCTTGGACTCTTTTACAGCATGGTCTGCATCAGGTAAGAAAAGTCTATGAGCCTGGCGCCTATGGCGCCAGGACTGATTTCTATGATGTGCCTGTCGCCTAAGGCCCCAGGACTGAACCCAGACAGCCCCTAGCCGGGGCTGCTGAGGTTTAAACAAATGTGTGGATGCCTGCTCCCGGAGCTGAGGGCCTTGGTCCTGATGCCCGGGGGTAGGCATCATGACAGCACTCCCCCCCCAAGGCCCCTCCGAAAGTTGTTCTTCCCCCTGGCCCTGGTTTGTCTGGGAAGTTCCGATGGAATCTTTTCACCAACCGAGGTGCATGAACGTGGTCGCTAGGCTCCCATGATCTTTCTTGTGGTCCGTAGCCCTTCCAATCGATCAAATAAAAAAGTTTTGATTTAATCATCTTGGAGTCCATGATATTTTTTACCTCAAATTCAGGTTCTCCATCTATCAAGATGGGGTCAGGTGGTTTGGTTAATCTTGTCCCTGGTTGAACTGGTTTTAGAAGTGAAACATGAAAGACAGGGTGAATTCGCATATTAGAGAGTAATTCCAATTTGACGGCCACCGGGTTGATAATGGCCTTAATGGTGTAAGGTCCTAAATATCTAGGATTAAAAGTCTGAGTTCCCTTCAGAGGTATATGTTTTGTAGCCAGCCAAACTTGATCCCCAATCTGGTATTGTGGAGTTTCACTTCTATGTTGATCAGCATTTTTCTTGTATTTCTCTTTTGCTTGTTTCAAATGTTCTATGGCTTCCTTAAAGGCTTGTGTAATAGTAGAGCTTAAATGACTAACTGCGGGCATTTCTAAGTGCTGAGGCGAATCGAGTTCTGAGGTTCGAGGGTGATGTACATATATGGTATAAAAAGGGCTTTGTCTGGTTCCTGAATGTACAGAGTTATTGTATGCGTACTCGGGAATCCATAAAATATCTTTCCAATTGCTTTCGGTCTGGTGTAGCATGCAGCGTAGGTACTGTTCAAGGGTTTGGTTGGTCCTTTCCATCTGACCATCGGTCTGGGGATGGTGACTTGTTGATAGCCTCACGTCGATTTGTGCCAGTTGACATTTCTTCCAAAAATGCGAGATAAATTGACTACCTCGGTCAGAAACCAATACGGAAGGGAATCCGTGTAATCGAACAATGTTTTCGAGGAATTTCTTCGCCAGAATCGAAGCAGAAGGTAACCCCTTTAAAGGAATAAAGTGGGCCATCTTGGAAAAAAGATCCACAATAACTAGGGTGGTGTTAAATCCATTACATGGAGGTAGATCTGTAATAAAGTCTAAAGACAAGGTGTGCCATGGTCTGGGTGGAATATCCAAAGGTTGTAAAAGGCCAGCAGGTTTTTTCTTCTGGCTTTTGTTTTGGGCGCAAATTCCACAAGACATCACAAATGACTTTACATCTTTTCGCACAGTGGGCCACCAGAACTGTCTCTTAATTTTCGCTTCAGTTTTTGCGATACCTGGGTGCCCTTCCATCAGGGTGTCATGGTAATAGGAGATGACTAGTTCTTGTATTTCCTTGTGTGGTAGAAATAGTCGTCCTTGATGGTAAGGTAGGTCATTGACGACTGAGTAGTCCGGGCCTTTCTTTACCCAGTCCTGCAGGGTTGCTGGATCGAAGAGTTGTTGGATTTTTGAATGAATATCTTCTAGTGTCTGTAGAGTAGTTATGCTAAGAATTCTTTGCTCGGGAATTATTGGCACCGGATCCGGGTTTGCATATGCTTCTCCCATCCCTATTCGGGATAAGGCATCTGCTTTGCCATTTTTGCAGCCTGATCGATAAGTGATCACGAAATCGAATTCGGCAAAGAACAATGCCCATCGAAGTTGTCGCGATGATTGGGCTTTGGCTGTTTTTAAATACTGCAGGTTCCGGTGATCGGTGATTACGGTAATAGTATGCCTGGCACCAAGATGATAGTGCCGCCAAGCCTTAAAGGCGGATATGATGGCTAATAGCTCTTTATCGGTAACCGCATAGTTTAACTCAGGTGCTGAGAACTTTCTGGACCAAAATGCTACTGGGTGAAGTTGACCGGTTTCAGGATCCTTCTGGGACAGGACAGCTCCCATGGCTAAACTGGATGCATCAGTTTCTACTATGTATGGAAGCTCAGGGCGTGGATGATTTAAGACAGGTGCTGTTGTGAATTTCGCTTTCAGCTCTTGGAAGGCCTCTTCGGTCCACAAGAAGCGTTTGTTTTTTTCACAAAAGTGCTGTGATGGGGTGTACAACATTGGAGAAGTCCGGAATGAATCTGCGGTAGAAATTAGCAAATCCGAGCATGCTTTGTACCCCTTTGACTGAACTGGGTGATGGCCACTTGAGAATTGTGTCCACCTTTCGAGAGTCCATTCTGACTCCTTTCGGATTCAGGATAAATCCAAGAAATTCAACTTCCGTAGCATGAAAAACAAATTTTTCCAATTTTGCATATAACTTGTGCTGGCGTAGTTTCTCAAGGACTGCACGCACATGCTTAACATGGTCTGATTCTTAGGAGGAGCACACTAGAATATCATCTATATATACGGCGACACAGACGTCAATGAGTTCACGAAGGACATCGTTCATAAAATACTGGAAGGCTGCTGGTGCATTGCACAACCCGAAGGGCATCCCCTGATATTCGAGTAATCCATACTTGGTGCGAAAGGCAGTCTTCCATTCGTCGCCTTTCTTAATACGTACCAGATGATATGCCCCTCGGAGATCTAACTTAGTGTAGATACAAGCATCCTTTACTTGGTCTAGTAATTCGGGGATCAGAGGCAATGGGTATCGGCTTTTTACCGTAATCTGATTTAATGCGCGGTAATCTATGCACGTTCTAAGATCACCTTTCTTTTTTGGCACGAAGAATAAAGCTGAGGATGCAGGAGACTTGGAAGGACGAATAAAGCCATTAGCAAGGTATTGGTCCAATTATTGCCGTAGGTGACGATTTTCAGGTTCCGTGAGGGTGTAGATTCTACTGAATGGGGTCTGTGCACCGGGTAGGAGGTCGATTTGACAATCGTATGATCTGTGAGGAGGTAATGTATTGGCCTGTTCTTTTTGAAAAACATCCTGAAATTCTTGGTATTCCTGAGGTAACTGCACGATTGGGTTAACGACTGTAGCCAGGCCTTTGTTCAAAGTTTTCTCCGGGTAACAGGTGTGTGCACAATCCGGGAAGGTTATTCTCTTCTCTCGCCAATCTATACAAGGATTATGTGTTTCCAACCATGGCATCCCCAGTATTATGTGGAACTGTGGGGCTTTGATTAGATCAAACACAATAGTCTCTCGATGCCCATCTTGACTCAACAGTGTCATCTCTGTAGTGGAATGAGTTACAGGCCCCGAGGCAATCTCAGTTCCATCAACTGTGGTGATGACATCCGAAGTGGTCTTTTTGCAAAGAGGTAGATCCATCCTTGACACCAATTCGTGGTCCATATAATTTCCTACGGCCCAGCTATCTATGTGTGCCCTTACTGCGTGCATACGTGATGGCTGCCTGGGATCAAGTAGGACCATTGGGATGATCAGATGCGAGGTCTGAGTGTCCTTCTTTAAGCTCGGCAAGTGGACCTCTACGCTTGTCGGGCGTGGTCGTTTCCCGAATCAGACTCTATGTGGCTTTTATCAGCAACTCCTACCACCTTCTTGGGTGGTTTTGTAGGGCAATCCCATAGAAAATGTCCTGAGGTTCCACAGTACAGACACAACTGCATCTGTCATCTTCTTTGTCTTTCCTTTTGAGTTAAGGGTCCTTTAACCCCCCCGATCTGCATAGGTTCAGATTCATCTGTTCCTTTGGGGGCAAGTTTGGGTTTAACCAATACCCGGTTCTCGAACTTAGCTCGATCAGTCTTTCGGTTCTGAAGTCTGTGGTCTAGCTGGACCACTAAGTCTATAAATTCTGTGCACTCCTGAGGTGGGTTCACAACTTGAGCCAAGACATCTTTGAGTTCTCCCCGATGTCCACGATGAAACAATGTAATTCGTTTTTCTTCCGGCCACCCGGTTTCCACCACCAACCTATTGAAGGTTGCAATATAGGTTTGCAGGTCCTGGGTACCTTGTCGTAAGGATAAAAGTTCGTTGTCCAGGGCTTGATCCTGTGAGTGTCTGGCGAATAGTTTTTCCATGCTCCTTTGAAAACCCTGAAAATCCCAGAGAAGAGGATCATCCTGGTTGACTAATGGAATGGACCAATCCGCTGCGTTGCCACTAAGATATGACAATACAAAGGCTACTTTGGCTTGGTCATTTGGAAAGGCTACCGGACTGCATAATAAGTGCAAGCGGCATTGGTTCATAAACACGGCGAACCTTTTGGGGTCCCCAGCAAAGCGTTCGGGTGGAGCTAACGTAATATTTCCTGGTAAAACCACTTCCACAGGATTGCTTGATGAAACGGGGGTTGGGTTTCCCCCATATCCAGGTAGGGGCGTTTGCCCAGCTTGGTTTTGCAGTAGTTGCCTAGCCAGATCATCCGTGCGCTCCTTTGAGACAATCAGTTCTCTCCTGAGGGCATTAGTCTCTTGGCGAGTGGCATGTACTTCCGCCCTAAGTTCCCCCAATAATTGGGCCAGTTGGTCAGTTTGCGAGGTTTCCATAACACCCGGGTGGGTATTTGTAGAGAGGCTTCGCGTTCTGTTATGCTCACCTGGACCCCACAGAGGTGTCGATCGGACCCGGACAGCTGCGAACACCTTCAACGTGATGCGTAGTGCAGAGATGACTGTCTGGACTGGCCCGCCTAGTCTTGTCTGCTGGACCCGAAGAAGTATTTTCCTGCAAGTGGAGACAGGGATTAACCACCTGTGGGTTTTAGTGATGGCCTCCCAACTGTTCTCGCTCTCCCCCACTAATCACCTCCGATATCCCCTTAGTAACCTCACCTTATGTTCGTAAAAAGATGAGCTCTCCATCCTGCGTATCTTGCAGGGGCGCGTAGATACCAGTTACTTCACTGGTTTGAAGGCATTGGGAGAGTTCTGGTAAGTATTGACTCGAAGTCCCTGGCGGGATTGGGAAGTATCAAGTTCAAAGAGTTCAATGTGCCTGATGTTCACTCTTGTCCCCTTCCTTCCTTAAATTGCAACTGAGTTTGTGAGAAGAAGGTCTCGTAGCTGCTGCTGGCATTCAGGTAAGAGTCTGTGTTACCCAACGCTGTCTGGTAACTATTGCATGCGTTAACGTGTTGTTTTTCTCCCCCTTCACAGATGCGGCATATGAAAATGTGGAGAGTTATGGAATAATACCGCCGGTGGTAAATCAGGTAAGTCTATGGTGGTAAGAGGTTGTATTTGTTGATTCCCTTGGCTCACCTTGTTTTTTCTTGTGTCCCCTAGGTGCCGGATTACGGCGAAGAAATGATGGAGACAGTGCCGGATCGAAAGATGCTGTGAGAACTGGTGGGTATGGCACCGTGCTGGAGCTGGCGAAGTGACACGTGCTGGACTGATGTACTTTCCAGGTCCAGAGATGAAATGGTTCCAGAATTAGGTGTGGAATTTGAAATAGGTTAGTTTTCTAACCTTGTCCTTTTCCTCTTCTTTATTCTAGGAGCTCCGGATTCGAGGCCGTTGTGGCAGAAGACTGGATGCTGGCTGCAGGCAGGCGGGCGTGGCAGAAGACTGGATGCTGGCTGCAGGCACAGTGAGCGTCACGCTGCTGGATGCAGAATAACGTGAAGCATGTGCTGCTGTTCGGGTGTGGTTTATATAGCCTCCAAAGTAGTTCCAGGTAAGAAGTTCCCTAGAGCCACGCCCGAGTAAAAAATAGTCCCTATAACAAAATAGTCCCATCCAGGCCTCATGTAGCCTTGGACTCTTATGCAGCCTGGTCTGCATCAGGTAAGTAAAGTCTATGAGCCTGGCACCTATGGCGCCAGGACTGATTTCTATGATGAGCCTGGCGCCTAAGGCGCCAGGACTGAACCCAGACAGACCCTAGCCGGGGCTGCTGAGGTTTAAACAAATGTCTGGTTGCCTGCTCCCGGAGCTGAGGGCCTTGGTCCTGATGCCCGGGGGAAGGCATCATGACAGTATATCGCTCAGATGGCCATATATTAGTGATATTGGTCTGCTGCTCTCTCCCAGATTGTACAGTAGTGATAGGAATGGGTCTGTGTCAGGCTCTTCAGGCCATGTGTCCCACTTGTGACGAACCACGGTACGGAGTCTTTGATACCACAGAAATTGGCCGGTATGAATGCCTTCCTTCTCTTGTAGTGAGGCAAATTCTTTGAAGGTGCCCTCTTCATATAGATCTCCCCAGGTGTAGACCCCATCTCTTTCCCATAATCTGATCTGTTTCAGGTCTGAATTCGTAGTGCATAGTTCCGTGATCATTGGTACTTCCGGGGCATAGAGGTTCCGTGGTTGGGTGAGCATTTTTACCCTGTGCCAGATTTTTCTCCCAAGGTCAGCTAAAAAGGGTATGGTTCCCAATAGGTGCAAAGGTGCCCAGATCAGTTCCTTCAGTTGGAACATGGGGATCATGCCTTGCAATAATGGCGTTTCAGATGTGGGTTCGTCGGCTAGCCATTTGACCACGAAGCTAAGCTGTGCTGCCAGGTAATATTTTCCAGATTTGGAAGTTGGATTCCTCCGTGTTTGTATGGTAATACTAACGAAGACAGCGCTATCCTGTGTCTGCCTTTTCCCCATAAGAACCCACAGACTATTGTCTCAAGTAGTCGAAAAAAGGGCTTGTGTATGTAGTAGTGTATATTTTGGAACCCGTAGAGGAACCGTGGGAGGACTATCATTTTGACTATCGAGGCCCTGCCTATCATTGACAGGGGAAGTTTCGCCCAGAAGTTCATTGATTTGCGCAGAACTGGAAGCACCGCCTTTGTATTGTGTTCGTGCATTAGTGCAGGGGTGTGCATTATGTGCACTCCAAGGTATCGGAATGACGTAATTTGCCACTCGATCCCCACTTCAGGCAGTGCCTCCCTGACCTTGTGTTTCAGGGCCGCTAGGGGGAACAGACAGGATTTCAACTTGCTAAAGCGTATCCCGGAGACCTTAGAATAATTGTCAAGAACCTCAATCATGCTTGGCACGTTGAGGTGTGGGTTTTTTTACATATATGAGAACATCGTCTGCATAGACCGATATGATATGATCCACCCCTCCCAGCCTTATGCCTGAATCAAAAAACTGCTTCCTAAAATAGATGGCTATGGGTTCCGGTCCTAGTATGTACAACATAGGGGACAATGGGCAGCCCTGTCTAGTCCTTCTACATATGTCCCAGGGCTCCGATACATGCTTCCCAGATCTCACCCTTGCTTTGGGCTTAGTATACAATATGTTAATCCATCTTATAAACCCAGGTCCAGAGCCGAATTCCCTGAGTACTGCCACCAACCACTCCCAATAAATGGAATCGAACGCCTTTACTGCATCGAGAGACAACAGTGCGTATGGGTCTTTATCATCATCAGTTTGTGCTACTACATGTTGTAACCTGCACAAGTTCATGGATGTGTTGCGGCCCGGTACAAACTCTCATTGGTCAGTGTGTATTATGTCTCCTATTACTCTAGACAGACGCTGAGCTAAAATTGTGGTTAGAATTTTCATGTCATAGTTGAGCATCGCAATTGGGCGGTAGGAGTCACACTGATCTGCCGGCTTATTGGGTTTAAGAATCGGGACCACAAGAGTCTCTCTCATGCTTTCAGGCAGTATCCCCTCTTCGTATGCCTCACAGTAGACAGCATGCAGTAGGAGGGTCAAGGAGGACTCGTATGTTTTATAGAACTCTGTGGTGAGCCCATCAGTGCCAGGTGCCTTACACGTGGCCAATGATTTAATAGCTTTAGTTATATCTTCAGGTGTGATTTCTGCATCAAGGGTGGCGGCTTGTTCCGGGGGCAATCTGGGGAGCCCTATCTCTTCCAGGGTGTCCATCAGCTGTTCCTTGGGGACCTGTGTCGAATGCGAGTATAAGCGTGTGTAGAAATGCCTAAAAATGTCATTTATGTTCTGCTGTGTGTGGTGTTTGTTCCCGTCTTCGTCCTGTAATGCGGTAGTGGTGTGTTTGGGATGTTCCTTCCGGCAGAGCCAGGCCAGCAATCTGCCCGGTCTGTCCGCCTCTACGTGTGCTCTGTTTGTTTTGGCCGTATAGTCGAACGTTTCTAGCCTGCACCATGCCTCTGCGTTCCTCTCTCTAAGCTTCTTATGCTCCATTTCCCCTTGTTGAGTATTTATGGGAGTGGCTTCCAGCCTTTCAATGTCCCGTTCCACCTGATCTAATTCTCGTCTGGGCAACCTTCTAATACCACCTGCTTTTGCAATGATCACTCCTCTGGTCACTACTTTTAGGGCAGCTCACAGTGTGCCTACGTGCTCTACACTGCCCGTATTAATCTCAAGAAAGGTATCAATAGAATCTCGCAATTCCTCTCTGAAGGCTGGATCTTTCAGTGTTTCCACAGGCATCTTCCACATGGGGATTGGGGGCCTGGGGCCCCTGTGGTTCCATGTTACTAAGAGTGGGGAGTGGTCAGAGATGGTCCTACCCAAATATTGTGCACTTTCCACTTGGGGTAAATGTTCTCTGCCCATGAGAATATAATCTAACCTCGTGTATAGATTATGCAGGGACGAGTAGTATGAGTATCCACGTGTATCTGGGTGTTTTTCACACCACGTATCTGCCAAATCTAGCCTATCAAGCATGGCGGCCAAAGCTGTCGTCGCTGCAGATGGGCCTTTTGGTCGGGGTATGGACCTATCTAACAACGGGTCATGCACACAATTGAAGTCCCCTCCCCAGATGAAAAGGCCATTCCTGTGTTGTGCAACTCTGCGGTACATCGAGGTCAAGAATGTCGGTATGTTGTTGTTAGGGAGATATGAGTTTATAATGCATATTGCTTCCTGTTCAATGTATCCCCATAGAACAATGAATCTACCCTCTGGGTCTATCTCTGATTTAGCCACGCTGAGTGGAAGTTGCGGGTGAATCCAAGTGTAGACTCACCTAGCATATTTAGAGTAGGTAGTGCCAAAGCCCTGTCCCCCCGAGTGCATTTGGAGTTTGGTCAAAGAATCAGCTGTCAATGGGTCTATTTCAGCAATGCTATCATCACCCTTTTCCTGTTCAAGTAGGTTTTATCTGCGCAGATAAGTGCCCAGGCCCCTCACATTCCATGTCATTATGTTTATCGCGGTCATGACCATGGCGGTTCGGTAATGGTGTCACAATAGTCAGCTGCCCACAAGTTCAGGCCAGATGCCAAGGGCCCAACCTGCGTTTGGGCCGGGGCTAGTGCCTTTCCTCTCCTTCTTCCCCCTCCCCTTCCTCTATCAATGTCAGCCGGAGACTTACCAACAATATTAACTACCATTCTAACGAATGGGAACAGCAAACAATTCAACTTTGAACTGCCCCCAGCAGCTGCTTCCAACTTGCAAGGCTCGGGGGCACTCGAGCCTTCTGGACCTTTCCAGGCCTCCCGGCGCGGGTATTGTGTAGGCAGTCGGCCTACACGTGTTCCGGAGGGGTGTGTCAGCGTTGACGTCTTGCTTATGAGTCAGTGCGCTCCTGCCTGCTGTTGCTTTCCTAGTGTTGTAGATCTTAGTGCAGTCCGATGTTTCGTCCTTTAGTTGTGCGAGCTCTGGTCATTCTTCTGTGGCTCGGGGTGTTCAGTGGCCTGTGACCTCCTTTGCCCTTACTTCCTTATCTTCTGCCAAGTTGTTGTCCTCAAGCCACATATTTGCTGCTGCTGGGGACTCCAAGAAAATGGCCTTCCCATTATATAATACTTTAAGGGGTACGGGTACATTAGCATGTACTTAAGGTAGAGCTTGCGTAGCCTTGCTTTCACCGGCACAAAGGAGTTCCTTGCCCGTTGCACCTTGGGGGTGTAGTCTGGGTAGATGACTATTTTAGCATCTTGTCTCTTGATGTCTCCACCTTCCCTTGAGAATCTCAGTATAGTCTCTCTGTCGCGGAAGTTTAAGACTTTAGCGATTATTGGTCGTGGGCGCGAACCCGGCGGAGGCCTTCTCTGCAGTGACCGGTGGCCCGTTCCATCGAAAATCCCTGGGACAGTTTGCCAGCCCCAATTTCCTGTGATAACATTGTTTCTATGAACTCCGTCGGGTCCGGGCCCTCCATATCTTCCGGAACCCCCAGAATTCATATAATGTTGCGGCATGCACGTCTTCCGCATCCTCTGACCGAGCCTCCAGTAGGGCTACCTGCAGTTCAAGTTCCTGGACCTTAGATTTGAGTTCTGTCGTGTCGCCAACATTATCCTGCAGTGTGGCCTCCGCTGTGGTCACTTGTTCAGCGAGGTTGTGGGCGTCCTGCCTCATCAGCTGCATGTCCGACTTGATCTCATCTATTCTAGTTTCCATAGACGTGCGCAGCGCTGCTATAGCCTGCAGCACTTGCATGTTCGTGGGGTCATCTTCATGAGCCGGTAGTCCCTCTGTGGCCTCAGCTTGTTGTTGTTGTTTGGGCCTAACCGTTGTGAAGGAGTCCATTGTTGCTGTTTTCGGTTTACCCTTGGGGGGTGACATCCCTTTTTCTCTTAGTTGTTTTCTATCCCGGGCTGCCACCTGATCGTGAGGGTATTTATCCAGCACCACCTGCGTGATCAATGGGAATCTTGTCTAGTTTTTTGCGTCAGTGGTCTTGTGCAGGTGAATTATCTTTTCTGTATCATGGGAGCCTGTAATCGTGGTACTCCGTAGCATCCGCGGCCCTGTTTTATCGCTCCCCTTGTTTAGGCTTTCATGGTGACGGTTCTCTTCTGGCTCAGCTCCCCTTTTTTTTAAAATTTTATTCTTTTTTTTTTCTGCCCGTTTCAGGCGTGCTGTCGAGCAGTTTTTCCCCCAGGGCCCAGTGCGCACACAATGAAGACCATTCGTAGGGTGATGGTTTGAGGTCTGGGACTGTGTGCACAATATGCGTTTTATCGGGCAATGTTCAAGGATTGTGCTCGTAGTGTGCTTTATTTACTCTGTGCCGCCTCAGGCCATCTAATCTGTAGCCGAGGCTTTCGGCTTCGCTGCTCGATCATCCGCCTCGTGTCCCAAAGACACCGGGAGTGTGCCGTAACTGCCTTTCTTGTGGAGCTGCAGGCTCCAGGAGTCCCGATTCGGGGCTCCGGCAGGTGCCTTCTCCGGGGCTCCTCCCCGCTCTTCAGTGCCTCTTGCGTGTCCTCAGTAGGCAGCTCCGGATGACCGTCCTAGCAGTGCTCACCTGTTCCCGTAATTACTGTTCGGGTTCCTCAACACGGCTTCTCAGACGGGGCCCGGTCGGGTTTTCGCCTCCCTCTGTGGCCGCGTGCAGTGGTCTCATCCCTGTGCTCTTCCCCTGTGTTAGGCAGAAACCTGTGCAGTTCCCTTTGGGAACACTGCAAAAGATTTAGGACTACAGGTGTTAGCAGTAAACCCACTTGGTAGCAGTCTGTACCACCCAGATTTACCTGGTAGCTGTGGCTGAGCAGTCAGACTTCCCTCAAGAAGAGTTAGGCAGTATGCAAAGTATACACAATAGGCACTCAGATACAACAATACAAGCAAACACTGACCAGAGCTTTGGTATCAAAGTATATAATTATTTATTTAAAAACACACTGTTTGAAACACTCCAGCACTCTTATGGTAAAACACTCTAAACACAGTTACTATTATAATATATACAACCCTTGTTCCTTATCAGAGAAGTCTTACTTAACACCACTTATTTCCATACAGAGGTGAGCGCTTAACTATAGATGGCACTCCAATAAGTTTATGAAGAAGGGTGGGAAAAAGACAGAATATGGGAAGGTACACCACTCTAAGATTTAGGAACACTATTAGTAAGGCAGAAGAGCAAAAGTCACTTTGTGAGCCAAAGTCCATAGGCTGGGCCCACTCTTAGAGAGAGCAGAGCACAAATGCGCCCAAGATCACACAGTTACACTAGGCTTAGAAAGTCTTGCAGAGAGTTCGAAAAGAGTTTAGAGAGGCTCAGAAAAGTTTAGCCAGGGAGTCCCAGGCTGACCCAGGTTCGAAAGCCGGGGGCTAAATCTACCCCGTACAGTCGGTGGCAAGGGAAGCCGGGCGGGACACGGTACCTTAAGTGGGAAGGATCCTCCAGCGGGGGCAGTTGTTCCTGGCAGATGGTGCAAGTCTCGTCGTCGTCCAGGGGAAGAGAAGATCTCAACTTGGAGGAAAGGTGAAGGTCGTTGCACTGCCAGGGAAGAAACCAGCCGCGGAGTTTTCCAGTTAAAGGTATTACCCTTTAATTTGCGGTCGTGGTAAAACGTGGTATCCCGGTTGCCGGGGTGCTTGACACAGGCAAGGCGGCCACGAGATACGTCGGGAAGGCGAAAGGACGGTGAAACTGGTTATCCCCACCAGTCAAAGGAAGAAGACTCTCCGGCGGGAGATCTCCTCTGCCGTTGGGAAAAGTGGTGAGACGGTCCAGCAGGGCTCCATCCGGTGGTGTCGTCGTGGCAGGTCGGCTCAGCTTCTCCCTCGTCGGATTCTTAGGTCCTCTGGCGACTTCTGAAGTTCCAGTCCCCAAAGCCCTGCTTTTATGCAGAAAACCCCCATTCACTCAGCCTAGCTGCCACTCAAACATGCTAAGTGGTGAGCCGGCCGGCTCACCACTTGGGCCAATCAGGACGGAGTGCGACTTGAGTTGCCTAGGCAACTCAGTCCAGAGTGCCTAAATCCCCCTCCACCCCTCCTAAGTACCCCAGACAGAGTGGCACAACTTTGGAGGGCTTCTGTGGAGAAGCCCGCCATAAAGTGGAACAAAGGGCTCGACTTGGGTTGGAGTCACAGAAGAGAACACAAACGCCATTTTAGAACCGAGTTTTGGCAAAAAATACCAACCGGAGAATTAATATTAATTAAATAAACCGGTGGTATGTTCGAGGCTATCGTAATTAAATAAATAAAGATAGTAGCCTCGAACAATGGGAAAATCCCCTAGAGAAATATTCACGGTTGAATATAAAAAGTAGTATCCACTGCCACCAGCCAAAACTCGATCAGGGGGGACGGAGACGTGCCCCCTCGACTAACAGACCCCGGGGCAATTGAATTGCCCCAGCCAGTATGTCCACAATATGATGGTTTGTACTGGTTCTGTTCAGAATTTAAGACTAGTAAAGTCAATGGTGACTTTACAGGCCCTGGGAGACAGTAGTCAGTCCCAGGGTATGGAGTCTATACTGGGGAGTCAATATGACACCCCTGTGTTACTGCACTGAGGGTGCTGTGTAAAACACATCACAAAAACACATGAAGCCCTATGGAGTAAAATACCCCATAGCCCATTAAACACATCTAGAGTCAAAGAAACACACTCAAATCATGCCCAAGAGTGAGGGTAAAAGAGTCTCACTCTTGGCAGGAGAAAAAAAATAAACCCCAAAAATCCAGCAAAGCTGCTGGGGGACTCACTAGGTTAGGAAATTCAGCCTAAACAGAGAATTCTCCCTAACACCCTGCTGCCGCTGCAGGGCTTCCCTCCTTTCTTCGCCGCCCCTGTCACAGCGTACAATCCGGAAAACGGAGACAGAGGCCACAGCCGGCTGCAGCGATCAGCTCTTTTGGGGTGCCGTCGGTTTGCAAGGCTGGAGGTAGCAGCCCGCAACTCTGCCTCCAGTGGTTAATCCGTACCCCTTCGATGTGATTCAGAAAGGGACTGCCAGCGCCGCCATCTTGTTGGGCGGTGGTCTCCACTTCACTCGCTCCGTTCGTCACCCGCCATAGTCCGATTTTCTCATGGAACCGCCGATGAGGGTAGGGAAACCGTTCTGCTTCCTGTTATTGCTTAGCTTATGTTTATTTTCCGATCATAGATTGTGCGAATTGGCCCGTTGCAGGATCTCAAGCAGGAGCGCACACTAAGTCCGTCCTTACGCCATGCGCGTCAGCCACGCCCCCCAGTCACTTACAGTCTAGGGGGATCGGGTGTCCCTGGACTTTTTTCTTGGCTCATTTTATTCATTTGATTAGGTCCACTGAATCTCATCCTGGAGTCCTGGAAGACTCCTCTGCCTGGGTCTCGTGCCCACTGTGTGCCTGCGCAGTAGGCCTGAGTGACGGTAGATGGAAGGGCAAGGTAATGCCAAATGCAGCCTCAGATCTTGCACCAGAATGCCAACCACCTGTGGTTCTCTACAGGTCGGCTCTGGCTATGCGCTTAACCTTCCTGTCTTGGGATCCTGGCTGTAGTTCCAAATACCCCATTCACAACTATCGTTTCAAAGAAAAGCAATGCTCTGGTGCCTAAGGTGACCTCTCCTACTCCTCCTGTCCTCTCCTCCACACTTTTCACCACTTTCAAATCCTCTTGCACCATCTCAATGTTCTGCCACATGCTCATGCCTCTACCCCCCTCAACTCCATCCCTGTTAGGCTTCAGTTTTTACTGCTCCTTTTCCTTAGATCCTTCAGCCTCCTCTATGCTTTTCCACCTCTTCCTTTCTTTGCTGACCTCTTCTCTAAACTCCTCCTTATTATGTCCCAACTTCTTCATCCTGGTGTTTCCTCTGACAACCTCTTCCATATGCCCCAACACCTTCCTCCAGATATTTTTCCCATCCTCCTTCTAACTGTCCTTCACCTCTCCCCTCATGATATTTCCTCCAACCTCCACTAGAACATACTCCTCCCTTTCTGATCTCCAACCTCCATTATGTTCCTGTCTCCTTCCCCTCCTCCTTTAGCTCGCCCTCCCATCACTTCACTTCTTCTGATGTTCTGCCTCACTACCTCCTTAAGTTCCACTACCTCTAACCCCCTCTCATGTGCTCCGGCCTCCTACTTTCTCACGCCTGCTTTTGCTCTAAAACCTTTTAAAAACTCTCCTCCTGTGCCTACAAACACTTACTTTATTATGGAAAGCAAGCATCTTATATAGCGGACAAGCCTGTCCCCAGGGAGCACACCCATTTAACCCCATTCAGAGGTCTATGATTCTCAGACTGAAAACTGGCTTGGTTATGTGGTACTCGTTCATGGCTTATTTACCACCTCTATGGCTCCACCCCTTCCTGCTTAGAAAAGCAGCCCAAGACATGATGAAGGCTGGACGTCACCTTCGAACTCCACTTTCTGCAAGCAAGGAGTGAGCTGCTGCAGCGGATCTCCGTGCTTTGCAATCACTCACATTATTACTCATGCATGTATGCAGATGAGAAAACTGAAGGTTTCTTATTGTGAGGTTGCTTGCGCATGTGGACTGACTGCGAACACCAGTATTGATGCAGCTGGCCACATATTTCCTAGAATCTAGCACTTCTGATATCATTCTAACTTTGTGGGAAGAATATGGAAAACCCATCTTGCCAGCGATCCTCTTGTTACCATGCCAGATGTAATGAAGTCTTACCGGAATTTCCTTTGGGAGATGGGGGTCCTACAATTCCCATATGGGATGCCTTTTGGGTATCATTATGCTTAAATAGCGCTCCTGTAGTAGATGGTCTATTCCTGCTGAGAACATCCTTTAAAAATCCAGGGACATGTTCTCGCTCCTTGTGACAAGACCCTGACAAAGGATTGGGGCATGGTGGGTAGGTCAGGGGATGCTCCCTACAGAAACCCCAGGACCGGGATCACATGGGGAGTGGAGGAACCCAACCCCCTGTGGTTACCACACACTTTATCCCAAGGCGGAGGCGGGCAGGGGACTTTGTCATAGTGGGCAGCTCCAGAAGGGCTATCTCCATGTTTTTGTTTAGTTTGTGCACTTTTTGATTTCAAGCCTGGTTATGGTAGCACCGTAAGCTTAACTTCGTATTAGCACCAGGGGTGGGGGGAGCAACCAATCAGGTTGGTTGGATTTCAGGCTGAATCTACCGATCCCTCCCACGTTCCATGCAACCTGATGGATGCTTGCCCTGCAATCTTCCCCCACTCCGCCTTCCCTTCCCTTCAAATTTTCCATCCCTCTCACTGCCACTTACCTGATTACTTCAGTGTGTCGCTGCTGCTGCTGCTACAGCTCTGTGGCCGCCATGGAAAAGGGGACCTGTATGGAGCCCGCCTTTCTGATCCATGGCAGTCATCCTAAGGAAGTATTTTGATTCAATGAACGGTGCTCCGTGATGCGTTTTGTTCATTGAATCAAAATACTTTGCTCTTGGCGCCCCGGTTTTCCAGATTACAAACGCAGGGTGCTAAAAGCAATAATATGCAATCTTGCACGCTGGATCGGGTGGTAATGGCACCGGGGCCCATCGCTAAGGGGGCACCGGGCAGTTGGAATCTGGTATTATTGCTAAGGTGAAGTAGTAAAATGAACCCCCTCTGGTTCTAGAGGATCTTGCAGCGCTGTAAAGGCACTGCTAGGTGAATGAGCAGAGTAGACTGTCAGTGTGATGCATTCTATGGGCCATGTGGGAGTGACTCTGAGTGTTTTGGAGCCTAGCAACCTTATCCTTGCTTGTTAAGGTAAATGGGGTCAGAGGCGGACCTGGGGCAGACTACCAAGGAATTCCATGAGTGTGATCAGAGGTGCATTTTTAAGTCAGGCAAGGATTCCCATCAGCCTGGAGATTGAAATGTTCTGATCCATTCACTGAGCAAGAAGGAGATACTTTATACTCTTACTCTTTTCTTTGGGGGTGGTGTGGAGGTCAGTGAACGTGGCAGTGCTCCTTTCTGTTCCTGCTGGAGAGACTGGCTTGTAGTCTACTGACCTTCAACCTCAACAAGGAAGGTGGAGGCACTGTGCATTGAATGTTTTGTCTAGTTTAAAGTGAGGGGCACAGAGGGACATAGCTTGCCATCCAGCACCGTAGGGTCTCCCAGATCTGTGAAGCCCCCATAGGATTCCCAGCCATCTAACCTAAACGTTCATGGATACATGTACTGTGCTAGACGTAATGCTTTAAAGAAAATCACTATGATGAGCTGGGGAAAGGGATGATTCATTTAGGAGAAACCACGGGCAGTCATAAGGTGTCTGTAGGTGTAAATGAGGATCCCCTGATATCGCCAGGGTTCTAGATTCAGGAAGCTTCGTTCTTTAGAGAAACTGTGTTGTTTTCCATGTTTTATCTTGCCACGCAATGTGCCCTATTGCAGTATTGGAATCTCCTCCTAAGAATCCTGCCCAACCTGTTATTAACTACCTTTTGCGCTTTGCAAACTGTCTCGCATAACCACATGATACAAATAGAAATGTTTGCTTAGCAGCTCTCAATGATTTATCAAGCAATTGGAATGCTTAAACCACAGCTCACAAGCATAGTTATGCATTTGTATTTTACAAGCCGTTCATGTATCCTCTGATCATGAGGTAAACGTCTTAGAAAATGTTCACTGAATGTTAATTTAGCTAATTTACATGTATTTGTTCCTGCCCTGGGGATGCCTAAGCATGGATTAGTAATGCTTAAATCAGGCATTTTGGAAGCAGTGCGCATGCTCAGTCAGAGTTTAAGAAACGCCTTTCATTGTGACTGGGGATTTACTGCAGTCACATAGATTTGGGTTTATGGAGGGTGGTTGGGGATGTGCGTTTTAGTGCTGAAAAGATTGGAGAGGGGAAGTGTGACTGCGTTCGGCTGCCAAGTGGCAACACCATTGCTAACCCACTGTTACTGGACTGTTTTAATCTTGTGGTGAGGCCTGTAAGACTTTTGTTAATATTTCATCAAGGCATTGTTTCTGGTAAAATGTCTAATGTGTGGCTCATTTTTGTAGTGAAAATATAAATGTGTTTCATACCTTGAGGTGTTTTCCTCTTCTGCCTCTTCTGCCTCCTCGGCAGTACAATAAATACTGCAGCTGAAGCAATCACTGCGACAGGAACAGTGAACAACAAATGCAGCAGCCATGAATTCTTCTCTTCCGATCTGCTCTCCTCTTCCCCTGCAAAACACACAAACACGGTGCTTTGGTACATTATTGCCTTCAAAGATTATAACACTTAAGGTCACACAGCTGTAAAAGGGTTGCCAGCCTTCAGCTGCCCCATCTGCGGAGCACGTAAGGCACCCTCCCCTTCTCGCCCAAGCCCGCTCTTCAGTCATCTGCCCACATCACTGAGAAGAAGCACTTTAAATGGCCCCTGTCACCCTGCTTCGTAGCCTCAGCCAGGAATACAGGGCTTGAATGAGGTCTGGGGCTGAACGATGTGGAGGAAATGGATATGGCTGTGGAATTTTGCCATCAGTCACCTTTTATGGGCTATGCATTTGCACCTTAGAAATGCACACATGCACATTGACACTTTGACTCGTTGACTGATACAGTTCAGTGTGTTCTGTGCAAAATATGCCTCACACTCTCATTCTCTTAATATGGTGCAAGCCCCTCAACTTTGAGCACTTTTCTCGTGGTAAGTGAATATGTACATGGTGAGCGAGATGACGTCAGCAGTCTTTTGTTGTGATGCAGGGGCGTAGGAGACACATAAAATCTGGGGGGCAGTCTTTTTAGGGGATGGGGCAGGATTGCGGCCTATACCTGCTTGTGGGCACTTGTCCGCCACATGCTCAGTGGAATCAGTCTATGCAGAGACGCTGCAAGTGCCAAGCCAGAGGAACAGTATCTGAGAAGAGTATAACCCACTGGAAAGGGTAAAGGTGTGTCCCTGCTCAGTATCAAATACCACCACACCTAATGCTAGGATGCAGCTACCATCAGAGAATCGCATCGGCTGTGCACATAATCGGTACAACCAAGCACCTTATGACACCTTACTCTCTCGACTGACCTGGACTACGGTCCCCGAGGGTGTTCAACCTACCAGCTCTTTCAGGTCATACCAATGATATATAGAGCGCTATATAAATGCCCAATAACATAACATAACATAACATGCTCAGTGAAGTTGTGCTATGATAGGTTTCCATGCCAATTCCTTGCTGGAAGTTGATGTTTTGCCTGGGTCTGCAAGGTCTGGTGATATGTGGGGCACAGTCTTGAAGGTGTGTTTTAAGCAGAGGTCAGTCGCGCCTATCCTGGAAAGCTGGGAAAGCAGGTAGAACCTACAGCTTCTATGGCTTTTGAAGTGAAGAAGTCAAGATGGAAACACCATTATAATACCGAATTAGCTTTGGTGACTGTTGGTAGGTCTGGTGTCTGGCACATGGTTGGTGCCTTGGAGAGGTGAATTGGGTGAATTGGTTCACAGGGTCCTGGGACGGTTTGGGACACAAGCATTTGTGCAAGGTCCAAGGCAGGACGGAATGACTACTATGGTGTACTGCGGCTTTTGCACCCAAGTCATGATGGCGGTACCATTTGTAGCAGCATCCATTGCCATCCAATCTAAGATGCAAAAATGACTCAGTGTACTTCCGGGTCATATAGGGGAGCTTCAGCACAGCTGCATTTCAGGTATGAAAGAAGAGATGCAGTTATGACACCCACTGATTTGCAGCACCTTTTGTCATACTCTCAGATGGAAATCAGGATTCCCCCAGGTGACAACATCCAACATTGGCCAGAAGAGGACAAAGGCTTCCACGCAGATGCCCAAACTTGTAACACAACTCGGCATGATGTTTTTTTCAGTCATAAAGTTAAAAAAGATATACAGCCAATTGTATACATTCTTCATCTCTATAAATAGCATCCGCCGAGGGTATTCCACAGATATGTGAGTCAGTAGTGGAAGCATCCAAAGAACAATAGAGTGGCCGGTACTAAAATAATAGGACCGCCCAAGCAAGGTTTCTAAAAATATTCAATTTACTTAAACACAGATAACTAATGGGAACTCTAAAAACCTACCTCTGTGAGGCAAGCACATTGGCAGTGCAGGCTATAGATGTATTGACTGTATACTCTGAGTATTATAATCCAGTAGAAAAAATATTCAGGCAAGAACGAATAATACAGAGAACCCAAAAACGGAAATTGGTTAATTCAACAAGTCTTTGGGGGGGAAAGGAAACGGGACCTAACCAATCGCTAAGGCTCAAGATACGGTTCTGTTGGTCTGGGTATCTAGGAATGCATTGGAAGGGGCACTTATTCCATGGGTTGACTCCCTTCGTCTAATAAGCAGGTTATAAGGTGTCAATAAGGATTCTTGGGTGCCTCCATGTAGCAGACAGAAAATGTGGACCAGGCATCTTCACTTGGTGAGCAGTTTGAAGAAGCTCAAATGGAGGGGACTACTTCGAAACATTCTGTTTCGACTAGCTCCCCAGCATAGAAAATGATCAGGTGAATGAATCGTCGGGCAGTTCAATCGGCATCAGAAGCAGCTACATGTCTCAAGCTGCTATCTGAAATGCCTCTTGATGAAATGTCACAATGCTTTGCAACAGAAAATGTCACCAGTGATGCCCCTGTACTTTAAAATGCTGTGCTCCTCTGTGCTTCCCAAGCCAGGGAAGATTGCCAGTGTCACTTGCAGGATGTCAGTCATTAAAGTTGAGATGGGTGTTCTTGGCGTCCAGATTCTTTAGCAGCAGTTAGACAGTTGGTTCCTCTAGCAGGTAGTATCTCTATTCCTCAGCGGCAGTTGAGAACATGTGCGTCAACCCTTCTGGAAACTTCTCTTCAGAGAGGGAGGTTTGAACAAATCAACAACTCCAACAATGACTCCAAAGAATGAGGGGCGCTCACTCCTTATATTTGCAGAACCAGAGCAGGCAATTTCTGGATTACAAAGCATTTTTGCTTGGAACCAACCTCAGTCACTTCTCACGTTTTGCTGTCATCTCCCTCTAGAGTTCAAGCTCTTCAGAAAGTTATGTGTAGTTAAGCAAAGTGATGCAATTGTAGATCCAAGATGGCAGAATATTTCCTTTCTGCTTCACTTGCCTTCAGGATAACCTCCACTTCCATGAAGCTTCTTTCCTGTAGATCACAGAGTCTCCTCTGTTATTGTCTCCTTTATGCCTGCCCAGCCGCTGATTAGCATTGCCCTTCAAAGTGAACATGCCGCGGGCCTGCTCAGAATATTAGACTCCACTAGGGACTCCAAAGGATTTCACGTGTGCAGTTGGACCAGCTACTACAGTTCAGATCAGAGGGCAAGGCATTCAGAAAATGTTGCTTTCTTCTGCTCAGTCAATATATGCAAACAGTATATTACACAGCAAACCCAAGACTGGGAATAACTTCATTTCCCCTTGACACTAGATCCATCATCGGTAGGATGGAGCTTATTCCTATCTCAATCTGCCTGTCATGTTATGGAAGGCGCTGACTCTTCCACCAGGTGTAAGTCTAATTAAAGCCAATCAGAGTAAACAGCTAACACGTCCTGCAGTTTTTCAACTGCACATTTCCAAACAACAGAAATTCAAAACTGGTTGTGACTTTGTTGCTGTACATAACACAGGTATATCATTTAGCAGATTGCTTCTATTGGTTGCCAGGGATGTCCCCTTTATTCTAGAGGCTGCTTGAACACGCCTAGGAGGTATGCCAAATTCAGACGTTATGCCAATGTAAATTAACAGAAAACAGATGGGTTTCCACTTTTAAAATAACCCTCATTCTGCTGAAGCATGGTTTTGCATCTTAGCAGCCATTTAAGGTAAGTATACTTTACCTCGACAGTAGCGTTGGTGCGATCCAGTGCGTCACTAGAAATCAGTATTAGGGGGGAAGACGGAGGGGGGACACCAAATAAGGGTCAACAGGCCAAACTGGTTTAAGTATACCTATACTTTCCAAATCTGGTTAAAAAAGTGTGTCATTAAGCATGTTCAGTGTAGGTTTAATGCAATAAAAGTTTGCATCAAGTTAATATACATCCTAAAAAGTTAACTCATGCATGTTCAGCAGTTGCAAAAATCCCCTTGCAGTCAGCAACAGACTGCATTCATTTACTTCGAGCAGGCATCACTCCCAGCACAGCTTCAAATGATGTGTAGTTCGAGGTGGTATTTAGCAGAAGAGATATCCCTTTCGGCTTAGCTTTAAATAATAACTAGTCAAAAATATAGTCACTTTAACAGATGAGATATCCCTCATACCTCAGTTGCAAATGATAGTCAAGGACAATCTGTTTAACAGATGAAATATCACATAAAGGTGCCAAGTACTGGGGGGAAGGAGGCAACTGTTCCCTTGGTTCTTTATCAAAGTTTGCAGGAATCTCGCTTTGCCCCCCAGAGAATTGTTCAGTTTTTAGTTTCTGGCTGTATACCACAGTGGCGGCTGGTGAATTTTTGAATTGGAGGGGCATAAGTATTTTCCCCTAATATGCAAGTGTAACGGAGCGTAGAAAGGGAGCCCGAACCAATTAAGAGGTGTTGGGGGGCTTCCCACTCAGAGAATCTTTTTCGAATAATGGCTTAAAATGGTGCAAAATAGGGTAAAATGCCAAACAGTTTACAATTGGTTCTGTACTGTAGTGCATGAAAAAATCCAATTGATGCAAGTTGCCAACAGTGCAGAGCAGCATTTCCCCAACACATTTTCAGGTTGCATTTGCCCACAATATATGGCAGTATAAAACATTTTTTAGGCTGGCTGCACCCATACATTTCCATGCTGGCTGCACTAATATATGCCAGTATTCCAATTTAAGCACATATTCATGTTTGCTTTATGCATAATGCCAGTAATGATACTATAAGAAATCATGTCCACACTTGTTCTGCCAAAATATGTCAGTATCCCTACGTGTGACCATACTCCAGTTGGCTTTACCATTAAAAATGCCCTGCCACAGTATGAAAATATGTCTAAACGGCTGCATTAAAATGCCATTCTAGCTATATAATAAAACGTACCATGCTTGCTTCATCAAAGATACGCAATACAAAATGTCATGCAACAGTAAGAAATGGCTAGACTGGTTGCATCAAAATGCCAGTCGAGCTGCACAATAGCACATATCATGCTTGCGTCATCAAACATCCCAATACAAATGGCATACCACAAAAATAAATGGCTAAAATGGCTGCATCAGAATGCCAGTCTAGCCACGTAATAAAACTTATCATGCTTGCTTTATCAAATATGCCCAATACACAATATCATGCCACAGAAAGAAATGAACAGACTGGGTGCATTAAAATGAAAGTTTAGGTACCCAACAATACTCATCATGCTTGCTTTATAATAGATGCCCAGTAAAAAATGTCATGCCTGCCCTCTGGTTCTCCCAGAGTCTTGCACACACACAATGTAATTATGTGTGCATGCGAGGTGCTGAGGGTCCTAAGGAGTAGGCATGGTATTTTTTACTAGGCATCTATCATAGACGGGCATTAAAAAAAATACCATGCCTGCTCCCCTGGGCTTCCCGAGTGCCTCGCACGGGGAGCTGATTTTGGCTGATGCACAACCCCGCTCCTGCCAAAATAAGCTCCACGTCCCAGTACAAATACACGTGCACACACATTTACACATCCTTCACACGCAGCATGCAGTCGCTCATTCACATACACACCCAGCATACACACATACATACACATATTTAAATTTGGCATACCCTCTGTCCCAGTCCTGATGTTCCCTCCCAGAGCTCCAGCTTCTGCGTAGCCTGAATAGAAAGCAAAGAGCGCTTGCGCACAACAGCTGGAGCGCTGATGATGAAGTGGCCCGCTCTGTTTGTATGTGCAAGGAGGCACAATAGAGCTTCCCTTCACACATACAAACATGCAGTTCCTCAGCTAGCATCCCCAATGGGGCATGCAATGTTGGGGAAGCAAAACACTCCCGGCTTTGCATGGCTTATTGGATATGCAAAGTTGGGGAACAGAACTGTCAAACGGAAAACAATGTTTTCCAATAACAGTTCAAGCCAGCCAATGAGCTCTCCCTCAACTGCAAAAAGCAGCTGAGGGAGTTCTCAGTGTTTACACTGGACTGGCTGCTTGGCTCCTCCATAATGAGCGAGGGTGCCGGTGGGTCGGCGCAGCTCGCCCATTATGTAGAAGCCGCCACTTGTACACCGTCAATTAATCTATGCACAGGGTGAGTGTGACTGGAGATTAAATACTGTTGACTTCGAAGTCATGTACATGAATTGCACTGTTGTTAAAGCAGCGATGTAGAACACGTTAAGGGATCCATAGATATGTCCTACAGTTGAAGGCTACCAGGGTAGCTCAGCAGGTGGTGTGACTGTTGCTAAGATGTTATATATTTAAAACTGGCTGTAAATCATATGGCTTTTTGCAATTCCTTTTAAAAAAACAATTGTTATAAAATGTGTTCGACCAAGGGATCGGTTGGGGTGATAGCTTGCTTCTATTCACGGCGATGGTGGAGGATTTTCTGCATCCATGGTGAAAATCAAAAGCTGGCACACATGAACCCACAGTTGAATGTCCTAATAACTGCTGTCAGCACAATAGAGGTATTTATTTGTGATTAAGCAGGTTTACAAGCATTTAACAGCTTTAGAAATGCATTGTGTGATAAAACACAAAGGAAGGGGCACAAAAATCACAGGGTTTTGTGTGGTAGTCTGATAAAAAAAATTAACACATTTTAAAGAAAACTAGTAAATGGAAGCTCAAGAATATGTTTCAGTTTGGAAACTTCTTTTATTTTTATTTTAAACAAGAGTAAGATGCACATTTGGGAAATAATAGTGCGCCCAGCATGTAGGTAGGCTGCTTTTAACAGTGATGGCCCACTGCTGTGTGTCAAAACCTTTTTCCTTCCCTTATACTCTAGTTTATACTAACTAAAGGTGTTATCTTCTTATGTTGTTATGTTATGTACACTTCTAGCGCTCACATACACCCGAGGGCATCTTGACGCGAGGAAGTACACAGCAAGCCTTAATCAAGCAAAAAAGAAAATTAGCCAAAAAGAATGGTCTTAAGTAGGTGACGGAAGATTAGATGATTCTCAGTGGGCTTAAGTTTAAGAGGGAGATTGTTCCACAATTTACCAGCCACTACTGAGAAGGCCCTGCCGCCTACTCTCTGAAGGCGAAATCTTGGAACCACAACCAAACGATTGCTACTAGAGCGGAGAGTCCAATTTGGAATGTAGGACTGGAATGTCTCCTGAAGGAATTCGGGTCCAACCTGATAGACCGCCCCGTGAACAATGCATAAAGACTTAAAAGTGATCCGCAGCTGCACTGGAAGCCATTGCAAATGGCACAATACCGGACTGATGCGCGCTCCATACTGGGTAGCAGTAGCCACGCGGGCAGCTAGATTCTGAAGCAGTTGTAGCCGGCAGATCAGACCAGCAGGCTGGGCCAGAAAAAGGACATTGCAGTAATCAATCCTGCTAACGACTAGCGCAGCCATCACAGGCAGACGCAAGCAAGCAGGAAGAAACAGCAAGACTTTGCGAAGAACCCGCAACAGGAAATGGCCAGATTGGCACACTGCACTCACATGTGCTGCCATAGAAAGTGACATGGACAGGTAGACCCCCAGGTTCTTTACCACTGTGACCGGAATGGGAAATGCACCCAGAGAAACAGGCCAAAAGGAAGAAGACCAAGAGTCAGGTGTGGCCAAATGTCCTACCACCAAGACCTCCATCTTTCCCCCGTTTAACTTGAGCCAACTGGTGCTCATCCATTCCCCCAAGGCCAAAAAAGAATCATGCAGACGAGACAACACACCCTCCTGGTCAAGATCTAGCCGGACCAGGATCTGCATATCGTCTGCGTAAGAATAGCACCTAAAGCCATGGGAACGTATGAGTACAACCAGGGAACAAATATAGATGTTAAATAACATCGGGGACAAGGCGGAGCCCTGAGGAACCCCACAGAACAGAGGATAAGACGAAGAATGTCTCCCTTCTTCTGCAGGACAGACCAATGCTCAATTCTGGGTGATGTGAAAAGGAAATGTTCTTCAAAAAGGGCAAAACCAAAAGTCTTAAAACTATTTTTGACTTGGCACTCCACCAGTGAACATGGAAAAAGAAAGTCTTGTATCTCCACAATGTTAGGAGGGACGCCTCCCTTTCCCTGTAAACTTCCTCCGGTTTCTCACTGCTTCTCCCATAGCCAGGAAGGACAACATCCTCCTCGGCGGCTTAGCCAGGCTGTTCACAATGTCAGGGGAATTACTCTCTTCCGCTGGTCTTTCTTGGGCTTCTCACAATGCCAAGGAAATGAGTCCCTTCCTGTGACTTCTCATAAAGTGTTCCCGAACACCAGAATAGAATGATTCCCTTTCCCTGGCTTTTCTCTCACTCTTCACCGGGCCAAGAGTATGACTCCCTCTTGGCTTCTTTCACACTGTCCATCAACACCAAGGGGAATCACTCCCTTCACCTGGCCTTTCTCAGGCTTTTCGCTATGCCAAGGAAAGTACTTCCCTTCCCTTGGCTTCTCTCACAATGTTCATCTGCACCAGGGACAATGACTCCCTTCCACTGGCCTTTCTTAGGCTTTTCATAATGCCAAAGAAATTACTTCCCTTCCCTGGCTTCTCTTACCATGCTCATCAACACCCGGCGGAATGACTCCCTTCCCTAGGCTTTTCTCAGGTTTTTCACAATGCCAAGAGAACAACTCCCTTCTCTTGGCTTCTCTCACAAGGTTCCTCTACACCAGGGGGAATGACTCCCTTCCTCTCTTAAGCTCTCCAGTCACAGCCAACCTGGTGTTCTCCTCTGCCAGGTACTGCGACTATGAAGAACAACAAGAATGTCTCTTGTTTCTTTTATGGGTGCGTGCCCCAGACACACACTCTGTTTTCTCCTTCTGTTTGGTAGACTTGGCTCACTCTCCTGCCAAGTACCACCATGCTTTTCACAATAGGCAAAATTCTTTTATCTCTGTCAGGGTCCCAGATGCAAGATTCTTGACATCTTTGTCTTTGAAGGTTTCTCAACCACTTTCTGGGGACCGTGGCGCCTCCCCTGCCACCTGCGTACCTTTCATCCTGGTCCACGGTGGTCCTGGGTCTTTCTAGATGCCTGTGAGCTGCCGTTGGGCTCCCTGTCTCTCTTTCTCCTTCGGTGTGCGGCGGCTCCGCAGGGGAAACCTTCTCTTGGCTGGCATGGTTCCTGCTTCCCATGCTTACCGTACTTAAGGGGCGCCAGGAGCTCCTTCCTATCGGTTCATCAGACGGGCCCCTCCACACAGGACCTGTCTCACACTGGGTTGCTCCCGTCTCGGCGTTCCGGTCTGCCTTCTCTTTCTTCGTTTGACCTTGCTGGCTTCCGCGGTTCCTCCAGGATAGGCTCGACCATGATGTGGGTCCTTGTTCCATTTTTATGCGCATGCAATGTCCATATAAACTAGAATGCTTAGTGTGGCTCCGCTGAGCGATTTCCATTGCTCTGCACATCTTTTTCGTCGCAATACAAGTATGACCACACCTTATTGGGTTGGCTGGAGTCTAACTAGTCCCGGTTTTCCAATATGTTTCAGTTAAATGGTCCCTGCTCTTCCTCGTCTCAGTGGTTCTGATGAAGGCTGGTTTTTCTATCTTAAACAGATACATGGACGTGTGGAGGACAAATAGAATATGGTGTTCTGAGAATGAGGATGAGGGAAGTTGGATTTCTTTTGTAGATTCTGCGTTCCCTCCCTATAGTTGTCCCGTAGGGGGGATCCCTCCCCATGGGATCCTATCGCTGAGTACCACCCTCAGGAGGACTATCGGGTAGCGGCCTCACCTCCTTAGCCTCATGGGAAGAGGTTCCCCCTAGGGGAGAAGGCACAACATCCAAAGATTTGTCACAATCCTTATATATGTTCTTGGTGGTTCCATTTTACTCTATGGTAGGCAGGCCCTTTGTTATAGAAACAACTAGCATCAATTGTTGAGAGACACTGCGCTTTATATAAGTGAGGGAATTTAGCAGACCTCACTTTCGTGCACGGTCCATTTAGTTGAACTCCTGAAATTCTGAAAAGAGAACTCAGGTGGTTTTCCTAGTAGGCTAAAATCCATCACCATCCCTTTTTTCTTGTCTTAGCCATGCATGTTTATTCTCTATTTCATTCACATGTTTCTTCCCATCAATTTCACATTCTGCAACTGCTTTTCCTCTATCTGCTCATCCAGATTCCAGGGAATCGTACAAAAATGTTGATCTGGGAACTGCGACGGCCAAAAATGCCGACTTTTTTTTTCTCTTTTTAACCCCTCCCTTACACCATATATATATGTGGGTGGTTAAGTGTATAATATTAAAATCGAGGTGCTGCGGGGGGTCTCCCTTTTTCAGCCGTCGCAGTGATCACATAGATCCGATTCCAGTGTCTTCTAAGTACACCTACAAGTGTTAGCATGTTTGTAACCCCATGTCGGGATGCGCCCGCCCCTATTTTGGTCCTCTGTGAAGTGCCAGGTTTGCCCTCTCTTGTGACAGTTGTTGCTCTACCCTTCTTATCTGCGAGAGGGGCATTAATCCTTTGAGAGGCAGGAGGACATTCAGACTACATGCAAGCATCCAACTGAGACTATCAATTAACAGATGGGCCCTCTGAGAGGACCCTTGGGCAGGTTGGCCCCAAAGCCAATGGTTTTAAACTACGGATGGTCTCTAAAAACAGGATGCTCGTGGATTTACTCCCCTCCAGTGAGCTACTTTCAGATGAGACCCTCTGCTTCCAAAGGGTCTTGCAAAGCTGCAAGAGCACAGCTGTGCAAATATACCAAGAAGATGAGTGGGAATCATTGCCTGGCCCATGAGGGGAGTTCCTCACGTTGTATTTACAGGTTTCGCCGTGATCCTTGGTTCCTAAGCAGTACAAACGTACAGACTGCCTTAGAAAGATTATAAGGAAAGGGTATGAGTGTCTTACAAGGTGACAATGATAGCTGTTAATTGTGAGTACATGTCAACACAGGCTATGCAAGAATGTAAGGTGACCATGTTAAAGAGTCTCAGCAGCCTTGGTTTAGAAAATATCAATTGCACTACTGAGGCAGCTGAATGGGGTTGGAGTTACACTTTGCCCTCATGCCTTTGCTCGAGAGATGTCGACTGGATGGCACTGAATTAGGTATTGTTGTTCTTTTACTGGCAGGTTGCAAGAGTTGGAGTTGTGCATAGCTGAAGATTTAGAACACTGTTTCACCTCCACTTCTGAGCTAGTGATTGGACGTATATTTTTGTGTCACCCATTAGACTGAGGGAAGATGGGTCGGAGCTGCTTAGTATCACTGCATTAACCTTTCAGAGGTGGTTAAGAAAACAGATGTTTTGAGATGATGCAATCTTTATTTGCTATATATAAATACATAGATATCTACATATTTGTTTTCACTGAAAAAACTTTGTTAAAGTGACGTTATGGTTAAGTTGCACCAATAAAAACCGATGAAGTTCTTAGAAAAAACGTTGTTAAAGGGATGTTATGGTTGCAAGGTAAAATCGAAAAACCAAAGCAATTCACCAGTAATGGTAATTTGACTTTTTGAATTTTGAATGATTTATAATGTGCAACCGAACAAACTGGGTCGATTCATGGAATTAATGTGCGCCGAAAATTCCTGCGCAGAGGTGCCAAAACGTGCGATTCGCAGTGCAACTGCGAAAATCGCAGGGAAACCCGCGCACATCGATTCATGGAAGTCCATGCGTGAGAAAAACAGGTCATCCAACAGCGTGTGCCACGGCCACTGCGAAATCGCACATAGCGCGGCGCACATCACAAAAGTAGGCGGAACACGGGACGTAACACTCGGAATGGGGAACAACGCGTGAAAATATGGGCGTCACGGGGGAAGTACAGGAGGCAAGTGCGCGGAACGCCCACACGCTCGCCTACAACCCGTATTCATGGAATCGAATAGGGCAAACCAGCGCACGGTCAAAGACGCGCACAGGGCCAAACAAGTACGCCACAAGAAAGCAGGCGGTAGCGCCCCTGTGCCTGAAAAAAATGTGCGCCAAAATGTGCGCTAACAAAAAGCACCCATATACAGCCATGATGAATAGTCCATACAGTGGCCCTCTAGGACAAATGAGGTGCAAAGGGGTACCGACAAACACGGACACCCGCTGTGTGATAAATAGCGTGTGTGTGTGTTCCTGGGTGCACGAGAAGTTCCACACGCGATTAGCCTGGGTACGTGTGTTTCGGGGTGCGCGGGAAGTTCCACACGCGATTGGCCTGGGTATGTGTACTTCGGGGGGTGCGGGAAGTTCCACACACGATTAGCCTGGGTACGTGTACTACGGGGTGCGCGGGAAGTTCCACACGCAATTAGCCTGGGTACGTGTGTTTCGGGGTGCGTGGGAAGTTCCACACGCGATTGGCCTGGGTACGTGTACTTCGGGGTGCGTGGGAAGTTCCACACGCGATTGGCCTGGGTACGTGTACTTCGGGGTGCGCGGGAAGTTCCACACGCGATTGGCCTGGGTACGTGTACTTCGGGATGCGCGTGAAGTTCCACACGTGATTGTCCTGGGTACGTGTACTTCGGGTGCGCGGGAAGTTCCACACGTGATTGGCCTGGGTACGTGTATTCCGAGGTGCGCGGGAAGATTCACACGCAATTTCAGCAGGGGACGTGTATTTCGGTGGTGCCGGGGAATGCTACACGTGATTTGGCCGTGTGGGTCCTCCCAGGTGTTCCCTCTACACCCTCCACGGCCCCTGCAGGCAGCCCACACCACAGGGGACTACCCAGCACCCCTGCTCATGTCCCACAGGCAACCCATCCACCATGGCCATGCCCACCAGCCAACCCACATGTCACCTTGCACTACTGATCACCAACACATGTCTCCCAGCACCCCCAGACCCCAGCATCCAGGGGCACCCTCCACCAGGCCCCTAAACATGTCTACCACCCACCCCCCACCCCCAGCAGTGCAGGGCACCCTCCACCAGGCCCCCACTCATGTCTCCACCACCCCCACCCCCCAGCATGCCAGGGCAGCCTCCACCAGGCCCCCACTCATGTCTCCCTGCACCACCCACGCAGTGCAGGGGCAGCCTCCACCAGGCCCCCACTCATGTCTACCACCACCCCACCCCCAGCAGTGCAGGGGCACCCTCCACCAGGCCCCACTCATGTCTCCCACCACCCCCAGCCACATCAGTGGCACCCTCCACCAGGCCCCACTCATGTCTCCCACCACCCCACCCCCCAGCAGTGCAGGGGCCCTCCACCAGCCCCCACTCATGTCTCCCACCACCCCACCCCCAGCATGCAGGGGCACCCTCCACCAGCCCCCACTCATGTCTCCCACCACCCCCACCCCCAGCAGTGCAGGGCAGCCTCCACCAGGCCCCCACTCATGTCTCCCATCCACCCCACCCCCCAGCAGTCAGGGGCAGCCTCCACCAGGCCCCACTCATGTCTCCCACCACCCCCACCCCCAGCACCAGGGGCACCCTCCACCAGGCCCCACTCATGTCCCCCTGCACCCCCACCCCCCAGCAGTGCAGGGGCACCTCCACCAGGCCCCCACTCATGTCTACCACCACCCCCACCCCCCAGCACGCAGGGGCAGCCTCCACCAGGCCCCCACTCATGTCTCCCACCACCCCCACCCCCCAGCAGTGCAGGGGCAGCCTCCACCAGGCCCCCACTCATGTCTCCCAGCACCCCACCCCCCAGCCACCAGGGCAGCCTCCACCAGGCCCCCACTCATGTCTCCCATCACCCCACCCCCAGCAGTGCAGGGGCAGCCTCCACCAGGCCCCCACTCATGTCTCCCACCACCCCCACCCCCAGCAGTGCAGGGGCACCTCCACCAGGCCCCCACTCATGTCCAATCATGTCTCCCACCACCCCCACCCCCCAGCCAGTGCAGGGGCACCCTCCACAGCCTCCACCAGGCCCCACTCATGTCCCCCTCCCCCACCCCCAGCCACCAGGGGCAGCCTCCACCAGGCCCCACTCATGTCTCCCACCACCCCCACCCCCAGCAGTGCAGGGGCAGCCTCCACCAGGCCCCACTCATGTCTCCCACCACCCCCACCCCCAGCCACCAGGGGCAGCCTCCACCAGGCCCCCACTCATGTCTCCCACCACCCCACCCCCAGCAGTGCAGGGGCAGCCTCCACCAGGCCCCCACTCATGTCTCCCACCACCCCCACCCCCAGCAGTGCAGGGGCAGCCTCCACCAGGCCCCCACTCATGTCTCCCACCACCCCACCCCCCAGCAGTGCAGGGGCAGCCTCCACCAGGCCCCCACTCATGTCCCCCTCCACCCCACCCCCCAGCCACCAGGGGCAGCCTCCACCAGGCCCCCACTCATGTCTCCCACCACCCCCACCCCCAGCAGTGCAGGGCAGCCTCCACCAGGCCCCCACTCATGTCTCCCACCACCCCACCCCCCAGCAGTCAGGGGCAGCCTCCACCAGGCCCCCACTCATGTCTCCCACTCACCCCACCCCCAGCAGCAGGGCAGCCTCCACCAGGCCCCCACTCATGTCTCCCACCACCCCCACCCCCCAGCAGTGCAGGGGCAGCCTCCACCAGGCCCCCACTCATGTCTCCCACCACCCCCACCCCCCAGCCACCAGGGGCAGCCTCCACCAGGCCCCCACTCATGTCTCCCACCACCCCCACCCCCCAGCAGTGCAGGGGCAGCCTCCACCAGGCCCCCACTCATGTCCCCCTCACCCCACCCCCCCAGCCACCAGGGGCAGCCTCCACCAGGCCCCCACTCATGTCCCCACCACCCACCCCCCAGCACCAGGGGCAGCCTCCACCAGGCCCCCACTCATGTCCTCCACACCCCCACCCCCAGCACCAGGGGCAGCTCCACCAGGCCCCACTCATGTCTCCCACCACCCACCCCCAGCAGTGCAGGGGCAGCCTCCACCAGGCCCCCACTCATGTCTCCCTCACCCCCACCCCAGCCACCAGGGCAGCCTCCACCAGGCCCCCACTCATGTCTCCCACCACCCC
>CM030327.1:671201693-671265154 GCA_002915635.3 Ambystoma mexicanum | reverse complement strand
GTGCAGGACCTTATAATCATTGCTGGTTAGGGATCCCTTGACAGCTAGTAGGTTTAAGGTGGTCAATAATATTTGCCAGTTCAACTTCCGAGACAGACATAAAATTAAATTGACGATCTTATACAATTTGCAACAGTTAATACACTCCCAGAGGTTATGTTACAAAGTCAACCCCACACACATGATTGGTTAAACTTATACAATGTAACCATATTCCATTCAGTTCCCACACTTCTTATTGGATACATTCATCTAAGCACCATCCTCTTTAACTTATAATTGCATGTTTCATATTTACACTACACCCCTCTCTGGGGCCTTTCCATATTTTGTCATAGCCCCATCTCCTAGTTACACAGTTTACACAATTTACAAACAATTTAAATTATCACAGATTCCATTTGGTGTGAAGAGGAGGGGAACAAGCACATTTCCTTTTGATCTATTGTTGCTGGATTTATCGCCCAAATGTGTTGGTGTCCACATTTCATTCTAAACTATGCGACTTAACATTCCAGCCCATATGGGCCCAACCCACACCTTCACAACTCAATTGAAAATCCATGATCTATCAGTGCTCCTTTCCCCACAAGCAACCTGCATCAGGTTTAATTGTCCGGCCCTAAAATCCAGACCTACCAGGTGGCCAGAATCCCTCTGTGATTCAATAACAGACTCCCATATACTTAGAGATTGCATCTCCCCTTCACAATTCACCAGGCCATAAAGAGGCCTGCCTGAAACTGACCATCTGCTATTCATCGCTACTGCTGCTGTTTTTCCTCAACATTGTAAAACTAGTTTCTCAAGTCACAGAGTTCAATTGCACAACACAGGATATCAGCCAGCACAATTCCTAACTTATCATTGAACTCTGTGGCAAAACAGATCTGTATATCCACACTGCCCAAAACATATTTCCCTAGAGAGACCCATGTATGTGTACCTATACATGTATGTTCAGGATATATTGTATCAGCAGTTTTGGCATTTATCTTGCTACGCACATGCAATTCGAAAATGTATCAACTAAAACACAAACAACACTAAAGATAACACACACCTAATACCCATTAGCTACACTGGATTCATGCTAAACTGCAACATCATGTCAACATCGCTGTCACCCCAGCCACCAATATGGCACGCGCAATTCAAACTTCTCTTTACTCTTACTATCTCTATACAGTATGATAAAGGGCTAAACCCAGGACCCAGGGACGTCATTTTACCACAATGCCAGGGGTAGCGGAAGTGACCTCACACGTCCCTTCACCTCTGATGACATCACAGGAAGTGATGTCATTTGACCCCACCCAAAGTGATATCATGGAAGTAATGGAACACAACCTTTCACCCCTTGGCGAATAGGAAGTGGCATCACATAGCATTGTATCTAATTACACTACGAAAAATATGGTTACGATATCACTGTAAAGTGATATACATGTATACAGAAATGGATCACCATATGTATCATTAATATCAGCGCGTATAGGACCATATTACCAAATTACTGTGAATGCAAGCAGACGTCCAAGGCCAAATGATAATGATGTGTTATTATATAGCACTTACGCTTAAGTGCTTCATATAGAACAAATATACATACAATATAACACAACCTGTGTTGGTACTCATTTATCGACCTCAGAAAAGCTGAGCTGAGGCGTTTAAGAATATACTAAATCAGTGACTCACCCCCTGAAGTGTGCTTGAAATAAACCTTTAATGAGTCTAGCAATTATTCTATAGGATGCCAGAACGACACATTATACTCCTGTTCTTATTTTTCTTCTCTTTTTAAGGGGCCTGAACAAGAAAGCCAGCCACTCCAGAAGTAAAGAGCCACATGGTGCTGGCCACAGCCCAGGAGCTTGCATTACAACAAAAATAAAAAAAATTAAAAGAATTCTTTTTTTTAGAGGTCGCAAGGGAGACCACAGAGGTTACAAGGGAGACCTCAGAGGTCGCAATTGCGACCTCTGGCGACCCTTAAATGATGTCCCTGCCAAGACCCCCTAAATGTAAGGGGAAGGAAGAACCATGGGTCACATGTGATATAGAATATATCAGTGTGTAATAGGGATGAAGGTGTCCAGTAATGAACCACGCAACACAAGTGAGGATTTGAGTACTTTTCTTACTGTATGTTATTATGTTTTCCAGTCTGCCTTAGTTTATAGGTATTGTTACTTGCATTGATCGCAGATATTTGTGATCATCTCCTTAAAATATTTCCTTACATAAATACAGCACACAAATTCAATGGTCCGGCAGCTGAAGTACATGCTCCCGGATGCCCTTGAGCAATAGATTCCAATATTCTAACACACCAAATAACTCAAGTAATATAAAGATGCTCCACTTGTCCCAATGTCTATGGCAGCTGCTGTCTGCTAGTAAATACCAGGACAATGTGTGCAATAAGATAAGATTAAAGACAATGCTGACTTACTTACAATCTCTCTACCTATCTCTGATCTGCCCTTATGCTTCACAATGTTCCAGCTGACACATGCCAGTGTCGCATCAGGTGCGGACAGCGATCCAGGCCAGATGAGATGGAGGCAACAAAAAACAGAGGCAAACCCACATAGGTTGTTTGTTTAAAGGGCCTGGAATTGTGGGATCAATAATCACCTACAAAGGAAGAAATGCCAGTTCCTATGTGCCTACATGTAGTCTGATATGGCAGGCTTACAAAGCAATCCTAAGCAAGTAAATTGGATTCATAAAGTAATAAATACAAAGTTTATTCACAAAAAGGAATTTGCACAATAGAAACTTTCACAAAAAACAAAGCATGAAATGCCAAAGAATACAACATCTAGTGTGTACTGTAAATGTTTTCGAAGAACACCAGATCAGCACAGGGTGTATATATTGAGGGTTTTACCCAAGTTGCCCGCGACTGAATTGGGCGTGACCGAATTGACCGAATTTTTTTGCGGCCGTTTTGGCAGAAAATATATGTGGGGGTGGGTTTGGGGTAATAAATAATATAGGAGTATTGGGCGGGGGGTGTACGGGGTGTTCCCCCCGCATATATTTTGGTCAGAACTGCCACAAAAAATTCAGACAAATCGGCCACTGACAATTTGCAACAAGCAATTCGTATACATCCTATATTGAGAACAAATAAGAGGCACTCAACCATGTCTGCAAAAGACAATACTCACTTATAATGTGCCCGACACCTTATAAAGGAAGGGAAGGGTGGTGAAGAAAGTGAAACTGATAACAGAAACCACTAGAACACTCATATTAAGAGTTTACACCTGGAGTCCCACTCAAGTGTTGACCCCCACGCATACACATTTCCAAGAACTGACATTAGTTGTAGTAACTGGGGTAAAACAAAAACAAATGTGTCTGTTATCCACTGTAGAGCTAAGCATAGGGTGATGCCAATGAATGGTTCATAACAATGCCAGATGAGCTGCAGTTCAGGGCATTCTCAAGCGGAAAAGAGTCCAATGAGTTTGGCTATGAGTGGCTTGATGGTGCCTATGTGCTGAGGGGCAGAGAAGGCAAACTCATTTCTGGCATCAAACAGCAGATTCCTCTCCGGCTGTGAGACCTGTGGGGCTGTGCTCCATTGCCGAGTGGTGAAATGAGCTCTCTACGCACATCTTGGATGCTCAGTTCATTCCTGCCTGTAAAGCAGCAATGTCCCAGTGCACCATAGCAAAAGTAAGCTCCAGTCTGCTGCTACTGCCTGGAAATGTTTTAATTATATCCCATACCCAAGCAGTGTTTGCCATACACATTGCAGAATAAACCATACAGATTAGTGTGGATTTCCCGAAATAAACCTGTGTATGTTTTTTTTAATGTTTTTAATTAATTTGTTTAGTTGAATATACAACTTTTCAAATTAATTTTCGTTATACAAAATAGAAAATACATAATACAAAAGAAAACATGTAACAAGCAAACATCAAAAGAAACCAAAAGACACAAACTGACATAAAAAATATACAAGAGATGCAAAACAATATGGTACACATAGAAGTCTTCTCAACATACATAAAATCGTCAACATTCGCGATACAATGTCATGGATACAGAAAACGTAAAACAAAGAGCTAAATTCATTAAGCCCAATTTAGGAATGGCATCGCAACACAATATATTAGTTCGTAAAATGATAAAATATCAGGCCTTCTGTAAATGAGATGGTCATTTCTTATTTTTTCAGGAGTTCTTTCGTTGGTAACACAATGTCAAGAAATTGAACTATCGCTATTTGTATCGTGACTCTCGGATTTGTGAATAAAAGGTGCCATTATTGTTCTCTATCCAGATACCGCTGTACAATCAATTTTATTTCAAAACATTTGCATCTTACATAACTCAATACAGTATAGTCAATTATAAGATGTTGCAAGGTTTCATTTTGATTGATGTTTAAGCAGTAACGACAAATGTTTAGTTTTGAAGCGATCAGCTTCCTTCTACACAGAATATCCCTACTATTCCATTGATTCAATCTGAACCTCAAGAATTTGCTCCGAAAATGTTGAGAGGGACATTTTGCAAGATATTCCACCGAGGTACCACATTTTTTGGTGCCAAACGAATGAATGTTAAAGTCTTTGTGACTAAAGCATTTCACAAGATTCTGTGACCAATCATGTTGAAAAATGTTCACCTTCGCCCGATCTGGATTGGTTATTAGGAGGTCTATTGTTACTGCAGCATCAGCTGCTGCATTCAGGACATGACTCTGCCACCTCATTGCAAAGGTTTTCGGGGAAGTCATTAAGTCATGTGCTAATGCTTCCAAGATGATCGTTTTCCTTAAACCCTCCAACATTTTGCGATGGAGAGCGCATTGCTTCCATATGACCTGGGAGTATAGTGATAATACACCCAGCTCATATCGTAATATCGCTGTTGGAGTACTACAAGGTAGATGTAAAAGCGATTTCCAATACTTGGACTCAATACGATCCCAAAACAGACGACCTTATGGGGGTAAAGCTTCCACTCCATACAAAATGATTGGTGTGACTTTCATTTTGTAAAAACTTAGAGTATGCCTTAGCAGGAACTTTCCAAACTTTTCTTGTATTGTTTTTGATTGGGATATTAGAGATCATAGTTTATTTTTGATTTCACAAGTAAATTGTCGAATTGTTTTCTTATGCTGAATGGTTACACCTAAGTAGTTGTATTGATCCACACTTAGGAGTTCACATTGCTGTAATTGCCATTTGTATTTGTTTTTTCTCATGCAATTACTGTTACAAACCATGATTTGTGTTTTTTGTGTGTTGATGAATAAATTGTTGTCCAATGTATAGGAGCCTACTTGTTCAAGCATATTTTGAAGACCTATGGGGGTTTGGGACAACAATATCAAATCGTTCGCATAGAGTAAGTATGGAATTGTCTGACCCTCCATTAGCGGCGGATCACCCGTGCAGTTCTTGATGGGTGTACCAATGTCAAAAATAAAGAAATTGAACAGAAAAGAGGCTAAGCCACAGCCTTGCTTCAATCCTCTTTAAGTTGCTATTGTTGGGGACAATTTTACATTAAGATCCATTCTTACCCGCATGGTTGTATCAGTGTGGAGTAGTATTATCAAAGCTAATAGGGATGGAGGGCAATGATGTTTATGCAATTTTGCAAATAGTAAAGTCATGTCTACCGAATCAAATGCAGCCTTGAAATCCATGAAGGCCAAGTATAGAGATTGGCCACATGCTGCTTGGTGCGCTTGTATCATATTAAGTGCCAGAATGTTCGGTATCGTACCAAATCCCTTTACAAAGCCTGATTGCAAGGGGTCTTTCAGATGTTTTGCATCATCCCACATATTCAGTTCATCTAGTAATGAGACTGGCCGGTAACTTACAGGCAATTTGCGGTCACCTTTTTTATAAATTGGGACCGTGATTGATTGAGTCCATGTTTTCGGCAATTTCTGTTTCTGATTAACCGCCGAGAATTTATTGACCACTATGGACGCCCAAATCTCTGGATAAGACTTCATAACATAGTTTGAAATGCCATCCGGGCCTAGAGCCCGCAAATTACTCGCTGATTTGATTAACTTCAAAATTGCACTGTGATCAAACTCCAGATGGAACTCGATTATTGATGTTAGTGGTTCATGAACCCTGGGACCGAGTGGAGGTGAATACAAATATTCAAAGTAAGAGACCCACTGTTGGGTTTCAAGTAGAGTAATTTGTAAATCTAATTGACTGGCACCAAGGGCTTGATTCAATACGGTCCTCATTTTGGCAATATTTTTCTCTGCTAGAGTCTTCAACATATTAACGCCATCACTCTGGTAAAGCATGGCCCTATGACCCTGCATCCAGTTCTTATGGGCTGTTCGAATTTTTCGAGAGAGGGTCGCTCTGAGAGGGTGCGGAAGCCTTGCGAGCTTTCTTAGTTCTGCGCGATACAACTTTTTGCTTAAATGGACTGATTTATCAAAAGTGTGAAGATGACTCACATAATTGCCAGCAGTCGTGTTACGGTGGCTAAAGGATTGCATTGTGTCACTGTAAATCAACCCCATCTCAAAACCTTTATTGTCATCTTTCACATTTGATTGTGATATTAACTGATTGAAATGAATCAAGGCGTCCTCTGTCCATCAGAGTGGATTCCCACCCGAGTTTACTACCAGACAGCCCTGCACATGTGAGTGCTGGACAGGTTGAGTCTCACCATTAACAAGCCATTCGGCACAAAGTATGTTATGATCACTCACTTCATTAGTACAGATGTGAAATGTTTGCATTATAGACAACAATGCCATATTTACATAAATGTAATCAATTATGGAAGAGGACTTGCCTTTGTGCCAAGTTGGGGCAGGTGGACTGTCAGATGAAAAGGCACCATTCAACACATATAGATTCCTATGTTTTACTAGACCATTCCAGCGCATGAGTCTCTCGCTAGGTTGCTTACCTTTTTTCAGAAAACAATTTAAATTCAAATCACCACCCAAGATGACATACGTGATGCTGTGGTCTTGCGATATCATGTCTAGTAAATAATTCAGATCTCTGAAGAAACACTCATCAGTAATCCCAGCCGTGTTCCAATACACATTGAGAATTGCATAGATAGCCCTTAGATGTATCACTTTGATCAACAACATGAACTTGTTAGGAGCTTCCCAAAAACGGGAGGACGACCCATTTTTGACCTTAACGGCTATCAAGAGGCCAGAGGTAGGTATTCCCATGATGGCTTTCGTTGCAGGATTTAAATGAACTTCATGGCCTTCCCAAAAAGGAGGGCGTGTCAACCAAGTCTCTTGTAAAAGAATGATGTCATATTGGTTCAGGTTGTGTTGGTCATTATTCAAAAGGTGTTTGAAGCCTCTTGTGTTCCAACTCAAGAGGGATATTATATACTACGAGGCAAGAGAGACTAGTTAACTCGATTTTGCACTGCACTCACAAACACAAGTTTTGACTGATGATTGTGACCTCTTTGAACCTCTGACCTCTAGAGGTCTGTATTTTAGGATTTCAACTTGATCCTTCATACCAGGTAATGTAGTAATTCCTCCATCATCAGTACATAGTGTGAAGCCTAGATCGTGTAATGAAACCTTTGCTTGGTTATCACATTTTTAACCACCATCGATTGCATCCACAATGTTACAGCATTGAGATTTCTTTTGTCGATGAACTCAACTAATGTTAAGTCAGAAGACACTGGGCCTCATTCCAAGGTTGGAGTTAGTCGTGGCGCTATTAGCGCAACGAATACCTCCAATACCGGTACAGCGTCTAACCTCGTTCAATGGGGACTTACCAGTGTAGTCCGACCTTTGCGGGACCGGTAAGTCCCCATTGAAAAAGCCATTCCCCATTCCCATTTCAGCCCCCATAGGGTGCAAATTGCGGTACCGTTATTAGCTCTAAAGTCCCTTAACGGGCCCCGTCCATTTGCCTTGATTATTTTTGAATTGGCCACCTTAGTTGCCGTTTTTTTATGAGATTCAGCAGATTTTGAATTAGGTAAAGCATTTTCATTGAGAGTTAGAATAGCTTCAGAAAGCTGAGTAGGGATCAAAGGAGGATTGAGAGGCTTAGGGACACCGCTCAAGATTGGTTGAGGCTCTGCTGGGAGCAAAGAGGTCGGGAGATAACCAGAAGAAAGGACAGGGCAGATGACTAATTCCTTGTGTTCATTCATACTTACTCCAAGGGACTTGCTGGCTGAAATTTGATCGAACATTGGAGAGGAGGGTTTTGCAGACGTTTCTAAGTGAGGAGGGGTGTGGCTAGCCATGTATGCATCAACAGTCTCCGTATTTCAGCTCTGTGTCTCGACACTTCACTCATCGAGACCCCATTCAAATCCTTATCAGAGGCAGGGCCTTTTTTTTCTTTTTTTTGCTGGTCTGTGCACCAGTCAGAGGAGCAGATTCCGCAGACATCGGGTGTGAGATCTCTCTTACTAAATCATCAAGAGGACGATATGCTAAAGCCTGCACTGGATTAAACCCAGTGAGACTACATTTAAGTTTTGCCTGATTCTGTAACATATATTTCCTCTTGATGGGTTTGGATACTGCAATCTTGTTTTTACTGGGCATGGAGATTGCTTTGAAGAATTGTTTTGCCACTGCCTTCCCCACACTCTTGGGCGAAGATTGATTTTTCGGCAATTTGGGTCCATTATTAGAGCCATCGAGCATGCCGCTTGGAGTATTTCCAGAGGATAGAGATCCATCAAAAGTTTTGGGCACAACCTCGGATTGAGTAAAAATTGAATATAATTCTTTGGGATGATTGGGCAACATGTCCGACAGGGGCTCCTGGGAGGAGGAAGGAGGGTGCAAAGAGGCACACAAAGGAGGAGAATCAATCGGATTTTCATAGATGATCACTTTAAAGCAGGGGAGGACACCCACCAATGCAATGGTGGAGATTGCATGGAGGGGACGTGGAAGGGACTGGATAGAACATTTCTCATTTGTTTGACAGGCAATGGATGAAACGTTTATTTTGAGAGGGATAGGATAACACAAGGCATCAGCATTTGCTTGTTCCTGTTGACCACTTCCATTTGCAAGGACACATTTCTTTTAAGGTTTCCTCTTGAACCAGTAACCTATGGTCAAGAACATTGTATAAATTACCCAAATCTTGAAGAGCTGAATTCATCGCCAATAATGTAGCATCTGCCTGAGAGTCAGTATTGCGTCAATCCAAAGATGTATTAGTACTATGTAAGTGACTACGAGCAATGTTGGGCTGGGAATGCATTGACATATTGAAAGACTTGACAGAGATACGTGAGACCTCAGAAAACATCACAGGCGAACATGAAAGATTGGCAGACAAACACTTGTCATCAGGATCGAGATCATTGACGGCAACATCGCCAGAGGATTGAACAGAACCGGAGGCAATAGCTGATACTTTAGGTGCTATTTCTAATTCAGAAAAGTCACCAATGGATTGGACAACACCAGGGGCGATAACTGACGCTTTGGCAGCCATTTCCAAAGTGTCTAAGATGGCAGTATGTGTTAGGGACATGTAATTTAGGTGAGATTGTGTAGACCGCACCGGAGCCAAACAATCCGCCGTGGTGCACACCGGCGACAAACATTTTGAAGGAACAAGAGCGGGAAAATAAATAGTTTGATTGCTGCTCCCACTCGATGTGACACTAGGTGCAGTATTCACAACCAACGCGTTTCTGGCTCTATGGGCTGATAGCGAGCCTTTACAAAACAAGTGAATATCTGCATTAACGAGACCAAGACCATTACCTTTCCCACCAACAGGTGTGGAGTATTCATGATTCGAGGAGCAAGAAGATCGGGCAGGGCTCACACTCAATGAGAGCGGAGCAAGTTTTAGGCATGCCAGTTTTAATTGTAGGTGGCATCATTTTTATGGGGGAACTTGCCGGACGATGACAAGCGTAAAGCCTCACCGGCAAAATGGTAAAAAAAAATTATAAAAAATAAATAAAGACACTTCAACAGCTTTATACCCTCTCTTATTACCACCCTTCAATAATTATGAAAAAGGTCATGCACATTAAACCACCCAATGCCTCAGCCCACCACACGCCGCGCACCGTGAACAGTCAACAGTACTTACCAGTACTTCACGGTGCGCGCGCGAGTACGCTGCCTTATGGGTATTAGTAGAGTTGGTTGAGAGTAGGTGGGATGTGCACGGTTCCAGGGGCGGGGCCACCACTCAAATAGAAACCTTTGTTCTTAAAGGGCTAGAAGCGCTTTGGTGTCGCAGTGAAGTCGCTCCTCCAGGGATACTGCGGGCAACGCCGCTCAGCGCAGCAATGTCCAGTTTGCAAAATGCAGAAAATCCACAAAGACAGCACTCGAGGAAAGTCACGCCGCAGTCAACAGTGCTTAGCAGTACTTCACGGTGCGCCGACATGAAACCAATTACTTTAAACAGTTCTGACTTGACATTAGTGTACCAATTCTCATCTGCCTTCATTATCTGCATGCCATAAAGGGGCGCCCCCACAACATGGCCTATGTCTGCTTGAAAGGTGTTTTTGTTGCCTGAATTATCCATGGAGTTGCAGAGCTTCTTAGAGCAGCACCCAGAAAACATAGGTACTCTTGTTCGGAAGGGAATTGCCACAGCATTTCGGCGCTGGACAGCCTATGTGGGTGGGACAAAGACTGATATGCAAATATGTATTCCCCATCTGTGAAAGGTACAGTGACCAAAAAGCGATGGTTGAAAACTCTCAAAGTGGGAAAAAACCACAGAACAGGTTATCATGCCATGTTCTTTCTGGAGAGGGGCGCCTGCTACCTTTTTAACAATAAAAATTTGCAAAGAACTTGGAGTTGGTCACCGTGAGTTACCTGGGGGAACCCAGACGATGACTCCTTTCTCAATGTGCTCAGAGAGGCACAGCTCCACCTCACTAATGAGGCCCAACAGGGCTGAAACACGTGTATGGGGTTGCTGTTGGTACTCTTGTTCAGGAGGGAATTGCCATAGCATTTCGGTGCTGGACTGCCCATGTGGGTTGGACAAAGGCTGATATGCAAATGGATATTTGCCATCTGTGAAAGGTAGAGTGAGCAAAAAGCGATGCCTGCGAACTCTCAAAGTGGGGAAAAAAAACACAGAACAGGTTATCATGGCATGTTCTTTCTGGAGAGGGGAGCCTGCAACCATTTTTGAAAAATGTTTGCAAGGAACTTGGGGTTGGTCACCCTGAGTTACCTGGGGGAACCCAGACTGTGACTCCCTGCTCACTGTGCTCAGAGAGGCACAGCGCCACCTCACTGATGAGGCACAACAAGGCTGAAACACGTGTATGGGGTTGCTGTTGGTACTTACTCTTGTTCAGAAGGGAATTGCTATAGCATTTCGGTGCTGGACTGCCCGTGTGGGCGGGACAAAGACAGATATGCAAGTGGATATTTCCCATCTGTGAAAGGTACAGTGAGCAAAAGGTGATGGCTGTGAACTCTCAAAGTGGGGAAAAACCACAGAACAGGTTACCACGCCATGTTCGTTCTGGAGATGGGCGTCTGAAACCTTTTTGAAAAGAGGAAAATAAGTGGTTAGTGCAACATGAGCTTAGTTCAAGGTTCTAGAGCGGTTTCTTCCCCTGGCAACTCTTTTAAGTCCAAAAACACAACCCTAGCTAGAGGCAATTCGGAGAGGGCTTGAAGTCTAGACAAACAGCAAATTATGAAGAATTCCATTGGATTTCTTCCAGTGCGCAAAGTTATTGAAGCAGCAAGTTAACAACTAACAAAGGAGACCTAAAAATGTACTTGAGAAGGGGAAACAAGCAGCGGCTTGTGTCAGAGGTAATAGCGGGTTGCCCTGGACACCTCTCCGTTCACTCCAACATTGTGGAGCGACTTATAGGAATCAGGTAAGCAATACCTTTTTTCCACACAGTACCTTTTGGTTTGATGAAAGTGTTCGTGTTGGCTTCTCCGCGGTGGGGCAGTTCTGGACCCGACCTCTGGATCCCTTGGTCTGGGGATGAAAGGCAGGACAATGGGCAGTGTCTCTCAGCAGCAGTCTCGAGGGAGGACCTGTACCATTCACTTCCTGCAGTCCCACACTCTGGTTAGGATGTCTGGGAAAGCTGAATCGGATCTCTGGAGAGTCCTTACGGGTTCAGTAAAGATTTGGATGGATTTGGCCTTTCCATGATGATGTACTCAAAATGTGCAGCAGGTCTCCTGGTATTGGGTTCCGCAGCTCTGGAAGCTTCTAGGACCTTAGGAGATATGCTTGTGTCAAAGTTCATCCTGGGACTGGTTGTTCCCATCAGCCAAAGGGAAGGAGTCATCCTCTTCGGAGCTCCACTGTCACATAGAAAACGGGATCAGGACAGCAATGGACATAGCCTGCAGTATAAAAAATACACAATAGTTGGTAGAACGCGTCCAATGCCACCAGCCATAACTAGGTGATTGTCTATGTGACTAAAAAGTCACAGGAGCAGAGAGAAAAGGGATACTAAGTATCCCTTTGGCACTCCACTGAAGGTGGTCTGCGCCAATCTCTCAGACTATACAGTTTTGGGAGAAATATGAACTGTAGTTACTTGAGGATATAGAAAAAAAATCTTAAAAGAGGTCCCTAAGGGTCCCCAGCAACACTGCCCATAGTACAGGTTGAATACAAAGAACAGAGTTCCAAAAGACAGCCCACAAGAATGAATGAGTGGAAAAAGGCTCCACTCATTCAGGATTAAAAGAAAAAGAGGGGCTGAAGCATGAAAATGATAAATCTCCCTAACACTCCATCCTTAGCACAGTCCTGAACAACTGAGGAAACATTTACATTAAGGTCAACAATCCCTTTAAATACTTGCCCATTCTCCATCCCCACCTGTTAATCTCACCTATTCTCAATTGGCCCTGTAAAGCAGGCCTACAATTTGTTTTATAATGCCCATAAGGATAGCTAAGGGGAAAACTGGAGTGTTCTATTCTTACAGCCTCCAGTGTGCCCAACAGGTGGGCGGTTCCTCTTGAAGACATGGACATTGAAAGACAAAAACATTGAACCTGGTACTTTCATTGAGACAAGGAGACCACAGAACTCCTTGGAAATTACAAGCATCTTCAAACTGAGTCTACTAAGGAACCACTGCACTTGTCAGACACCGGGAAAGCAGAACAAGAATACAAAGTAGTCGCTGTAAACCGTTGTCATTGTATATGAGATGGTTCTGAGGAAGGCCTGGCCTGGCAAGGTGTCTAACATCGGACATACAACATCCCCCACAAGTCGCACCCATTGCTCACTCAGTCAGCATAACCTCCCTTGTCTGGAAAAGCAACTGCTGCACTGCATGATATGTACATTTTATTTAATATGTGAGAAACCCTGCTCACCTAATCGACAATAATGAGAAAGACTACAGACAATGTCAATACGAGGCATGATTTTAATTCGCTATGGGGACATGCCCTGTTTTACAGTATTCGTTCATCGAACAGTGTGAATAAGTACAATGAAATGATATGTTACCAGCCATCACAAGGAACCTGTGTTTAAAGTTGCTAAACGCATATTGCAACATAGAGTAAGATAGCAATCAAAATGTGTCAATTCTGATGCATATTACCGTTCTTCACGGATTTGAAACTTCCCATGCACTTCATCACGTCATAGTGCATGGCATCAATCTTGTCATCTGACCTCTGAAAAAATAGGGATGTGATCTTATGGAAAGGGGACACGCCTTTGACATTAATATCACATTAAACACCAAACTATGTTACTATTGGACATTGATTCCTGGCAGTCAAAAGAGGCGGAGTGGTCTCTGCAGTGCTGGGCTGATTAGAGCACCCAAAGGTGAGTATCTATGCACTCCTCGGGTCTCCACTCTAAATATACACCAGTACAAGTGGAGTGCAGCAAAGAGAAGTTAGTGTCGGTTGCTCTCAAGACGGCTCTTTCATTTCTTTCTTCGCTTTCTCTGACTTCTTAAATGCCCTGGACCAGTGACAGTCTACTGATTTCCCAATAATCCGAAAGAGTATCGGGCAAGTTCGCAGAAGCCATTATAACTAATGGGTAATGAGTGTAGACCTTGAAATTCAGTAGGGGAGTACTGAACCTATGCTTCGAGTACATTTTTGGCTGTATTACAGCTGAAAAAAAGCCATTAGACCCCCACTCAAGAAGTCACTCAGAGGAACGTCATGTTGACAAATCTCTTCACTTTCCCACTGGGTCAGTCAGCCAGAAAAGTATAGAGAGATGTGTATGAGGCTCTCCATGAAACATGTTGGTGAAATTGGTTGTAGAGGGAGCATGTTTGAAAATCAGAAGACTTCCCAATATGCAGGCTACCTTTTCTAGATCAATAGGGCTGGGCACGAGTCAATTACATGTCAGGCATTGCAAGATATGACTCACATTTCCCAACTCAAATTGGCCTCTTGGGAGAACTTGCTTATTGGGGCATTTCTCTAATATCATCACAGACCAGTCTGCCTCACCAGTATAGGCGTGAAAGATGATTCATGGAATTGAGCGAATGACCAATAGGCAAGTGCCTTCTTATAGTTTGGACAGTTTCGGTAGATTGCGTCACCTTCCCTATTCCAAGTCTTCCACCCTCTTTGGGACAGTTTTTTACATCCTTTGGCTTTACCCTCTTTGAAAATCGTAGGGAGATGGAGTCCACTCACCTCAAATATACCCTCAGTTTGCCTAGTGCACAAGTTGGCAGAAACCATTCATGAATTTCTATGTGAGCCACAAACAATGTTTGAAACTCACTTTCCACCCTAGCTACAAGGTGACTTGCAAAAAATAGCAATTTGACAATTTGCGATGGTAATTGCAAATTGCATTATCTATGTAGTTCATTGCATATGCAACATAGTTCCATAAATTTGGTCCATGTTTTTGGTTGCCTGTACATTTTTGAGTTGAATGTTTCAACTAAAAATTATATATTGATTAAAAGAAGAGAAATAAAAGATACATGGAAATGCATTAAAATGTGCTTTAATTGTTTTAAAAAAAGTGTTTTTCAAATTGTTGGACGTGATTCATTAACAAAAAAACTGTTTAGCTAAATATTAGGCGCTGGCCGAGTACTTGACAAACTGTTAAGGTGGATTTCCAGAATGAGCACAGGGGGAGAGCTCTGAGAGGACACTCTAGTCGATAAACAGGTCTAACCGAACTCTAGATAGGGTGGACTGAGTCAAAAGGCAGACTTCAGAAGGTATAGGCATGGTCTATATAAGGTATTAAAAACACTCAGGCAATAGAGGTGCACAAAATTCTATTTTATTACGCATTACATCTCTAAGCATGTAAAGTACAAGGTAAGTATCTATCCCTATATCAGCCTATAAACAAAAACAGTTGTTGATCTCAAAGTGAAATCGCCTATTATTAAAGTAGATGAAGTTCAGAAATAGTGAAAAATAAAAACTGTAGGCAGCAAAGTGAACTGAAAATATTGCAATTCAATTAAAGCATATACCCTGACTTATAATGATGTTTTTAATTAATTTAGTGTATCATATGGTTTAACATGTATAACTTAACACAATTTACACAAAACGTACACAATTATAAAAACAATACAATTTGAAAATATGATAAAAACTACTACAATACAAAATTCTCCTCAACCCAGTTTACATGGTTTCCGATCTATAGCCAATAATTCTGTTTCCATTAAAAAAATTGTACAATGCTAATAAACCTACAATCGGACACTGTTCCTTAAATAATCATTCCCATAAAAAATCCCATGCGGATAATTTAGATCACAGATAAAGCGCTCAAAACAGTGTATTCGAAGAGTCTGCAATAGCGAACAGTCAATTAGTAAATGTTTTAGTGATTCATCCTTGTTAGAACAAAACGTACATTTGGGGCTACTAAGCCACCTTTCTTGCCACATAAAACGATTTTCATTTGTGGGTAATACATTAAGACCAAAACGAAAAATAGTTCTAGCAAAATGCCAAGAGGGATACTTTATAAGATATCTTGCTAATTATCCCCCTTTGTGCTCATTAGTGCCCAGATGTCTAAACCTTTTATAGGAACTTAACCTGTCACATGTGACATCCCAATCATAATCCCATAATCTCCTTTTAAAGAAGGAGAGATTTTCTAATAGCTCCTCCAGGGTATACATACAGCAATTTTTCTATTTGTACTTTACGGATTGTCACAAATGATTTTGCCGCCTTAGATTGCTTAATGTCAAATACCATATAGATTGAATATGGGGGAGGATTATACATGTTCTCACATAATTGCAATCTTTTCCAAAGCACCTTGCTATTCATATGAACTATACGGGAATGATGTCACAGTCATTGGGGCTGGTTTTCAGAGAACCAGAGTGCCCTGCCACAAAAGGCTCTTGAAGTAATGAAAATTGTATTCACTCAATTGGTGATGCATATCCAGACCATAATATTTACTTGGGACAACTTTTAGTTCCTGCCTACAACATTTATATTTTGGACTTCGCTGTCTTTATTATTATGCTATTTCCAGAGTATACCAAAAAAGATTTTTACATATTAGATATTCCCCCCTGGTACAGTCCATTAGCAAGATGTTGCCAGCATATGTTATCCGGTGTAATCTATAATCAAAGACCACTGGTGACAAGAGCATGGATCTCCCCAAAACTTTCCCCAAGTGAGCTAATTAAGATTAAATAATACTTGGGAAGGACACATCCCTGTTGTAAGCCATTTTCAGCTTGTATTGGGAGTATCGTGTTTCCCTGCAGAATAAGCCTGACTTTTAAGATGTTGCTATGAAGGTGGATCAAAATGCTCAATAGGTGGTTAGGAATCCCCCAATTCTTTCGTTTTTCACATAACAAATTTCGATCCACCTTATCAAAGGCTAATGTCAGATCAATACTAACAAGGTATATCCTCGCCACCCATTTCTGCCATGCCAGCTGTTTCAGACGGTCCAATAACAACCCTGCAGTAGGTGTACCCACACCTTGCCAGAATCCAATCTGATTTAATTTTAATATGCCAGATGTCTCGGCCCAAGTTCTTAACTCAGACGGCATCAGGGACGTGATCATTTTGGAATCAGCGTCCATAAATGCTATTGGCCGGTAATTTGCAGGGTCGATTTTATTACCCTTTTTGTAGATTGGTATAATAATTGCAGAGGACCAAGTCTCCGGGAAGGTATGAGTAGAGATAATGATTTTGAACAGACTAAATAAAGTGGAGGCCCAAAAAGATGGATTTGACTCAAAAATAAGATTACAGAGCCCATTTGGGCCAGGGGCTCGCGATCAACTACACTTATTGATAATTATTTCAATATCAAGAATGTCAAAAACCAAATACCATTCCCATAAACCTGAAGGAGGTGCAGCCTCCATAGACATATTTACATAAATCCAGCCAGGCTCTGAAATTGGATTTTCTTGGGTAGCTTTATGATGATTATTTTTGGAGTTCACTAGCTTCCCAAAGTTTATATCTGATTTCTCTAGGACTGTTTTCAACATGGCCTCACCCACAACTTGATAAATATGCAAGCGCATCGCTTTAAGTTTATTTTTATATTTCTGTTTTTCTTTCACAATTAGGCAATCAGACTGAATACCAGACATATTCAGGCATCGAATATTCTCCCACATTGCTCTTTTGAGAATCTGGATCTGTGGAACATAGGTGGCCTTTCTCTCCATAGTAGTAACATCTGGAAATGTGTACTCATGTACGGATCCCTGCAGAATAGCCAGAAACACCTTCACCTGATGATATTTGCTTTTCTCTGCTGATAAAACATTATTCCAAATCTTTTTAAAATCTGTCATAAAGCCACCTATTGCCCTCTCAGTTATTCTCATCCTATTTTTCCTTTATTTACTACAACAGAGGACACGATATATGACTGGAGGAATGTTATTGGACACAGAAAGCAACCCATAGGCACAGAGTGTTCACTCAGAGAGTCCTGACGTATTAAAACTGATAACAACAATTCACCAGATACAAACACAAAATCAATTCTTGATCTTTGCGTTCCTCACTCCCAAGTTGTGGCACTCTCCAAATCACCTTCAAGGTATCCATTAAGGACAACCAAATTCCAATTTCTAAAACAAGATAGCCTACTTGCTCTCCACCTTATTACTTCCGGTCCCCTTTCCCTTGTCATTTTTTGCTATATGAGGTTAACTCAAACAATCTGCATTCAAATCTCCAGCGATTCCTACGTGCCATTCGTTATGCATATTGTGCCATGTCAACAAAGCCCCCTCCAGTTTGTCCATAAGCACCCCCCTGGTTACCTCTAAATAATTACATTATACATTCACAAACAAGAAGGAGCTATGGAAACCCTTGGGCAAAACTTTTGTCACAAGCAAGCAGGGAGCAGAATCAAACAGCATAAGAAATTCACTAACTCAAGCGGTGCTCACAGCAGTAAAGAGGCCCCTCAACGTCTCCCAATCTGTCCCCCCAAAACCTTTTGTTGGCATAGATGAAACCCATCTAGCATAACATTGGATTTCAGGAAGGTTTCTTGTATCATTATTAGGCCCGCACCTCCCAGTTTTTTTAATGGCATTTAGGAAATGAGTAAGATGGGAGAAAGCACGGGAGTTCCATGAAAGAATATTAAAAAACAGGCCTCTTTGAGCCAGCCGTAGGTGTATTTCCCATAAGCTACTCTGCCACCAAGACCAGTCCTTTGTCACTGTTTGACTTAAAGATTTATCCGATAAGATGACTTTTCTGGGAGAATTACTTCGAGCCGAGCAAGAAATAGATATGGCATGTAGCCGATCAGTGGTTCCCATCTCACTCTTGTAGTCTTTTGGATTCATATATGGGCGCAAGGCAAAGCCTCTTTGTCCTCAATTATCCACATAGGACAATACATGTTTTTGAACCAGAGATGACAGAATATCCACAACTGCAATAACAAGTATGTCCTCGTAGATAAGCTCAACTCGGGAAATGCCTTTAGAGTTAATAATCTATGGCGTAGGAAATTCATATAACAAGGATAGGATTGTAATACGGGTCTTAATAAGATTGTCTTCTTTAGGGAAGACAAATTCCTTGATAAATCATGTATGCCCAGAGTCAAAAGGGCCCTCCTGTTCTTTGCTCTGCCCTAACCCAATTTGGGCATCCAAATTACAAACATCAGAATTTCTAAAGCAGCTGGTCAAACTTCTAATCTTGGGCTGCGTATAGGAGTCTCCACATTGTACCAATATGCTATTGAATACTTTAGTTGGTTGACCCGCTTGGCAGCTGATTCCTCTGACGTAATACAAAAGGAAAGAGGGGCAGGAGTATGCTTCACACTGACCTATTGATCATGAATCCCCAAAAGGTGCTCAGAAGAGGAAACATCCCCTTCTTGCAGTTAAGAGAGCACCGACAAGCAATCCCAGATGTTTCCCCCCCTTCCTTTGTTTAACTCCACAACTCTTTAACTCCACACCACCTCTTCCTCGATGACTACTACTGATATCGCCATACTGGTATGCCCACTCTCTAGAGGTAGGTTGGCAGGATCTAAAGGCACACTTACAACCAGCCCCTTTTTTAAATCTATAAGAAGGGTCATCTGCATTTACAATTCTTGTTTAATAGCTTCAAGTATGTTTTCATGTTTATTCCTGCACAGATCTTTAATTTCCATGATGGTTTGCACACAGATCTCAAGCTCTGGTTTCACATCTATTACCATCAAGGAGTGTGCTTTAACTTCTTCTTGAACCACCTCAAAAACGTTCAGAAAGGAATTAAGCACAACATTTAGTGCAGTAAGTGTGGTATGGTTTGCCTCTGCTCTCATTATCGGATGACTCGAGCACTCTGTAGAGCAAGAGGATCTGGAGAGTCCAGAGCCTCATCTTCCTGGCAAGGTTCTTTCATAGCAAATATAGCAGATGTCGCTGATAGAGCACTTGATAAGAGTTCATTGGCCAAAGTATGTGCTTTAGGTGTGATGGAACAATGCTTGCTACATTGGGGTGAAGGTGAAGATGCCATTCGCAAATACCCCAAGCTGGCACTGTCATTTTATGGAAACAATCCATTATTTTCTTTTTAATCGATGTAGCTGATAGAGTGTAATCCTGCGCAGATAAGCACGAAGAACCTTCCAAATGTTGTGCACTAATAAAACTTGCAGACGGGGCCGCTGTAGACAGTTCTTCCAGAAGTGCTAGATTATGATTGTACGTCACATCCTCATCCATGTACTCAATTTCAATAGTGTTTCATCGCTTCTCAGACTTGCGTTACTCAGATAATACATAGCGATATAAAGCCAATCACAGTTCTTAAATGTTTAAACCAAAAGATCAAGCACACAATATGTTATAAGCGTTTTCGACTCCAAAAACCACTCTTATTTGGCTTATTTCCACGCTGCCCTTTGGTCACCCCAGCTGCGGCCTGCCTCGTCACAGAGCTGCCAGATTGCAAGAATGCTCACACTTGCGAATACACTTGAAAAAGTGCGCGCCTGACTTCCTTCCCAATCAGGTAAGTGTGCCTAAAGCCTCTAAAAAAGTAAATGTTCCAGGAATCAACCGATGGAAGTAGTTGGAAGTCTTAAAAATTACAGTACAATTAACGACAAAGTCAACAGGTGAGTAATCGCTCAGAAGAAATGCACTTTGATACATTGAAGGTAGGTAATAACAGTTTAGTGGTACTCTCCCAATACCACCACACTAGGGAGAATCCTTGGCCAGAACTCCACCGATCATGATCAAGTAAGGTAGAATATGGAGTGGAATTTATGTCCATACAGTGCCTGTGGTGGGGAGGGTCTGTGGAAAAATTATTCAGGCACCCTCCCCTTATTCTCATTTTTTGATGGACCACCACTAGGGTCCACAGAATCGCTGGAACCACTTCTTTCATTGACTTCTGATGGCAGGATCCTCTTGCAGGAGCCAGGAGTCTGGACCGGTTGGTCCCACCACCCCAAGGGCCAACTGCACTTTAGAGGATCTTCGGTGGATCTTTGCAGAGACAGGGCTGTGACTTTGTTTGAGGCAATGCTGGTCATCTTCAGTGGTAGTCTTCAGGTTTGTAGCAAGTATCTGACGGGTTATTGCTGTTAGGTTTGAATTAATCATGACATCACGGATAATAACAATGAAAAAACAGCCAACACGAGAGATACTATTAGTGCTTTGCAAATTGAGAAAATAGATGTGACCAAGATGATGGTGCTTAATAGAAGTCGTATGCTCCAATTATGTGTGGCTATTGTACCTCTGAGGATGATAGTCTCGAATGACTTTAAAATTGTTGACCAAGTTGTTTGCACCACTAAAATCATTACTAACCTATGGTGTAATAATGCAACAATTCATGAATTTATACTCGGCCATAAAAACTTGTTTGAGAACTTAGGGTACACGTGCAAAGAAATATGCATGGTGAAAGATAAGTACGTTCTAAAAAGGCCCAATGAAGTTGATGACAAGAAGTTTGAAAATAAACACAATGATAAAATCAACCTGGTAAATAAGAAACCATCTAGTGCTATGCCAGAGATACCAACCAACACTGAGATAGCTGATGGCTACTGGCAGTGGCTGCCATCAGCTTTTAAATCCCAATTCGAAATAACCTCCTGATGCCCCAGATATTATTCTTTCTTGGAATTCCTGAGACAATTCATATTATGTCAGCGACGAAGGGCTATTAGATAACATTAAGAACTTTAGAGTAATAGCCGTACAGGAAACATGGCTGACTGAAGGATGTGAAATAGATAGGCGTAGCAATCATGTAAGCATTGGTATTAAAGGAACTAGAGGCCGACCGAAAGGTGGTCTTTTGATCTCTATTAAACAACCATGGAGTGGGACTAGACTTATAGAATCTTCTAAAATGGTGTTGGCTGTGACTGTCAGATCTCCATACCGTCTCACTACGGCATTAAGGAGAGTGCGTGCACCAATACAAACCGAGTTTAAGCCCGCCCGCAGTAAAAATATGTTTACTGGCAATAACAATTTGGGCCGAAAGAAACACTCTTATTGGTTGTGAAGAACGCAGCCGGGTGCCTGGAAGTTGGCCTGGCAATGCTGGTGTCCTATGCACCACAGGATGACCCGCCCTGCGCGGATTGTATCACGCAATCCAGTCACATGATCCGTTCTTCTTAAGCCCCTCCCATTGACTCCTTCGGCGCTTCTGAACTTGCTTTGGTGGCGTTCCTGAACCTTGCTATTCTGCTTTTGGAAACTCTGATTCCTGTTTTCCTGAATCCTCCCTTGCCCCTCTCTCTGTCCTTGCTGTTATGACTATGGACCGCTCCTGAACTTGCCTTGGATGGTGTTTTGTAGTTTGCCGCCTGCGCATCGCCTGACTACGGACCGCTCCTGACCTTGCCTTGGATTGTGTTTTGTACTTTGCCGCCTGCATCTTGCATTGCCACAGAACTTCATTTTTTCTATACAGAACTCTACACGTGAATCTGGGAAATTTGAATGTGGTTTTCTCTTGTTTTTTTGGTCTCAATGGTACACGGACTAGAGACTTCTGGGTGTACTTCTTTGTTATTTTGTTTTCCTTTGGATACAAACGTGGTATTCTTTTGCCCCGTGTGACAACTCCCCTTGGAACTTTAAGTTACCGCCGGACAGGAATAAGACTCTAACCTGGTATCAGTTGCTTTCTAAATTTTGCCACATTCCGTTATTCACTATATTTTCTCTTCACAGAGAAGATCAGGTGCCTGCTTTTCATAATCTCTGTACCTTGATACCGCCATATCATGAGATTAGCAGGTTAGTGAGTGCAGTATTCTAATGGTATATTGAAGTTGCCTGTCCATGGGTTACTGATAACATACTTTGTTTTCAGTTTGGTGGTGTCTCCTTCTGCCTATCCTGTATCCACACCTGTGGCACCTGTGTCATCGGTCTACTGTCTTTTCATTAATAGACCATTGTGGTTGTTGACTCTAACAATCAGACAGGTACATTAGTTGGAAGACTTTGTCTCCTACACGACGAGGCAACTCGCTCCATTTCAAGTATACAGGAGCTCTGACAGATTCAGAAGCCTATTTTAACTAAATGGAAGCAAATGAGACCTTGGCCACTATTCTACACCTGGTGGCTGATTTGTGTAATGACATGACAGCTGCCCATTCCGCCACTCAACGACAGATTGACGAGCTGCAGTCAGGTCTTCCACCCTCTGGCACACAGGGACCTCCACCTGCCATGACATCTGGGTCGGGCCTAGTGCCACCACAACAGGGCACTGGACCAGTATATGACTGCCCAGTTCCCGTTAGCTCCCCCGGAAAGGTTCAATGGGGATCCTAAATCATATAGGACCTTTTTGAATCAATGCAGGCTACATTTTCTCTGTAGGCCTGCTTCCTTCCCTGACTCAACGACAAGGGCCGCTTTTTTGTTATCCCATTTGGGTGGTACAGCAGCCGCTTGGGCCAATCCTTTGTTAGAGGATGGGAGCCATTTACTCTACAACTGTGATGCCTTGATCGATGCAATGAGTCGGGGGTTTGATACACGTTATACTACCCAATCTACTGATCTGGAGTTGCTCGGGCTCAAACAAGGGGATATGCCCCTACTTGCTTATTTGGCCAGATTTAATCAGCTCGTGGCAGGGACTGGATGGCCTGAGGATAAAAAGGCCTTGTTGTTCTATAAAGGTCTTTCCGAACCCTTGAAAGACACCTTGGCTACTGTTCCAATATTACCGAATACCTTCCCCAAACTCCTTTATTTGATGTTACAGATTGACTCCAGACGTGGGGAAAGGAAAGGGGAAAAGAGAACAGTTCCTCCAGTATCAGTCACCTCTCCCATTTCTGCCTCGGGCTCTTCAGAACCTATGCAGATAGGGGTATTACGAGGTCCTCTGTCCACCGAGATGAGAGAACACAGAAGAGGGAACGGGCTGTGTTTCTATTGCAGACCCTCAGATCATCTTTTCCGTGCTTGTCCCAAGAAACCTGCTAAAAAACAGGGAAACGCAAAAGCTCGGCAATAGAAGGGGTCCAGTTGCCGGGTACTTTCTCAATGGACTCCAAATCTTCCATTCCATATTATGTTTCTGTCACTCTTGCCTCTGAGGAAATAGGTTCGAGAGAAGTGGTGGTTGTCCTGGACTCGGGAGCCACTGGGAATTATGTGGATGGTCCCTATGCTCGAGAGCTAGGATTACCCATTGTAGCCAAGTCTTGTCCAGAAGCTGTGAATGCGGTCGATGGTTCATCTCTTGTTTCAAGCCCTGTCACAGAGTGCACTGCCAAATTGGTAATGACCACAGGCTGTGGGCACAAGGAAAGCATATCTTTTGATCTCATTGCTGCTCCACAGTTTAGAATCATCCTGGGACTACCCTGGTTGCAGTTACACAACCCTGTGATTGATTGGCGAACGGGGGAGGAGACTTTCCTTTCAGATCACTGTGAAATAAACTGTTTGGAGGACAGCTTTGATTTGATGAACCCAAGTCATGCCTTGCTGGATTCCACTCCCACTGTCGGAGCTGTCATTAACACGGTATTGCCGCAGGACTACCAGGGGTACAAGGATGTATTTGATGCAGGAGGGGCAGATACCCTACCGCTTCATAGAAGTTACGATTGCCCTATAGAATTGGTACCTGGGGCCAAAATACCATCAGGGTGCATCTACTCTTAGACTCCCAAAGAAGACATGATACTGAAGGAGTATATAGATAAGTCGTTGCAGACCGGCTTCATTCACCCCTCAAAATCCCACGCAGCATCCCCATTATTCTTTGTTCCCAAGAGGGAGGGGGACCTATGTCCATGTATCGACTATCGAGCCCTGAATGCTGTTACTATCAGGAATCAATATCCGCTCCCTTTGATCTCGGTCTTGCTGGACCAACTTGGGGCCTCTGTGGTATTCACTAAGCTGGACTTGCGGGGGGTGTATAATTTGGTAAGAATACGTATGGGAGACGAATGGAAGACCGCCTTTAAAACCAAATACGGTCTCTTTGAATATTGCGTGATGCCCTTTGGGCTGTGCAATGCACAGGCCACCTTCCAATATTTCATCAATGAGGTGTTTCATGACATGTTGGACCATTATTTGGTGGTCTATCTAGACGAAATCCTTATCTATTCTCCTACTCTTGAAATCCATGTTAGGCACGTTTCCAATGTATTACAGCGATTGCGGGTAAACCGCTTGTTTGACAAAATGGAAAAATGTACTTTTCACGTACATGAGGTTGAATTCCTTGGTTACAATATCACCAACCATGGGGTGCAAATGAGTCCTTCAAAAGCATCCACAGTATTGCAATGGCCGGTTCCTATGAACCTGAAAGCATTACAATCCTTCTTAGGATTCGCTAATTTATACCAGCGTTTTATCAAGGACTTTTTAGCCATAGCCTGCCCCCTCACTGCTTTAACCAGTTCTAAGAGGGCGTTCCAGTGGAATAATGAAGCTCAAATTGCTTTTGAGACTCTTAAGTCTGCATTCACCTCGGCACCGGTACTCCAGCACCCCAACCCGGTACCACCATACATTGTGGAAGCGGACGCCTCCAATATAGCCCTTGGGGCTATTCTGTCTCAACAATGCCCTGATGCCAGTGGGCTCCACCCTGTTGCGTATCATTCAAGGAAACTTACCTCTTATGAGAGAAACTATACAATCACGAACGGGAGTTGCTGGCAGTTAGAGATGCCTTCATGGTGTGGAGACATCATTTGCTCGGAACTCCGGAACCTGTCCAGGTATTTACTGACCACAGGAACCTGCTTGCACTCCAATCCGTTAAATGTACCACGGTACGTCATGCCCGGGGGCACACGATTTTTAACTTCATTATCACTTATCTCCCTGGGACTCTCCATTCTAAAGCAGACGCACTCTCTCGTATCCACGGAAATCCTGAACCCAGTAGTATGGATGGGGCCCTGCTTTTACCAAATCAGGTGGTTTGTGGGTGTACTCTTCAACCTTCACTCAAGTCTACAATTCAGGACTAGGTCAGAACGGCTCCTACTGAGATAACAGACCTTGGATTAGAGGTCATGCAGTCCTTACCCTATAAACAGGGTAAGATCTATCTGCCTGACACATCTACGAGATTTCAGGCGATGCAATGGTGCCATGAATCTTCTGTCGCTGCCCATCCGGGCATTCGCAAAACTCTGGATCTTTTGAGACATTGTTGTTAGTGGCCCTGCATGGAGAAAGATGTTGCAGATCATTTGGCAACCTGCGCTGTGTGTGAACAGTGCAAGAATCCGTGTGGCAAACCCATAGGTTTGCTAAAACCCATGCCCATACCCGAGCAACCCTGGACTATGATTTCCATGGATTTTGTTGTGGAATTGCCCCTGGTGAAATGCTATGATACAATTTGGGTCGGCATAGCCTATTTCACGAAGATGCCATTGTTTATCCCTTGTCGGGGAATCCCAGAGCTCCTGTCTTGGCAGACATTTTCTTGAAGGACGTCTTCAGGTGTTTTGGTCTTCCTTTGATCATTGTCACAGACCGAGGTCCGCAATTTACTTCCCTCTTCTGGCGGGCACTCACGTCAACCCTGGGCCTTGACGGTAGATATTCCAGTGCCTATCACCCACAGACGGATGGACAAAATGAACGACTGAATGCTCCTATGGAACAATTTCTACACTTCCTTATCAACCAACATCAGGGTACTTGGGTCTCTCTCTTAGCCTTTGCAGAATTTGCATACAACGATTCTTTACATACTGCGATGGGGATGTCTCCGTTTTATGCCATGTATGGTATGAATCCACGTTCCCTTCCGATTCACCACAATCTACCATTGAATAATCCTGCAGCACTTGCATGTGTGAGGGACTTGTCCGAAACACACAGGGTTGTTAAGCAGCATCTGCTGAAGACTCAGGTGAAGATGAAGGAGTTTGCGGACACGCACAGATCTCCAGCCCCGGTGTACAAACCGGGTATGAGGGTTTGGCTGTCCACACCTAATCTACGAATACCTGGTTGCAGGGCATTGCTTCCACGGTTTGTGGGGCCATACAAGATATTGGATATTATCAATCCAGTGGCCATACGATTGGAACTTCCGGCAACCTGGAAAATCCATGCGGTGTTCCATGTATCACTTGTTAAGCCCTGCCATCCTTCTACTAGGCTTCCGTCTCACCCGCTTCCCATTAGAGTTCATGGTTCTGAAGAATACGAAGTGAACGCTATTCTGGGGACAAGAATTCGTAAGGGGAGACGATTTTACCTGGTAGATTGGAAAGGGTATGTTCCGGAAGATCGTACCTGGGAACCCGCGGCTAATGTACATGCTCCTGCTCTCTTGTCTCATTTCTGGTCTACACGGAGGGTGAGGACTTCTTTGGGGGAGGATACTGTCAGATCTCCATGCCGTCTCACTACGGCATTAAGGAGAGTGCATGCACCAATGCAAACCGAGTTTAAGTCCGCCCACAATAAAAATATGTTTACTGGCAATAACAATTTGGGCCGAAAGAAACACACTTATTGGTTGTCAAGAACGCAGCCGGGTGCCTGGAAGTAGGCCTGGCAACGCTGGCGTTTTATGCACCACAGGATGACCCGCCCTGCGCTGATTGTAACACGCAATCCAGTCACATGATCCGTTCCTCTTAAGCCCCTCCCATTGACTCCTTCGGCATTCCTGAACCTTGCTATTCTGCTTTTGGAAACTCTGATACCTGTTTTCCTGAATCCTCCCTTGCCCCTCTCTTTGTCCTTGCTGTTATGACTACGGACCGCTCCTGAACTTGCCATGGATTGTGTTTTGTACTTTGCTGCCTGCACATCGCCTGACTACGGACCGCTCCTGACCTTGCCTTGGATTGTTTTTTGTACTTTGCCGTCTGCATCTTGCGTTACCACAGAACTTTATTTTCTATATACGGAACTCTACACGTGAATTTGGATAATTTGAACTTGGTTTTCTTTTGTTTTTTGGGACTCAATAGTACACGGACTAGAGACTTCTGGGTGTACTTGTTTGTTATTTTGGTTTCCTTTGGATACAAACGTGGTATTCCTTTGCCCCATGTGACAACTCCCCTTGGAACTTTAAGTTACCACCGGACAAGTGTCCATTACCTAACCTGGTATCTAAGTTGTCTTAATATTTGCCACATCCGTTATTCACTCTATCTCTCTTCACAGAGAAATTCAGGGGCCTGCTTTCCAAAATCTCTGTACCTTGATACCACCATAACATGTGATTAGCAGGTTAGTGAGTGCAGTATTCTAATGGTATATTGAAGTTGCCTGTCCATGGGTTACTGATAACGTGCTTTGTTTTCAGTTTGGTGGTGTCTCCTTCTGTCTATCCTGTATCCACACCTGTGGCGCCTGTGTCATCGGTCTCCTGTCTTTTCATTAATAGACCATTCTGGTTGTTGACTCCAACAATCAGACAGGTACATTAGTTGGAAGACTTTGTCTCCTACACGACAAGGCAACTCGCTCCATTTCAAGTATACAGGAGCTCTGACAGTGACTGTTACATGTATGAGGTCAATAATAGACAAATTTGTACTTATCAATATATATAATCCACCCGATGCTAAGTGCATCAAAGATAACATAGCCACGCTAACTAAAACACTTATGGAAATCGGTAATACTATACCGTTAATCGTAGTAGGTGACTTCAATGCGAACATTAATTTCCTGTCTGAAGTTGCCATAGATGAACATAAATCTGAACCAATACGTAAGACCCATAATAAAAAAGATGCGGTGACACTGGTAAATAAATTTGAGTTAATAGTCTTGAATGGAAATACACCTGGTGATTGTTAGAGGAATGTGACCTGGATATCTGGCACTAACATGAGCACGTTAGACTACATGATTGTGAACAAAAAAGCACAACCTTTTGTGCTTGATATGGCAGTGGGTTGTAGAGAAGAAAGTGATCATCTCCCACTGTATTTATGGCTGACTACCAGGACTGCAGAGAGAGATGAACACCCAAAAATTGTGACATTGGGGTTAACTCTGCAGGGAATAGAAGAAAAGTGGAACCCCAGGAATATTGAGACAGGTAACAACATTGTCAAACCCCTGTTGGAAAACTTTATCGAAGTATTTGAATCAGGTGAAATGCATGAAGCAAGTAATATGCTAAGAATGTTTGAAAAAATGACTGAGTGGATAAAAGATGCCGTTATTATGAAACAAGGGTATAAATCGGTGAATGAAAGATGGAATGTAGAACATCATAAAACATTTCATAAAGAGATACATCTAAAAAAAAATACTTAGGAAGAATATTAAGACTTGCATAAAAGAGAATGATGTACATGTAGTCGATAAGATACACCAATGTAAAACTCAGTACAGCAGATGGCTTAAAAACCATTCGAAGAAAAAAAAAAAAGGAAATATGGCTCACATTAGCCCATGCAGCAAATAATAAGAATAGTCAAATCATGTGGGATATCCTCAATGAGAGAAAAGATAAAACGCTCCCTATTAATTGTGTGCTAGAAAGTAGGTGGATTACCCACGTTAAGAATACATTAGGAACCCTAGGTAGCGGGTGTGACAGTTCTACTATGAAAGCAGCAGCTGTCAGCTTCGGAACAGACTCTGGCAATACCAGGTTATACATCTCTACAAAGGGTTAAGTCTGTAGAGGCATTACCAGGGAGCTTGATTGACAATCTCTCTCTCCAATAGTAAAGGCATTCTGTAGAGCTAGTGTCCTTTCTTCTAATGGAATCTATATTTTTCATATTCTGTTACTAGGAGACTGGAGGCGAGGAGACGGAAAGTGCCAGTCATGAGTGGGCGTATTGAGAATATGCGACCGAACATTATGTTTTTCGTTGTGGTAAGAAGTTGCACCGTTGCGTTGAGTGAGAGGTTAATCCCCTTGTAGAAGAAACACTTGCCCCAAGTGAAGATTCGCAGAGGAATCAAAATCCAAAACCATTCGTAGTACAGCTGAGAGCGAGGTGGCCTTCAGGAGGTGTGTTTGTTTTCCCGACTAAGAAAAGAGGAGGTGTCAGCCAGCTGTTAGGGAGAATTCTCTCTTTAGGCTGAATTTCCTAAACTAGTGAGTCCCCCAGCAGCTTTGCTGGATTTCTGGAGTTTGTTTTTTTTTCTCCTGCCAAGGGTGAGACTCTTTCTCCCACCTTGACATGATTAGGTTTCCTTGACTGTTATGGTTATGGGGTCCTTTACTCCATAGGTCTCATGTTTTACTAGTGTTTACACAGCACCCTCCGTGCAGTGACACAGGGGTATAGTGACACCCCACCATAGACTCCATACCCTGGGACTGACTACTGTCTCCCAGGGCATGTACAGTCACCATTGGCTTTACTAGTCCCAAATTATTAACAGAAACCAGTACAAACTATCATATTGTGGACGTACTGGTTGGGGCAATTCGATTGCCCCGGGGTCTGTTAGTCGAGGGGGCACGCCTCCGTCCCCCCGATCGAGTTTTGGCTGGTGGCAGTGGATACTACTTTTTATATTCGACCGCAAATATATCCCTATGGGATTTTCCCATTGTTGGAGGCTAACAACTTTAATTATTTAATTCTCATAGCCTCGAACATACCGCCGGTTTATTTAATTAATATTAATTCGCCGGTTGGTATTTTTTTGCCAGGACTCGATTCTAAAATGGCGTTTGTGTTCTCTTCTGTGACTCCAACCCAAGTCGAACCCTTTGTTCCACTTTTTGGCGGGCTTCTCCACAGAAGCCTCCAAAAGTGGTTCCACCTGTCTGGGTACCACAGGTGGAGGGGTTTAGGCACCCTGGACTGAGTTACCTTGGTAACTCAAGTCGCACTCTTGTGTGATTGGCCCAAGTGTGAGCCGGCCGCTCACCACTTAGCATGTGATTGACAGCTAGGCTGAGTGAATGGGGGTGTGCTGCATAAAAGCAGGGCTTTGGGACTGGAACTTCAGAAGTCGCCACAGGACTGAGAATCTGACGAGGGAGAAGCTGAGCCGACCTACCACGACGACACCACCGGAGCCTGCAGAACCGACTCACCACTTCCAACGACAGAGAAGATCTCCCGCTGGAGAGGCTCTTCCCTGACTGGGTGGCACAAACCAGTTACCTTCTCTCTTCGCACCCCAGACCGCTGTGTCGAATTGCCCGTGCCAGCACCCCGGCAACCGGATAGCCACTTACCACTGGACGCGAATCAAAGACCGCTCCTTTTACCTGAGAACTCCGCGCTGGTTCTTCCCTGGCAGTGCAACAGACCTGTCTTCCCCCACGAGATCCTCTCTTCCCCGGACGAAGCACCGACTTGCATCCGCTGCCAGAACAACTGCCCCCGCTGGAGTATTCTCACCACTTAAGGTACCGTGTCCGCCAGGCCTCCTTTCTAAAGATTGCTACAAGGGAATAATAACCCCTTAACCTTCTGGACTGGGCTGGCCGCCTTGACCTTCTAACTGGTCCCTTCTGTTGTCCAACTCTTTTTGAACCTTTTCAAGACTTTTGTGCACTGCAACCGTGTGACCTTGGACACATTTCGTTTGATCCTCTTAAAGTGGATCCGGCCTTCTGAACTCTAACTTCACGGTTTACTTTGCCTTCCTCTCTTGTTCTTGTAAAAGTGTGGGACTGTTTCATTATCTCTGCTTTCTCTCCCTTTTAAAACGAATTATTAGAGTGCCATCTGCGTTAAGCACTCACCGCTGTCTGAAAATAAGTGGGGCTTTACTTAAGACTTGTCTAATATTCTTCTAAGGGAGTGTATATCTTTTAGTGACCATGTTTTTGAATTGCTTACTATTAGTGCCTGTGTGTTTTTCTAGATGTGGTTTTAAATACATAATTATATCTCTTTTACACCACGCCCTGGTCAGTGTTTACTTGTTCTACTGTGTTCTTTTGACCTATTGTGAATACTCTGTATACTGCCTAACTCTTCTTGAGGGAAGTCTGACTGCTCAGCCACAGCTACCAAGTGAATCTGTGTGGTACAGACTGCTACCAAGTGGGTTTACTGCCAAACAAACACCTGTAGTCTTAAATCTTTTGCAGTGGTCCCAGAGGGAACTGCACAGGTTTCTGCCTAACACCAGCTAAGTAACAGCTGAATCCGGCAAACCAATCAGGAACCGTGTTGTGACCTGAAGCGTAGGCAGAGTCAAAGAACTCCTACAGGAGCGGCAAACCAGCTGAGCCGTAACTGTCATGCACCCAGACGCATGGAAGGTTTGGCAGCAGTTTCGGTGGAGCGGCCATTAGAAGTTCCAGCACGCCTGTTGCTATCCTTTGGGTGTCGGTCTAGTCTTTTCTGCGTTTTCCCTTGCGACCGCCGACAGCCGGAAAGTATTTACTTCCGGGTTTCCGGACTGTCGGCGTGTTACAACGTCTAAGCGGCTCCTCGCTACTTTGTTGCTGTACGTTGTGTATTTTCTCTTCTCCCTGTGCGGTTATTCTGTTTCTCCCTTTGTTTTTTCCCTTTTTTTTATGCTTTCCGCCTGCTGCAGGCCCAAACCCTTGTTTGTTCTCTTCGGGGGTATCAGGCCATCTCTCTCTCCTCGGATTTTCGCGCTCTTGCGCGTTATCTCCCCAGCAACCACTTGTTCGCTCCTTGTCTCTTACCTGGATTCCTGATTCCTTCAGCCTTCCCACGAGTGCTGTCTGAGTGGCTTTCTTGTGTATCTTCCGGACGTCGTTTCCAACTGCCTCCGCTGAACTCCATCCTCGCAGAAATGCTTGCCATCCACTCTCCGATTTCAAGAAGGGTTTTTTTACACTTGTGGCTTTTCCCCCTATTGCCTGTCTTCGGTGATGGGGCCGCAGTGGCCACAGTTACTGGTGGCCGCTGTGGCTTCTCACCACGGAAGGTTCACCACGTCATTCGCCTGTCTCTACCGGGAGTCCTCCAGGTACGCAGCGGATTGAAGCTCTACAGGTAGGGAGTCGGAGGAGGGAAGTGGGTCGGACGATTCGGACACGAGTTGTGACAGTAACAAAACAATTGAAGAGGGGCTGATCGGTGCGAAAAGAGGCGCGGACGATTACCAAAACAAATGGTACTGTAAATAAAAGAGAAAGCATGAAAAGCGAGTGAGCATAGAAACTCACCAGAATACCTACTATCGAAGAAGTCTCTTCTTGCTGACTTGCAGATCGCCCTGTGACACGTATCCTTTTTCCTATCAAAGAAAAGAGAGTTTAATTGAATAAAAGTTACATGTTAAACCACTACTACCTACTCAGTGTTTCAGTGTTTATTCTTATTCTCACCACCTAATCAGTAACATTTGGTGGCAGGGGTGGGATAAGAGTGGACACCATGGAAGCCCTAATTAAAACCCTAAGTGAAGGGCAACATCTCTTACAACAGGCTTTACAATTACAAAGCCAGCAAGCACAAGCAGATCGGCAGACCTTTCAACAAGCTCTACAGGTGCAACAAGCACAATGGATTGAAGATACAAATGTTAGAAGACATTCTCAAGTACCGGCCTCTGTTTTACAAAAGTATGCTACCGGGGGAGATCCCGCACATTTCTTTGTGAATTTTGAAAGAGTCACTAGAAATGCCCAATGGCCCAATGATAGGTGGTGCCATTATATCGCCCCACTTATGACAGGTGAGATGCAAAGCGCTTACCAGGCAGCGAATCCAACGGGTGATACAAACTATATGGACATGAAATGGGTAGTCCTTGAACGCCTAGGACATGATGAAGAAACATACAGAATAAGATTCAGAGAGATTAAGTTACAGTCAGACGAAACACCCCGTCAACTCTTTTGCCGGGTGAAGGAATTAGGGGATAAATGGTTACAGACTGCCACAACCACAACTCTCAAGAAATGGCTGAAAGAATTGTACTAGAACAATTTATTTAAGTCCTACATCCACCCATACAAAGGTGGATGCGACAACATCATCGGCCAAGCCTCATTGAAGCCGTAAACATTGCGTCAGCTTATCAGAAGGCAGGACAAGGTCGATTAGTAACGTATACACGAAGTGTGAAGCCCGCCACCAATAGCGCCACCAGCTTCAATAGAACGTCAGATCTTCAACGCTGGCCTAACTCAATGATCAGAAAGACAGATTGGGAAAGTAATAAACTACTACCGCCTCGCAAAGCTCCTGCTGGTTCTCATCCTCTTGGGGCTGTTCCTAAGGGACTGCAGTGCTTCGAGTGTGGTGAGTGGGGCCATTTAGCCAGGATGTGCCCTAAACGTGCTAAACCCGAACCAATGGACGTAGGATCAATTGAAATACCTAAGGGCGGAGACTTTCAAGAACTTTCCCACTCGGCCAGATCTTCTAATGTCTATACCTGCGAGGCTGAAGTCGATGGGAAACTTACCAGAGCTATGATCGATTCAGGGAGCTTACAAACTGTAGTAAGTACAGAACTGGTAGGTGAAAAGGTGGATTTGAAGATTCCTATCAAGTGTGTACATGGGGATGTAAAAGTTTACCCTACCAAAGAGATAAAAGGGAAGGTGGCTGGGGAACAGTTAGAGATTAGGGCAGCCAGAGCCTCTTCTGATTGGATCTGATGTGCCCCACTTTACCCAAATAGTAAGGAATTTGGAAGAGAATTGGTGCAAAAGTGCCCCTTTCTACAATCAAGAGATTCACACCCCTATGATTAAAGAAAACCAAAGTAGGGCCACAGCAAGGAAGATGAAGAAGGACTGGGGAGAAAGAAATGTTTTACCGATGGCTGTTGACCGGAGAATTGATGAAGGGGGTGATAGTTTTTTTTCGAATGGCCCAAGAATTGGACCTTCTTTTAATATATGCCCGGGCAAATGCACAGGAGAGTAACCAGAAGAAGGAACCTTATTTTATACAAGAAAAGGGTTTATATTATCGCGTCAATAAAGATTCAGGGAGAAAAACCCTGCAAACATTATTGGTACGCAGTAAGTATTACAGAGCAGTCTAAGAGGTGGCCCACTTACAGGTAGGAGAAGGACATTTGGGGACCGAAAAAACAATTCAGAAGATTCTGACAAGATTATTTTTGGCCCAGAGTTTATGCCCAAGTAGCCAGATTCTGTCAGGCATGTGAAGAATGTCAGAAACAAAAATAGAGCAAATAATAAAAAATCACCCTTACAACATATGCCAGTGGTCATCAAACCTTTTAATCGCATTGGGCTTGATATTCTGGGACCACTGGATCCCTCTTCCAGAGGACACAAGTATATCCTTGTGAACGTAGATTACGCCACTAGATATCCCGAGGCGTTTCCCCTAATGGCTGCTAATGCACAACAAATTTGCGATGTGTTAATCCCTTTCATAGTAGAGTCGGCATTCCAAAGGAAATCGTCACTGTTCGAGGAACCAACTTTATGTTGGCTGTTCTTAAACAAGTATGTGAAGTTATAAAAATTGACCACTTGAAAACCGCAATTTACCACCCTGAAACAGATGGTTTGTTTGAGAGATACAACCGGACTATCAAACTGATGTTGCGGAAGACTATAGATCCAGGGGAACGGAACTGGGACAGAATATTACCGTGGATATTATTTACACTACGAAACACCCCACAGTCCTCGACAGGATTTTCTCAGTTTGAGCTGCTCTTTGGAAGACCTGTGAGAACTTTGTTGGATATACTAAAAGAAAATTGGGAAGAACAACTGTCAAGCTGGGAGGCCCGAGAGGACCGCGTACCTGTTGTCTTGGAGGTCGATCGTGTAGAGGTCGCCAGTCTGGAGCCCGTGGAAAGATGAACTGGTGACACGAAGAACCAGCCTCTCCACCACCCTGGATTGGCAAAGGGTGGAGGATGGACCGACTCCCAATGTCACAAAAGGCACTCTTCAGATAACGTGGCAGTGGGACTGTGCGAGCACAGACAGGCAAGGCCAGAGTCTTGGTGGAGATTACTGACAAGAAAAAGTCCGACGACAATTCTCCAAAGGTTCAAGAACAGCAGCAGTAGACAAAATGTCTGACGCGGCAAGACAGGTCTATACCGCAGAAAGATAAGATCTTGGCTGATGCTGGTAGTTCCGACAGGAGCAGGTCAGACAGGAATGAAGGAGACCAGATTTAGCTTGCAGACTGGCCAAAAGGAGCCGAGTAGGCGGACCCAGATTTGAACCGGAAGAGTTGCTCGGCAGGATCAAGGCAGGACCCAGGTAAGGGGCAGGCAGGCCTAGGACGGGATATAGCAGGGGTGAGCAGGCTGGCCCGAGACAGGACCCAGGAAAGAGTAAGCAAACCCCAGGGCAGGTCCCGGGTAAAATAGTAAGCAGGCCCAGGACAGGACCCTGGAAGGGGTAAGTAGACAGGCCCAGGGCAGTTCCCAGGTAATTAGTGGCCGGCCCAGAACAGGTCCCTGGTAGGGGTAAGTAGGCAGGCCCAGGGCAGTTCCCAGGTTGGTAATGGCTGGCCCAGGACAGGTCCCTGGTAAGGGTAGGTAGGCAGGCCCAGGGTAGTTCCTAGTTAAGTAATGGCTGGCCCAGGACAGGTCCCTGGTAAGGGTAAATAGGCAGGCCCAGGGCAGGTTCCTGGTAAGGGTAAGTAGGCAGGCCCAGGGTAGTTCCCAGGTAAGTAATGGCTGGCCCAGGACAGGTCCCTGGTAAGGGTAAATAGACAGGCCCAGGGCAGGTTCCTGGTAAGGGTAAGTAGGCAGGCCCAGGGCAGGTTCCTGGTAAGGGTAAGTAGGCAGGCCCAGGGCAGGTTCCTGGTAAGGGTAAGTAGGCAGGCCCAGGGCAGGTTCCAGGAAGATAGCTGGCTGGCCCAGGACTGGCCCGGGTAAGTACAGGAAACAGGAACAGAGCGAAGCGAAGCAAAGCAAACCGCGTTGAGACGCGGCTTGCATCGATTCGCGGCCTCTTTTATGGGTCGCCGGAGCCCGAGAGGCTTGGAACGCAAGCCGCCTCGTCTCCGGGCTCCGGCGAACCCACAACGAGGCTTGGAAGGCAAGCCCTTCCAAGGAGGCGGGCCCAGTCCACGGCGCATGCGCGGAACCGCGACAGAGGTCTCCCGCGCATGCGCCATAGACCGCCGGGCCCAAGACCCAACGCTCTTCCCCTGGCGAGTCCCCAGACGCGAACGTGCGGGTAGACTCGCCAGGGGGAAAAAGGAGCGGCTGACTCCGGTCTCCCACGTGACATGACAACAACCAACTCAAGAGATCTCCCTTACAGAATATGCCTATGAACTCAGGGAAAGAATAGAGAAGTTACAATCTATTGCTTGAGAAAATTTGATACAAGTACAAGGAAAGCAGGAACAATACTACAATCGAAATGCCCAATTAAGAGTGTTTCAAAGAGAAGATCAAGTTTTAGTCCTATTGCCAACATCAGAATAAAATGTTAGCGGCCTAGAGGGGACCTTATGCAGTAGAAGAGGTCTTAGGCCCGTTGACATATAAGGTGAGACAACCTGGTAAGAAAATACTGCTTCAGACCTGTCATGTGAATTTACTTAAGAAATGGGTCAATCTATCTACAGCTATAGCAATGATCAATACGAGTGAAGTACAATTGGAACAGTTCCCACAGCGGCAAGAAAAAGTGGGGAAAGAAGCTTTGAATGTAAATCTGAGCTTGTCCAATGCTCAAAGGACAGACGTATCAAAAGTGATAGATAAATATGCTGAAACATTCTCATCTCTACCTGGAAGAACAAATCTAGCTTACCATCATCTAAACACTCAACCGGGAGCTATTGTCCGACTAAGACCTTATAGAATACCTGAAGCAAAGTTGCAGTCAATTAATCAAGAAGTACAAGAGATGTTAGAGCTTGGGGTAATTGAGCCTTCGAGCAGTGATTGGTCATCTCCAGTGGTGCTAGTGCCCAAGCCGGATGGAACCTCTCGTTTTTGCATGGACTTCCGAAAACTGAATGAAATCTCAAAATTCGATGCATATTTCATGCCCCGAATAGAAGATTTATTAGATAAACTAGGCAAGGCAAAGTATCTGACGACTATTGATCTCACAAAGGGGTATTGGCAGATACCGTTATATCCACCCGATAGAGAGAAGTCAGCCTTTGCCACTCCTTCTGGATTGTTTCAATTTACGGTACTACCATTTTGTTTACATGGGGCCCCTGCAACTTTCCAGAGATTGATGAATGCAGTCCTTAAAGGACATGAACAATATGTTGGTGCTTACTTAGACGATATTATTGTGTTTAGTCAGTCTTGGGAAGAACATTTGTTACATTTGGACGCCATCCTCCACGCGTTACAACATGCCGGACTTCATGTAAATCCTAAAAAGACATTTATCACTAACTTTCACACAAAGTATCTGGGGTATTTTGCTGGACAGGGGGTTATTAGACCTCAAGAAGAGAAGTTAGGAGCCATTCAGAGATTGCAATTTCCTATGAATGCCCAACAAGTTCGAGCCTTTCTTGGTTTCATCAGGTGTTACAGGAGGTTCATTCCACATGTTTCATCCCTGGCCACACCTTTAACTAATCTCTTGAAGTCATCAGCCTCGCCGAAGAAAGAGTGGCAGACTGACGAGACAGAGAGAGCTTTCAATGCTCTTAAAAATGCTCTCACAGAACAAGCAGTTCTTCACTGTCCAGATTTCTCCACCCCATTTTTTATACATACGGATGCGTCGGTAACAGGTCTGGGGGCAGTGTTATATCAGAACCAGGGTGAGTCTGAAAGACCAATTCTTTTCATCAGTAGAAAGTTACTTCCACATGAGATGCATTATGCAACGATTGAAAAAGAGTGTCTCGCAGTCAAATGGGCCGTAGAGGCATTAAGGTATTATTTGTTATGAAGGGAATTTACATTAATGACAGACCATGCCCTTCTAGTATGGCTTGCTCGAAATAAGAACACAAACCCTAGGGTTTTGTGATGGTTTCTATCTCTCCAACCTTTCTCCTCCAAAATGGTTCATCGCACAGGTAGATTGATGGCTCAAGCTGTTTTTTTGTCACGCAATACTTCCCTTCCCAAATGTAAGGGCCCAGAAGGGGGGTATGTGATAGTTCTACTATGAAAGCAGCAGCTGTCAGCTTCGGAACAGACTCTGGCAATACCAGGTTATACAGCTCTACAAAGGGTTAAGTCTGTAGAGGCATTACCAGGGAGCTTGATTGACAATCTCTCTCTCCAATAGTAAAGGCATTCTGTAGAGCTAGCGTCCTTTCTTCTAATGGAATCTATATTTTTCATATTCCGCTACTAGGAGACTGGAGGCGAGTAGACGGAAAGTGCCACTTATGAGTGGGGGCATTGAGAATATGCGACCGAAGATTATATATATATAGTTTCAGTTGTGATAAGAAGTTGCGCCGTTGCGCTGAGTGAGAGGTTAATCCCCTTGTAGAAGAAATGCTCGCCCCAAGTGAAGGTTCAAAGAGGAATTGAAATCCGAAACCCTTTGTAGTACAGCTGAGAGTGAGGTGGCCTTCAGGAGGTGTGTTTGTTTCCCTGACTAAGAAAAGAGGAGGTGTCAGCCAGCTGAGTAACAGCTGAAACCGGCAAACCAATCAGGAACCGTGTTGTGACATGAAGCGTAGGCGGAGTCAAAGAACTCCTACAGGAGTGGCAAACCAGCTGAGCCGTAACAAACCAACTGAAGAGAGGCTGATCGGTGCGAGAAGAGGCGTGGACGATTACCAAAACAAAGACTTGACAAAGGTACGTCCCAGAAACTCGAGTTAACTAACGTAAGCGGCGATAAAGAAGCGGACACTTAAAGAAGTCCAATCTCCTCTGCAAAATGAACGTAGATTGTTGAGATATGCAGATGGTTCGTGAAAATAGGAGACTGAGCTCTTAATAAGCCATCTCTGATTGAAAGCGTGGAAGCAAATATGCACAGTTCAAGTTGTGCTCAAACTCTTCTGAAGGTTCTAAAAGAAATTGACAAGATGCTCAGCCAAATGTAAATGAGCCAGTGTTCATGTCTGAAACTCAACGTAAAACCAATCCATGTCAGAGTGGATTTTTACAGTGAAGTGAAACGTCTACAAGGACATTTTTTAAGCATGTGAAACCTGAGAAAATAGAGGTGCAAGGAAAGAAGCAGAAGTAAGAAAAGGCTGTATCAGATAATCACAAGAAGAGGAGAATATTAGACTTTTAAGACGTAAAGACTGTAAATAAAAGAGAAAGCATGAAAAGAGAGTGAGCATAGAAACTTACCAGAATACCTAGAATACCTACTATCGAAGAAGTCTCTTCTTGCTGACTTGCAGATCGCCCTGTGACATGTATCCTTTTTCCTATAAAAGAAAAGAGTGTTTAATTGAATAAAAGTTACATGTTAAACCACTACTACCTACTCAGTGTTTATTCTTATTCTCACCACCTAATCAGTAACATTAGCAGGGAAACAGACTACCAGTATAAAAGAACTATATGGAAGGGTACTTATTCAGTGGACACTCTCACCAATATAATTAAGAAACTACCAAAGTCTAGAGCTGCCGGACCAGACAGTACTTGTAATGCCTTACTTCAAAAATCCCAGAAAAATGGGCTAAGTTGCTAAATATTGTCTTCCAGTAGATAGGAGTGAATGGAAAAATTCCTGAAACCTGGATGAAGAGTATCATACTACCGATGTATAAAAAAGGAGATCGTAAGGATCCGGTTAACTACAGGCTACTGGCAATGCTAGATATCTCTGCAAAAATGTTTGCAAACATTTTGTTGATAGAACTTAATCAGTGGATTGCCAGCTGTGGGATCCTACCATAATTTCAAGCTGGTTTTAGACTTGGGTCTTCAACTTCTCACAATATTGCTATCCTGATAAGTGCTATTTAGAATTCTTGGAAGAATCGGGGGCTGCCTGTATATGCAGCGTATATTGACTTCTCGGCCGCCTTCGATACTATCGCACGTAGCAAACTATGGGCTAAATTAGAACGCTGGGGTTACCTGGTGGGCTACTATATATGATACAGCTGCTCTATCTAGATACATCGGTGATGATACGCTTGGATATAGAGGGGAGAAAGTCTGAAAATAGCCGGACGCTACGTGGGGTTAAACAAGCGTGTACTCTTGCAGCCACCCTGTCTAACTTATACTTGGCTGACTTTCTTCAAAATGTGACCAACGCCCTTATGAATGACATTAAGGTAAACTAATGTTAAAATGGCTAGGATATGCAGCTACTTTACTGCTTTTAGATTATACCCCTAAAGGCCTTCAATCCAAGCTGGATGAATTAGAAAAGTTTGCCATAGCCAATAATCTTGTTATTAATATTGGGAAATCCAAAACCATGATGTTCGAAACGAAACACAGTAATAAGAAATGATATAATGGTGGATGGACAATCAATAAACAGCAGATTGAAGAAGTCGATGAATATAAATATCTAGGGGTTATAATCGATAAGAAACTCACCTGGAAAAAGCACTGTAGGGAAACTAAGAGAAAATGTATGATAGCCACAATGACCCTAAATAAGTTTGTGGGAAGCCAGGGCAGTTTTTCTGTTGAAACGGTTTTAAAATTGTACTCTCCTAAAATTGTCTCCTATTTGACATATGGAGCGGAAATTTGGGGATATCATTTTAGGAATGAGTTGGACAAATTCGAGGCAAAAATGTGAGGCTGCTGATGCGGATGCCTAAAACTCTCTCCTATGAATATATTCTCTTAGAATGTGAGTTAACCAGTGTAAATAGTAGAGATCTTGAAGTTGTCTGATGTTTTTCAAAGACTGATGAGGCGGATCGATTCTGTTTAATAGATTTAATGTGATGGGTAAATGTAATAAAAGTTTAGATAAACTATATGTTACAATAAAAAAAATAGTAGAGTCCAATACTTGACAGTCATGTTATATGTCAAATTGACTCGTCTATCTAATAGTACCTTTGTGGTGAAGGTAATGGAGCAATATTTGTTATCTGGTATTATGGAGCAATATTTGTTATCTTGTATTATGTTGTTGCACTGTACAGCGCCTTGGTGTAAAGCGCTCTATAAATAAATCAATCAATCAATATGGTGTGATCGATAACAAAACTGATACATAGATGGAGACAGGAATACCTTGCTGGCTGCTATTCTTCATTGCTCAGATAAAACGTAAAGTGAAAAGTCTGATATACGATGTCAATCGAGAGCAAAGACTAGTTAATCTGGCAACCAAATCCAACAGCAGAGTATTCTTAGGTCACTTAGAAGGGAGAGAGTTTAAACCCAAATACCAACTGGCATACCCAGATTGCTCCATTACCCGACGGTATTTGATATTCAAATTTAATATTTGTGATGTCATGGAAATATTAGGACCCAAAGTGGGTATACAGAAAGAACTGAGGCTCTGTCACATAATATGTGAGTGCGATAGTCTTGATATACTCCGTTGAAAATGTTTAATGGCCTTTGAGAACTCCATGGATAATTGTAATATGATTAACATGGAGAAAATAAGTTAGTGGGAATGATCTGAATTTAATTTTTTATTTGATTACATTTTTTAGATGATTTTAGAGATTTTAAAAGAGCTATCAAAAGATATTTTTTATACTGTCAAATGAGCACAGATTTTATGTGCAGTTTTTAAGTGTTACTGTTGTATGCATATTAAACAAATAAATAAATAAATTAACCATAACCACGGGCATTGCTGTGGGCACCCTTCCCAAACCATCGTTTTTCAGCCAGGCACTCCATTACAGAAGGGTAAAAAAGCATATGGAGCCTTAAAAGGGGCACTCCAGCCTGAACTGCTAGGTAATATCCCTTCTACACGAGACCACAAGTAACCACAGATATGATTCAAGCTTGCAGGCCAAGCTCTATATCACTGAAGATGCCCAATGACTTCAAAACATGGCCGCTGGGCATACTGAGAAACGTCAAGTGCACTGTGTTCTGTATTATTGGTTAGCAAAGTGTAGTCTGTTGATTGGGGACTTCATGCGTGAAATGCCCTGCTCTCACAGTATTAAGTGTGAGAAAAACATGAGAAAAACATATTTAAAATAAAAGTCTATCTCACAGGTGCAAACATCTTTATTGGTACGTATACAAAAAAAATATGTTAATTGGATGTAAATAAATGTAGAATATATTAAATGTAATGTAGTTTCCTTTCTTTTAAAATTGAATATAGTAAAAGTACTTAGATTCACATCTGGGCACCTCGATCCACTGAATGGTAAAATCAGTCAAGCTAACATGATTTCAAGAAAGTATATGTATGACAAAAATGTCCATTAATGCATTTTTAGAAGCGATTTCAACTCTGCTAACATTTAATTAACGCTTGATTTGGCATGTCTCTCTCGTGTATATGTTGTTTTATTAGGCATTGACCCTTTATTAATAACTGGGGTTTTAAATGGAGGCGTGCTCCTGCCTTGCCGTGGATCCTTCACGGGTGATTTCAGGTTGGATCTCCTTGTCATTAACTGGCAGTGGCCAGGTAGTCGTGAGGTCCTGCACAGCTACTTCCATGAATCAGACCATCCGCAGTATCAGGAAGAGAAGTTCAAGGGGCGGACCCAGCTATTTCCTGTGGATTTTCCTAAGGGCAACGCATCCGTTTTACTGAAAAACCTGAGATCATCAGATGCTGGGCATTACACGTCTCATTGCTTTGTAGACAGCAAGGACAGCTTTACAACACAACCTATGGGGGCTCAAATGGGAATGGGGATGAACCGGGTCTGGGTTCCTTGAATGGAGAAATACCGGGCACTCCAAGGTCGGATTGGCCTGGTATTTCCCCATTCAGGGAACCCGGATCCGGTACCCAGTATGGGGGTAGCCATACCGCTAAAAGCGCACCCAAGCAAGTACCTGCAAGTACCGCTTGGCCACGTTACTGTCTTCCTGCACTTCTGGAATCGTTGTCAAGGATTGCCAAATATGCTTTTTTGGAATGTTGGACTCTAAATACCAGAAGGTTAACATTGCTAAGAGACAATATACTAAGTATATTACCATTGAACTGCAGAATTAGTATTCTTATACTTGTTTTCTTTGTTTGTTTAGACCACGCTCCAAGCCTAAGTGCTTTTCACGCCCTAATGAAGGCGTTTCTATAAAACCTGGAACGCGCGCGCGGTGTGCACATGCACCCAAGCACGTACCTGGAAGTACCGCCTGGCCGCTTAGCTGCGGTGCTGCGGTACTGAGGACGAGGTCTCCTATTCCTTTGTTTTTTTTTTTGTTTTTGTTTTTTCTTCTCTTCTCCTTTTTCATCGTTTGAACTGTCTGTTGCTTTGGAAAAGTTTGGAAAAGTTTAAGTGTGTAAGCGTGTACAAATCTCAGCCCGCTTTCATAAAAACATTGATATTTATCCAAGATATTTATATTTCTTTAGGCCATTTACTTGAATTTTCAATATATGCGGTTATACTCCCTTAAATCTAATATGCCTGATATCCCGAATCACCCACTTTCACCTATGAAAACAATACCGCACACAGCAGAAAAGTGCAAACAGGCATCCCGCACGGCGCAGAAAGCTATTACGCTGACACCAGTTACTCGTTCACCTGCCTTAAATAAAGACATCTGTTTGTTTTGTGCTGTGCGTAAAGATACAACGAAAACACTGTCTGTGTCAGCATGCGCTTCTAAAGAGTAGGTGGAAGTCCAATCATGTAAAAAAGATGATCAAGCACATGCCCCTCAAGTGGTTTCTGATAACAACATTTTACAAATGACTAAGTTTCCAAATAGGAAATAGAGTCTATGTTAGGCGCCAGCCCCCATAGAGTACATGTTGAAGAAACTAAAGAAAGTGATGAAGTCTTCTCTAATATATCGATTCATGCAAGTCATAGAGGAGACTCTATATCAATGCAGGCTGTGTCATTGTCTCCAGACTATTATGCACAATGCTCCATGTACTCTACCGGTCCGCGGATGATAGACTCATTCATGCAACTGAACCCTAGGGGGTGCCTTTCATCCATTGAACCGACCAAACCCACCGATAATAATAGTCTCATTGAAATTACTCTGGTAGCAGTTAACACTACAATAATGAGTTTATATAAACTCTTTGAATCACTTGATACACAAAAATCTCAACAATCATTACATATCCAGCAGGTAGGAGAGTGGATTGCTAAATTCTCACAGACTATACCTGCGTCCCAGACATATCTCAGTGTACTAGAAACAATTGAGACCAAAACCACACATAATGGAACGGTGCTTATTGTTCCTTAAAGCCCGGTACCTGCAGAGCTGCCTCGGTTTACAAAAATGATATGTCTTATAGAGTGTGGGGAAGGCACAAATATAGAACCGAATTCCTCATGGATAAGTGTTGATAATCAACCACTCGTCCCACAGCAGAAGCCGAGGCGAGAACCTTTTGATGTATTCACTCAGCAATATCGCACTAGAGGGCGGGGCAGACACCTTTTAACAAAACTGCACCAAGTAGTGAAAAAAGTTAACAAACCTACCAATTCCCAAACACATCATGTTGTAAACATGGTGAACAGTCCTAAAGACGCGTTACCATTGATTTGCATTCCGATAACTATACCACCAGTAGAAAATATCAATGCACAAAGGTTTGACAGTTATGTAGAACCGAAACAAATATCGGCTGCAATAGAAAATCCTAGATTACAAGAACAACAAGTGGTGAATAATCCGCCATTAGATTAACTAGTAGCTCTTATAGAGAAAAACCCTTTAGAGAATAAGAGACTTGGTCCAACAGATTTAGTTCACACTTCTCTTAAGCATTTTGCAGAACCTGCAGCCACTCGGAATGAAAGAGAAATAGTTAATACACAAAATCTAGAAGAACGTTCCATGACTATAAGAGCAGCAGTAGATGCATACCTTTCCCAGTGATTGACCCACGTTTTCCCCCCCTGCGCCCTCAGCAGAGTCTATGGTAAAACACACACAACTGTCGGGGAGGGTTGCACAGCATGTATGTTCGAATAATAACAAAAAACAGATGTCAGGGTAAAATACAAATGAAAATCCAAGTATGCTTGATTCCAGGGAAATACGCATAGATTCAAGTCACCTGATGATGATTAATAAGTGTGATGATTCATAAGTCAAATAAGGAAAATTATCAGAAAAATGAATGAATGGAGTATAAAAAAAATGCATTCCAGAATTATCAGACTTTAATTATGAAATGTCGTGACACCCCATATGAACGGTACGACTTATGTCGTACAAGTATATTAAACATCTTTAGCAATGTAGACACTCTAGAAGACTTCACATCAGGCAACATTGAGCAAGTAGAATTTCTTTGTGACCAGAATTTATCTATTGTACGGATTTGGATTAAGTCTGGGTTGGTCCCAAACACTCTGTGGCAAGCAAAAATTGAACTATTTAAAATGGGCTTCTTACTAGCACAAGATCCTGAACATGAGGACCAAGAGAATAAAACCAAAAATATATTAGATGAACAATTGCATAATCGTAAATTTGAATCATAAAGAATGTCAATGTGCCTTTTGTGTTCCAAGATCATGTCTTGAAAAAATGGAGCACAGACAAGCATAACCACTAAAATATGGAAATGTAAATATTGTATCCCCTAGTCAGTTGGAATACGCGAGGTAATTCACACTTGCAATGGGGGCTAACTGAATGCATTAATGATTATGACATTGTGGCGTTAAAAGAAACATGGATGAAAACTTTACCAACTTGGGATGACCATGAGATCATCTTGCTGCCGGAAATCCCCGCATTAAAAGGGAGACCAACAGCAGGATTGATGGTGGCTTAAATATTAGTAGAGGCCTGAGAATTCATCCTTGGGCATCGCCAAATAATTTCACCCAGTTAGTTTGAATATCAAATAGCAATCACTCCTTAGCTCTAATAAATTTGTATCACAATCCAGCAGCGATCTCTGATACATTAATCTATAAAGACCTAGCGAGCTTATTGGAGATCAGAGCGAAGACAAATTATATCACAGCCATAATATTGGTTGGAGATTTAAATCTCAAATGCATAGAACTCACTGAAGAAAAGAGAACATGTGAAGTACAAAAATGGAACAGTTTTATAAGAGACACAAACTTATGGATGGCCAATGGTTCATTACCTGGTGACATACCTCCGCAACCAACATGGCAGAGAAGTGCCTAGAAGAGCGTCATCAATTATATATATATGAGTGAAGAGATATTCATGAAAGCTACTAAATTTTAAATTATCCACCAGTTAGCCAGTGATCATCATCTGCTCACCTTATACTGGTCGTGGGCAGATAATATCACATTAAATATCCAACAGTGGACGAATCAGAGGCTCATTATAAATAATGCAAAAACCCAATTCAGGTGGAATCAGAATAGCCTTAACTCATTAAATGAAGCACTCATCGTCCAACACTCATGGCAAGAATTCGAATCATATGTAGGAACATTATCCTCTTTCAAGCATGTGCATATCATTGATGACTCTCGACGAAACAAAAAACATATCCATACTTTTGATGCTCTTTTGCAACAGACAAGAGCCATTTACAGAAGAGATCTAAAATCCATTAATACATTTTCCAGTCGCGAAAGAGATCAAATGCGTAAGTCTATCAAATGCAAATACCGCAATTGGACACGTGGATATGAAGTCAAACTTTTTCAAAAATATAGTGTAAAATGTATGTTGGCTTCACATAACAAAAATGCAGCACAAGTATGGACATTACTAAATGAAGCTTCTAGCCAGACACAAATAGATACACAATTAAATGGTGTTGCTGTGGGCCAATGGCTTACACATTTCTCACAATTACATGCCGATGAGAATGTTGATCAATATAACTATCAGATGCAAACCAAGACTGCCTGGAAATTGGAATGCTCTGAGGAAATAGTAGAAGAACTGATACATAGGTCCTCTTCCTCTCGGGCAGCAGGACCTGATGGTTTAACACATTTTATGCTTAAGCAACATCCTAAGCAGTGGGCCACTGTCCTGAACACCATCGTTCATTACATCTTACAAGTACAAAGACTGCCTGTCTCATGGTGTTCATCCTTGATTGTCCCTATATGTAAAAAGGGTGATCGTGGAAATCCGATAAACTATCACCTGATAGCACTGCTTGATGTGCCCGGAAAAATCTTCTCGCGGCTAGTCTTGAGAGACTTCAATCTATGGACCAACACAGTCAACCAGCGTGATCCCAACCAAACGGGCTTTGTAGCAGGGTTGGGCACAGCAGTAAATTTACTAACTTTAAAGGCTCTTAAAGCTCATTCTACTAAGACCCCTCTCTATTTTGCATTCATTGATTTACATGCTGCATTCAACTCTGTTTCAAGAGTAATACTAATGAAGAAACTAATAAATGCCAAATGCCCGACATCTATATGCGACATAATATTTAAACTACATTCTACAACATCAGTGAAGATAAGACTCTCTCTCATGGGATTGTTGTCAAGGGCTGTTCGAGCACCAAGAGGGCTGAAGCAGGGATGTATCTTTGCTTCAGCACTCTTTAATTCCTTTATTCATGCTGTTGGAGAAGCTTTTGCCAACATCTGTGCAGATTCACCAAAGATGAATGGTGTCGCAATTAAAGCGCTCTGGTATGCAGACGATCTAGTGTTTTTTTCTAGAACCCCGATGTGATTGCAAAAATTATTAACAGCACTCAATGCCTATTTTGATAGCAATGAATTAACCATTAACTTAAACAAAATCACAAATAGTAATGTATGCACCAAAGGTAACTCATAGAAACAGAATGGAATGGAAAATCAAGACTGTAAATTTAGACATTGTTCCAATTATGTGCATTTGGGACTAGTGTTTGATGGTTCACCAGCTATGGAATTACAATTGGAAATAATTAAAAATAAGGTGACATCAGCCATATCACAGACAAGGCTCCTTACTCATAAATTTGGCAAATTCTCAATTAATGCAGCCATTAAACTACTCCAATAATACTATATGGCCTAGAAACAAAGGAAATTATATCCACTCTTTTCTTTGAGAAGTTGGAGGCCAAACTTTGGAGGCAAATCTTAAATCTCCCTCAGTGTACCCCTGGACCATGGCTGCGGTATGAACTGGGACTCATTTCCCTAGTAGCTAAATACCTTTGGCATTTATGTGCATTATTCCAGAAATGTCTACTGTACACGAAAGACGATACAGTCATTGCCACCTTATCAAAATATTTGTTAACTTCTAAGCATCTGTTTGTACAAAGATGGTCCAAATATATATTTGAAATTCTGGTTAAGGTGGATTTAACAGTTGAGATACTAGTTTCAAATCCAGATAGAGCCACGCTCAAAATATATCTGCAGGACTGGTTTGAACAAGAACATCCTGTCTCAAATACAAACATTTTGACAACATTTGTTTTGTTGAAAAAGAATTGGAGATGTTGAACCATACCTGCGAAAGGCTTCATCACCACAGATTAGATCTGTTATATTGCAACACAGGATGAATCTGTGGTTAACTCAAGATGTTTTGGCTCAGCGCAAACAGATGAAATCTGGAGATAATTTTTGTCGGTTCTGTTTAAATGTGTCGATCAAAGAAACCCTGGAACATATAATCATGGAGTGCACAGAACTCATGGTTTTGAGAAAAAAAACATTATCGGCATTTCATTCAACAAATTGGAAATATAATGCCTGAACAAAGGTGACCCTTCATCATGTCAATTCCAAACATGAGTATTTGCATCGCCACAACAAATTAATGCCTTGAATTTGACAGAGGTGAAGCAAACTATGAATTCTGAAATTAGTTGTTGTGCGTGACCTGAATGGAAGTCAATGGTAACATAACATTATAACAAGATTAGAAATCATCAAATGAACCTAATTTGAGTGGTTTAACCAATCAGCAAGCATGCTTGTAGTATATCACAATGATGATTATTTTGTTTCGTTTTATTGTGATTGTTGTGTTGTGTTTTAATGTATCCTTTTTTGTAAATGATGTGACTTAAGTATTAGTGTTATGATGCTTTCCTGATGTGTTATGATGCTTTTCCTATTTGATGCAGATGACCTGCATGCTGGGAGATCTGCATGGAAGTCTATTTGATGTGCTGTGTTCTATGTGACGTCATAGAACACTGTTGATGTGCTCTTGTTTATGTTCTATGTTGTGGCAGTTGGAGAAGCTACAAAGGGGAAGGGGGCCTCTGCTTTGCTGGGGGTCTTTTACTGATAAGTTATCTCATTAAATCTCATATTTCTAATCTTAACTGCTTCCCGCGTCTTCATAACAATGGCGACAAGGATGGGATGTTAAGCCGAAGGCGTGGGAGAAAGGAGGCCCCCAGCAGTGTCGTCGTTTGCCCGCTCCGCTTTGCCCCGGCGTTGAAGCGGTGCCCTGCGCTGAGAAGAGCGGCGGTCACGGCGGAGTAAAGCCCTGCCCCTGCCGACCTCCACGGGTTGCTCCGCCACTGCCAGGCGTCGAGCGGCCCGAAAAGCACCAGCAGCGACACCCTGAATCCCCTGTGCAGCTGCAGCGACGCTTCTGGAAGAGAAGGGGCGGTCATTTCCCCAGCGTGAGCGCCTATCCTTACCTACTTCCCCGGGTTGCTACGCCTCATCCTGGCGTCGAGCGGCCTGCGGCGAGGAAGTCTTCACTCGCTCCGCCGCGAACTGATCCAGCGTTCGGCAGGCTGCTCCGCTTCCCCACAGCGTCGAGCGGCCGCCGAGTCCTCATCGGAGATGTCAGCGTGGCCTCAAGTAAGTGTTTGTACGCACTGCGGCTAGTGACTGATCCGCAGTCACGCAAGTGTATCAAGGATCCAATCGGTCTTCGGCTACAACTGTTTGAGAAAAGGGGTGCCGAGCGACGCTGCTTGCCAATTACCGTAAGCCCTCCCATAAAGGCGAAGACGAACGGAATAAAGAGGGCCTTGCCAATTACCGTAAGCCCTCCCATAAAGGCGCAAGACGAACGGAATAAAGAGGGCTGTGCGCCCTGCAAAGCTTGTTTGCAGGAGGACAGAATCTATACCGCAAGCGACTGCGGAATACATACCGTGGGTGCACACTTCAAGGCGGATGATGACTTTATGTTTGGGTTTATAATAGGGGTGCGAGATGAACATGAAGACAAGCGCCTGAATCACGGGCAGCATATTAAGGGGGAAATCTGTGGAGAAGCACGGGACACGTTCTGGTGATTAGTATTTTTAGGACTAAAACGTGAACTCCGTCCAAAGCATTTCATTTACTCCTACTGGGTCATACAAGCAGGGAGGAAGATGGCAGCCTTACCAGGCATAGCGGGCCCACCTATATTCATGCCCACTCCAGGAGCAGCAAAGATAGCTTGGCCTCAATGGCGCAAGGGGTAAATGCACTATATGAAGGCTGCCGGAGGAACATCTTATTCCAGTGAGAGAAAGGTGGCATTATTGTTGCACTTCCTAGGATACGAGGGTCAGAGAATTTTTGAAACCCTTCCTCAGCCAACTGGAGATGGTGGTGGTGATGACCTGAATGAATTCGAGTTAGCCCTATTGAAACTCGGCAAGCATTTTAATCCCAAGACAAGTACGATCCTGGAGCGATACAATTTTTGCATGCGAGTGCAGACCCAAGGGGAATCTGTTGAAGAGTATGTGACAGCACTCCGGCATCTGGCCTTGACACGTAAGTTTCAAGGAGCATTTGATGAACGCATACGCGATCAATTCATGACCCACTGTCGATCCAACAAAATACGGGAGGAACTTTGGCTAAGAGATGGGCCAAGCTTGGACGAAGTGTTGGATCTAGCCAAGCGGGTAGAACATTCTTTGGCGTGTGTGGCAAAGCTTTCGAAGACCGAGAGTGGAGAGGCCAAAGAAAATAAACCAGAGATACTAAATGTGGGTGAAGCGAAAGGCAAAAGAAGAGGAAGAAACAAACAGACAAATCGGAATAACGCCGAAGAGAGGAAGAGTTAAGAGCCAACACAGAAGAATGAGAAGAGAGACGAGAGACTTTGTTATCGCTGCGCCAGTGCATCTCATTTTGCGTCTTCTGTGATATGTCCTGGACGGAAAACTGTATGTACCAAGTGCAAGAGAAGAGGACATTTTGCGACATGCTGCAAGAACTTCCAATTCGGCCAGGCAGGGCAAAGAAAGGTCCTCTATGTAAATGAGGAAGAAGACGGAAGATCATCTGAGGACGATACAGTGATGCCACTGCAGAATGTCATCGTCAATACTGTAAATGTGGTTGGCAATGGAGGGAGTTCAGATGAGTGTGAACGTCCCTATGCTGTGGTGACAGTGAATGGCCATAAAGTATCGATGATGGCTGACTCTGGGTCAAAAATCACTCTGCTGTCTAGGGGTGCGTTTGAGACTGAGATGAAAGGGGTGGTATCAGCATTGTCGGAACCTGACATCAATCCTGGTGGTTATAACCAAGATAAGATTGAGTTACTGGGTTATGTGTGGAGCGAGTTCGAGTTTAAAGGACGCAGGTGTGAGGGCAAGGTGTATGTTACCAAGAAGGGCCAATCATTGTTGGGATGGAGAGAACAAAAGAATCTTGGCATCAGACTTGATCCCAATCACCCAGAACAGGTTTTGCAAGTGTCAGAGTTGTCTCCATTTTCCAGCAAATATGCCTCAGGGTATGGCGGGGTATTTGATAAAGTGTTGGGAAAGGTGAAAGGTTTTCAACATCAAATAATCCTAAGAAGGGGGAGTATGCCTGTGGTGGCGAAGCTCAGACCGGTACCTTTTGCCCTACGAGATAGTGTGAAGAAAGAGTTAGAGAAGCTGCTAAGGTCGGGTGTGATCGAAAGAGCGGGGGGGTTGAGTGGGTCTCCCCAGTTGTAGTTGTCAAGAAAAGTTCAGGAGATTTGAGACTGTGTGTAGACATGCGGGTGTTAAATAAGTGTGTTTTGGTGGACAGGCACCCACTACCTAACATGGGTGAGATGTTAACCATGGTGGGTGGGGGAAAATATTTCTCGAAGCTCGACATGACGTCCGCATATCATCAGGTGGAATTGGAGGAGACATGTAGGAAGATCATGGCTTTTGTGACGCACGAAGGAGTGTTTCAATTTAAGAGGATGCCTTTTGGTTTGGCGTCAGCCTCATCAGTGTTTCAGAAAATCATGGATCGACTTTTGAGAGGCTTGAAAGGTGTGTTTTGTTTTCAAGATGATGTGTTGGTAAGTGGAGCGACGTTGGAAGAACATGACAGAAATTTGGGCAGGGTGTTGAAAATATTTGAAGAGAGGGGCATTACATTGAGAGAAGAGAAATGTAAGTTTGCTGTGACTAAAGTGGATTATCTAGGTCACGAAGTATCGGGTGATGGTATCAGACCAAAGGAAGACATGATGAACTCTATAAAGGACATTGAGAAACCGAGCAATAAGAGCGAACTTCGTTCTTTTCTTGGTATGACTGAATTTTACCAAAAGTTTGTAGAGAATTATGCGGACAAAGTGCAGGAGATGAGAAAAATTTTGAGGAAAGGGGCCGATTTCGTATGGAGTCAAGAGTGCGACCTGGAATTTACCAGAATAAAGGAGAGATTAACATGGCTCATCCTTTAGGGTGTTTCGATACAAGGAAATTATCGATCATTACAGTAGATGCTAGTGAATGCGGACTAGGTGCGGTGTTATCTCAGAGACAGGAGGACGGGTCAGATGAGGTAATAGCACAAGCCTCGAGAGGTCTTAAGGGAGCAGAATTGAGGTATTCTGTTCTAGAAAAGGAGGCCCTGGTATGTTTTTGGGCTGTCGAGCGTTTCAGGAATTTTGTGTGGGGCGTGGAGTTTGTGATCCGAACGGATCACAAGCCTCTGAAAGCTATTTTTGAAAACAAAGGCCTAGACAAGGTTTCACGTAGAGTGGCTGGTTGGGTCACCAGGATGCAGACACATTGTTTTAAGATGGATGTTATACCTGGAAAGGACAATGTACTGGCTGATAGTTTATCCAGGCTGAGAGTAATTGCTCCAGATGTTGTGGATGATGAGGAGATGGAATTAGTGTTTGTGAACACCGATGGTATTGTATCCAAGCAAGAGTGGTTGGATGAGTTAAGAAGCGATGAAACAATTAGCAAAATAATTCCGTATGTAGTTTCCTCATCATGGCCTAGAAAAAAGGAAATGGCAGAAGGGGTGAAACCATATTGGGAGGTGAAGGACGAACTATCTGTTGCCAACGACATTTTGTTCAGGTGGGGAAGGGCAGTGGTGCCTATTGGTTTACGGAAAAAGGTGATGTCATGATCTCTGCTTCCAAAAGGTCAGGGTTTTCCCAACTCCCTTGGAAGCAGATCCATAACCCAGGTTCCGAGTGCCAACCAGTCCCAATTGGGACCTTTTGGACCCAGTCCTGGCGCCAGTGGCACCAGGCTCATAAATATGCCCAGTCCCAGCGCTGGAAGCGCCGGGCTCATAATGCTTGGGTGGACTTACCTGCAGCAGACCATGCTGCTTACTTGCCTGCCAGTTGAGCCTCTGATCCTCTTCTGTTTGGAACTACTTTTCCTGTTGGTTGGGGCAGGAGCCACTCCCTAGATTCAGAACACTGGAACTCTTCTGGAAAGCAGGAACTCTTTTCTTACCTAGGCGTGGCTGTGGAAGGAGACACCTAAGCACTACAGGAGGCTATTTAACCACACCCGATGGATGAATCTTGCTTTGCGTTATTCTGCATCCTCTGCAGCAGAACGCTCATCGTGTCTTCTGCATCTGATCCTGGGCCTAAGGAAAAAGGCTTACCATCCTGAATCCAGTCTTCAGCAACACCTATAAAGACAAGAAAGAACAGGTTAGCATTACGGTCTTCAGTGACAGCTCTTCACTTACCTGGTCCATCGGCTGTCACCAACTCCTCGCGCTGCATTCCGGCATCTGAAAGACAAAGGCTTACCTACTCTTCGTGCGCTCCGGAGGTCTTCGCACTGCATTCCGGCATCTGAAAGACAAAAGCTTACCAACTCTTCGCACGCTCCGGAGGCCTTAGGCGCTGCATCCTGCATCTGAAAGACAAAACAAGGTGCGTTTAAAGACATTGGGGAACTTTAATACTCACGTGCCATTACTCCTTTCCACATCTAACCCAGTGGATATTCCGGCACCCTGCAGCCGCTCCGAACTTATACCTGCAAAATAAAAAGACAGTTAGAGCGCATCGTGAAGCAGGCAACAAGCGCTTACTTACGTGCTTCCAGGCGCTTCTATTCATCACACGGGCTCCATCTTCAACTCACTTCAGCCCGTCATCCGCCATCGCCGGAACCCTGCAAAACAAGAAACATCATTACTAAAGACTTTAAAGACATTAGAATTACTTGAAACTTACCGTTCGTGCAGTAAACAACGGACAGCAGTCCTCTGAAGTCAAGAGGCCTGCTCCCCTTATCCAGTGAAGAAACTGGTTCCAGCACCCTGCCCCGAGGCAGATGGAGAACACGGCGTTCACTTACCTAAGGTGAGAGCGTTAACCTTTGGGGTTCTACAGGAGAAGAGAAAGGGAAGAAGAGAGAGACATTCAATAGCCCAGTTCCTTAATCCCTTATTTTCTATCTGCAGACAACTTACCCTTCGTGTCAGATATACCGTGCACAGAGGTCCAGCCCAAAGAGCCAGCCGTGTGTTACACATCACCTGTGAAGATATGGTCTATGCCCAGTCAAGACCGGCGCCTCTACGGGAATCAGGTGAGCGTTACAGAACGCAAAGCCTACCACAAAACTCCCATCCAGGCGCTATGGATACCGACCAGCTAGCCAAGTTACTTGGGGAACTAAGAGCAGATGTGCATGCAGCCCGTCAGGAAACGAACGCTCTAAGAAGGGAACTGATTATTTCCAAGGAGCGAACAGATGATCTCGCTAGACAATTGCTACAATCACAAGCCGGACAGACCCCGTTACCCGCATCTGGGGGAAATCTTCCTTCTACATCCTCTATGAATCCAGTGCAGATCAACCTACCTGGGAATGTACCTCTGGCTCCGCCCGAACGATTTTCTGGTGACCCAAAGAGGTTTGCAGTATTCATCAATCAGTGCCGGTTGCATTTCTTATGCCGGCCAGCAGCCTTTCCAACTGATCAAGCTAAAGTAGCTTTCGTGCTTTCGTACCTTAGTGGCAATGCGGCAGACTGGTCGATCCCTCTAGTAAATCAAGATGATCCGGTCCTCCATGATTTTCAAGCTTTTCAGCTCAGTATGAAAAAACTGTTCGCAAGACATTCACAGGGGCAGGCCTTGGACAATGAGCTTCTTTCGTTGCGACACGGTAATCAAGACCTTTTGGCTTATATTGCGTCTTTCAACAGACTGATAGTGGAAACTCAATGGCCTGAGGACAAAAGGATTACGCTGTTTTAGAGAGGTCTACGTGGAGAGCTCAAAGATGTGTTAGCCCAAGTAGTGAATCATCCACAAGATTGTTCGGACTATATAGACTTAGTCGTTCAAATAGATCACAGACTGCAGAACAGGAAGGCCGATCGTTCCAAGTTTGATGCTCGAGTATTTTCCAAACCGCCAAATCCTTCCAAAGGAGTAGACTCCGGGGATCCCAAGCAAATAGGGGGTCTGAAAGGTCCTCTAACACAAAAGGAGCGGGAAAGGAGAAAACAGTTGCAATTATGCCTCTATTGCGGAAACTCAGGGCACTTTCTTCGAGACTGTCTGGTGAAACCTGCCAAGAAGGCAGTAGGAGCTGCAGTTACCAAAGTTACAAACTCTGAGCAGGGAAACGACCTCGCCCGACAAGAATAGAGGTCCTCTTGCCGAGCGTGAAAACCAGTTCCGTGACCTCGCATTTCGTGATACCTATGGTCCTCATTAGCCCTGATAATCCGGATCGATTACATGCAATTGAAGCTTACGTCGACAGTGGTGCCATCGGCAATTATGTGGATCATGAAATGGTTTTGAGGATGAATCTAACTCTTTGTCCCAAGGCTGTAAAGGATGTCATTACTACGGTGGATGGTACGGAGATAGCCTCCGGGCTAGTAACGCATACCACTCAAGAGGTGACGCTAGTAAGTCAAGATGGACACCATGAGAAGATCGTGTTCGATGTGTTCAAGGCCCCTCAGTTTCAGATTATTCTAGGAATACCTTGGTTAGAGAAACACAATCTCTCTGATCGATTGGCGAGCAAGAACGGTCCAGTTTCCAGAATGTGTCTCTACTTGTCACCCTCCACCTGGTGTTGCACTGGCAGCAATTTCTTCAGAGACTCCCCAGTTACCTCCCGAATACCTAGAATACCAAGATGTTTTCCGAAAGGATCAGGCTAACTCTCTACCTCCTCATAGGTCTTATGACTGCCAGATAGACCTGATACCTGGATCTACTCCTCCTTGTAGTAGAATGTATGCCCTCACCGAGCCTGAGAACCTTCACCTTCGACAATACCTGGATCAATACTGGCAATGGGTTTATTCGTCCTTCCAAGTCCCTGCTTCTTCAGCTTTGTTCTTCGTTCCAAAAAAGGAAGGAGACCTTAGAACTTGTATAGATTATCGCTCCTGAACCAGATCACCATTAAGAATAGATATCCGTTACTTTGATCCCTGAACTCCTGGACCAAGTCAGAAAAGCATGCAATATATACAAGCTGGATCTTAGAGGAGCTTACCACTTGGTACGAGTAAAGAGGGCGATGAATGGAAGACGGCCTTCCGCACCAAGTATGGGCTATTTGAATATCAGGTCATGCCCTTCGGACTTTGCAATGCCCCGGCCGCCTTTCAATATTTTATGAACGATGTCCTCAGAGAGCTCATAGATGTGTGTGTGTTGTTGTTTACATTGACGACATCCTCGTTATTCTTCATCGGAATCTGAACATCGGAAACACGTGAAAATGGTCCTCGAAAGATTGCGTCAACACAAACTTTTCGCTAAGTTGGAAAAATGTGTTTTCAACGTGACTGAAGTTGAATTCTTGGGATTCATATTATCACCTGGCGGAGTGCGTATGGATTCAAAGAAGGTCGATGCAGTTCTCAAATGGCCATCACCATCCTCCGTAAAAGGTGTGCAAAGCATGTTAGGCTTCGCTAACTTTTATCGCAGGTTTATCCCCGAATTCTCTCGAATACTCCAGCCCATCACTGCCTTGTTAAAGAAAAACAAACGATTTGAATGGTCTACCGAGGCGGAACAAGCTTTCCAGGATTTCAAGACTAAATTTATCTCTGCACCAATCCTAAAACACCCTCGCTCCGAACTCCCCTACATCGTGGAAACTGATGCTTCAAGCCTTGCCATGGGGGCAGTTCTATCACAAAAGGACCCGGTAACCAATCAGTTGCATCCCGTGGCATTTTGATCCCGCAAATTCTCGCCTCCTGAAATCAATTACACGATTACTGACAAGGAACTTCTGGCTATCAAGTCTGCCTTTAAGGCTTGGCGGCATTATCTGCTGGGGGCCCGACACACCGTTACTGTGATTACGGATCACCGAAACCTGCAATATTTGAAAACCGCAAAAGCCCAAATGCAAAAACTCCGTTGGGCATTATTCTTTGCCGAGTTTGACTTCATAATTACCTATCGGCCTGGTACAAAGAACGGTAAAGCTGATGCCCTTTCTCGGATGGGAGTGGAAGAACACTTGATCAACCCTAAACCTGTACCAATCATTCCCGAACAAAGAATTCTGGGTGTAATCGCCACAGAATCCATAGAGGAAGTTAAGGATAAAGCCAGGCAACTTGTAACTCCAGCAGACATACAGAATTGGCATCTGCAGGGAAAGGACTTTGCAGTAAAGGACAACTTATTGTATTTCCAAGAACGATTTATACCTACCCAGCACAGATTTACAGAAAAAAGTAATCTCTTGTTATCACGATTCTTTAATGGAAGGACATCCCGGTATGGCCAAGACCTCAGAAAAGATCAAGCGCTACTTCTGGTGGCCGTCTTGGAAAAAGATATCAGAGACTTTATAATGTCCTGTGGAGTATGCGCCCAAACAAGAGTCAAAAGGAAAGACAGCAGGCCTCTTACGCCCTATTGACATCCCACCTCGCCCTTGGCATACGCTTTCTATGGACTTCATCACCGATCTACCTCCATGCTCCGGATACAATACGATTCTAGTAATTGTGGACTTATTCTCCAAGATGGCGCATTTCATTCCGCTCAAAGGCTTGCCAACAGCAGCAACGCTGGCCCGAGAATTTCTCGAAAACATCGTCCGACTGCGGTTTTCCTTCGGTTCTATTTTCGGATCGAGGTAGTCAATTTATTTCTCATTTTTGGCGAAGTTGCTGTCGGTCGGCTCAAATTGATGTGAGACTATCGACCAGTCACCACCCTCAGACCGACGGACAAACCGAGAGGACCAATCAAACTCTGGAACAGTATTTATGCTGCATGCTGCAACAAACTGAGAAAACTTGGAAAGACATCCTTTGGATAGCCGAATATGCCTACAATAACTCTGTCCATTCGGGAACTGGGAAAACCCCGTTTTTTCTTTTGTACGGCAGTCACCCTCGAACCTCGGAGTTGGATCCCCTCCAAGATCTTGAAACACCAGCAGTAGACTACCTGCATTCTACAATCACCCAACCCTTAAGGAAGCTGTTTCTCACCTTCAAAGGGCTAAAGAACAATACAAGAAAGGAGCAGATCAACATCGGAAGGAAGCCCCTCAATTCAAGTAGGGGATCAAGTCTGGTTATCCACCAAATATCTACCTCTAAAAGGGCCACGCACATTCAACCCAAGGTACCTTGGTCCCTATTCCATCACTACCATAGTAAACCAGTAGCGGTCAAGTTGGACTTGCCCCCGCACATGAAGATACATCCGGTCTTCCACGTCTCTCTATTAAAACCCGTGCAACCTCAAACCCGACTAACTAAATCTCCAAAACCTATCCTAGTTGATGGAGAACTCGAGTTTGAAGTCAAAAGCATTCTGGACTCCAAGATCTCCAAATCTAAACTATTTTACCTAATTGACTGGAAAGGCTACGGCCCGCTAGAGAGATCCTGGAACCTGTTGAATATGTCCATGCTCCTCGCCTAATCAAAGGATTTCACCGAACATTTCTGACAAACCAAAACCCCGGAGAAGCCCGGTTTGGGAGGGCCTTGAGGGGGGTACTGTCATGATCTCTGCTTCCAAAAGGTCAGGGTTTTCCCAACTCCCTTGGAAGCAGATCCATAACCCAGGTTCCGAGTGCCAACCAGTCCCAATTGGGACCTTTTGGACCAGTCCTGGCGCCAGTGGCACCAGGCTCATAAATATGCCCAGTCCAGCGCTGGAAGCGCCGGGCTCATAATGCTTGGGTGGACTTACCTGCAGCAGACCATGCTGCTTACTTGCCTGCCAGTTGAGCCCCTGATCCTCTTCTGTTTGGAACTACTTTTCCTGTTGGGTGGGGCAGGAGCCACTCCCTAGATTCAGAACACTGGAACTCTTCTGGAAAGCAGGAACTCTTTTCTTACCTAGGCGTGGCTGTGGAAGGAGACACCTAAGCACTACAGGAGGCTATTTAAACCACACCCGATGGATGAATCTTGCTTTGCGTTATTCTGCATCCTCTGCAGCAGAACGCTCATCGTGTCTTCTGCATCTGATCCTGGGCCTAAGGAAAAAGGCTTACCATCCTGAATCCAGTCTTCAGCAACACCTATAAAGACAAGAAAGAACAGGTTAGCATTACGGTCTTCAGTGACAGCTCTTCACTTACCTGGTCCATCGGCTGTCACCAACGCCTCGCGCTGCATTCCGGCATCTGAAAGACAAAGGCTTACCTACTCTTCGTGCGCTCCGGAGGTCTTCACACTTCATTCCGGCATCTGAAAGACAAAAGCTTACCAACTCTTCGCACGCTCTGGAGGCCTTCGGCGCTGCATCCCGCATCTGAAAGACAAAACAAGGTGCGTTTAAAGACATTGGGGAACTTTAATACTCACGTGCCATTACTCCTAACCCAGTGGGTATTCCGGCACCCTGCAGCCGCTCCGAACTTATACCTGCAAAATAAAAAGACAGTTAGAGCGCATCGTGAAGCAGGCAACAAGCGCTTACTTACGTGCTTCCAGGCGCTTCTATTCATCACACGGGCTCCATCTTCAACTCACTTCAGCCTGTCATCCGCCATCGCCGGAACCCTGCAAAACAAGAAACATCATTACTAAAGACTTTAAAGACATTAGAATTACTTGAAACTTACCGTTCGTGCAGTAAACAACGGACAGCAGTCCTCTGAAGTCAAGAGGCCTGCTCCCCTTATCCAGTGAAGAAACTGGTTACAGCACCCTGCCCCGAGGCAGATCGAGAGCACGGCGTTCACTTACCTAAGGTGAGAGCGTTAACCTTTGGGGTTCTACAGGAGAAGAGAAAGGGAAGAAGAGAGAGACATTCAATAGCCCAGTTCCTTAATCCCTTATTTTCTATCTGCAGACATCTTACCCTTCGTGTCAGATATACCGTGCCCAGAGGTCCAGCCCAAAGAGCCAGCCGTGTGTTACACATCACCTGTGAAGATACGGTCTACGCCCAGTCAAGACCGCCGCCTCTACGGGAATCAGGTGAGCGTTACAGGTGATCAATTTAGCGCATGAAGGCCACATTGGAGTTACCAAAACCAAGGGAGTGTTGAGAGCCGATTATTGGTGGCCAGGTTTTGATAAAGAAATTGAAAAATGTTTGGCTGATTGTCAGTTGTGTATCAAGAGCCGGAAGGGAATTGTGGCTAAGAAACAGCCGTTGTTGGATGTTGGTCTTCCATCGAGAATATGGTGTGATCTTGCTATGGACATATTAGGCCCGGTGGATTTAGGCTATGGACGGGGGAAGTTCATAGTTTTGGTTGTGGATTTGTTCTCCAGGTGGGTTGATTTTAAGATTGTGAGGGATATTACGGAAGAAAGCATGATTAAAGTATTGCAGGAAATATTTGCAAATGAGGGTTTGCCTGAAAGCTTGTTAACTGATAACGGTCCCCAGTTTGTAGGAGGAAGTTTTGCAAATTACTTAAGGAAGTGTGGTATTGGTCACAAAAGAACTTCCTTATACCATCTGGAGACAAACGGAGTAGTTGAAAGGATGAATAGATGTATAATGGAGAGCATTCGCATGGGAGAAGAGTGTGGATTCGATAAGCTAGCCACTATACAAAGTAGGATGTGGGCCCTGAGGATGGCGCCATATTCCACTACAGGACTGTGCCCTTTTGAACTTATGAGGGGCCAAAAGCCATATTCCTTGGCGTGTCCACCATGGCTCGGCAGGAATAGAGAGACTGATGTGATTATTGATGAAGTAAGAAGATCACTAGTAAAAAAAAGACTGAATGGGTCATGTGTGAAAACAGGAGGAGAGGAAGGAAAGAATTGCATGTGGAGTGTGGAAATTGGGTCAGGATAAAGAAAGGGGTAGTGAAGCGTAAGGGTGATTCCCTCTATTCTGATCCGGTCAGAGTCGTAGCTGTCATGAAAGGGGCTGTACGAGTGACTGGAGGGCAAGTGTGGAACAAAGATAGAATCGTCACAGTGAGGAGAGGTCATGAGTGAGGTGAATGATCAGGAGAAAGAGTTGTAGAGTGGGGAGAGGAGTCTGATGTATAAATAAACTGTTGATGCTTTCCTGATGTGTTATGATGCTTTTCCTATTTGATGCAGATGGCCTGCATGCTGGGAGATCTGCATGGAAGTCTATTTGATGTGCTGTGTTCTATGTGATGTCATAGAACACTGTTGATGTGCTCTTGTTTATGTTCTATGTTGTGGCAGTTGGAGAAGCTACAAAGGGGAAGGGGGCCTCTGCTTTGCTGGGGGTCTTTTACTTATAAGTTATCTCATTAAATCTCATATTTCTAATCTTAACTGCTTCCCGCGTCTTCATAACAATTAGTGTCAAAATTGAATTGTTAATTTTGTTTTTATAAAAGTTATTGAAAAGTCGAGTAACATCAGCTAAATCAAATAAAATTAAAAAAAGGTAATTTTCTGCCACAGCGTGGTATCCATTAACCCAGTGGGGACCAATACAATTACAATAATTAACACAAACTTTATTGTATCCATTGTAACTACTTACACTGCTTAGTCCGAGCAGCTGATGAGTCGATAAAGTTGTCCGCCTGAAAATTGCAAGAAAGGCGTTATTTGGTTAGTGATTGTTAGTATGTTTAAGCTCTGCGAAGTAAATAATCATTCAGTGCGAAAACAAATGCTTCCTAACAAACTTTTCTTATCAATGGGTCTCTCAGTTTGGGTAGAACAGGGTACGCACTACGTTCAAGTTGGGGATATGTTTGTGCAAGGTATAAAGGCAAAAAATATACCTCAGGGGATTGTGCTGTGGGATATCTTGGTCTCCTAACAGAGTGGACAAATTGATTGGAAAATGCCTCAGGGTGATCAACGGGCGGCAACATCAAGCTGTTCCCTGCGTACTTTACAACATACACAACAACCTGCATGTGCAAAGGAAGAGAGAGAGAGAAAGAACAAAAAAATATTACAGATGTCAGGGCACAATTATCACTTTATTTTTTGGATGCCTGCGTGTGC
>CM030327.1:671165322-671201673 GCA_002915635.3 Ambystoma mexicanum | reverse complement strand
AGTGCCACCATTAATGGGAGAAGAAGAGAAAGGAGAGTGCACAGAGACTATATGAAGAGTTCATAGGTCTGGCAAGGGAATGACAAAGAGGATGTCGGTGAAGGTCTGTCTGGAGGAAGCACTGGTATAGGGGTCAGTGTTAGGGAGGCCTGGGTTGGAGACAAGGATATCTTTTTGAACTTCTTCCTACCAGACTTAGTGAGTAGAGCAAGATAGTTGATAGAGAAGCAGTTTGAAAAGATAGGAGAAACAGAGAGCACCTTAGAGTGGGTGGGGGAAGAGGAGAGAGGAAGAGGGGTGGAGAGGAAAGGTGGGTGGTGGAGAGATACTAAGGGAGGACACAAGGAGGGGTGAAAGCAGACGAGACCAAAAGGGAAAAGACAATAGTGGACGATTGACTAAGTAGACAAGAGTTCAGATGGAAGAGCAGGCAGAAAACAAGGCAGTCCGGTAAGCAAATCAGGTTACCAGGGCATCGGAAACAGACCAGTCATTAAAAGAGAACTTAGAGGAGGGTAGAGCTCAGCAGAACACAGAACAATATATAATAGGACAAAGTAGTCAACAAATGTAAACCTAGAAGAAGGAAGAATGCAGAAGAACACAAAGCAATACAATGCAAAACAGGGCAGTCAATGATGAAGAGCAAAGGGGGTGCAGGAGGCTGGAGAAGGGGGGCGTGAGCACACGCGATAGGGACTTGCGAGGGACCACACAGTCAGGGAGACGCTGTTGCGAGTGATATGCACACAAACGCTGTGGCGCGAGAATAAAACGTTTACAAATGTGAACCCTAGAGGCCATTTTACTCTAGGTAACATGTCGTTCTATGGATGGGACGAGAGAATAACTTCTCAAACTAAATAATAAGACTGACTCAGGAAGTTTGCAAATAACTATGTTTTCATATCAATTGTCTAAAACAGGGAGTACAGCGGACATCAACGGACGTCGCACAGCATAATCTCAAAGCATCTTGTAAAAAAATCACATTTATATACTAAAAGTTCATCATACATGACGTCCTACTACGTGACAAACTGAGAAAAAAACTACGGTTGATTGTGGTTGGCTTTAAGAGGACGTCTAAGTATACTTTCTATATGGAATAGGATCATTATTGGGTCTCTACAGTCAGGTGGGCACTCATGCCCTCCCTTAGTGCAAGTCATAGTGCAAGTCATCTTCAATGGTGATTAGAAACACAACACTTCATTGGCTCTCACACTATAAGTCTCCTCGTTATACAGCCTTCTACAATTGTTTGGCATGCTTGTACCCTTCTGGAACATTTAATGCTCTAGCAGCACGTTAGCTGGTACCCGAGGTGCTCGTGGGTTAACATGACCATATCTCCCCATCCAATTAGCCTGCAATCTCTCATCACTCATGCTGTCTGCCATTCACATTTTCTTTGAACTCAGCCTTGTAGCAGCTTCTCATCCTTGGGAATATAAGCACTCGCTTTCTTCAATCTGGTGCACCATGCTCTCTGTCTATTTTCATCCTCAGCTCACGTGATCAGAGACCGTGATTTTGCTCGTACTCTAGCATTTAATAGTCTTTAATGAAGAAACTTAGCACTCATGGTGTTCTCTCTTTGCTACTTAACAAGGGGTGCCTCGGCTTCTCATATATATTGTTCTTCACAAGCTGATAACCAGTTTTTGGCTGCTTCCAGTCTTTGACATCAGCCAGGCAGCCTCTTTGCTCTTGCTTCGAATTCGAGCCTATTCTTTTCTGCGACACACATAATTCTCAATCCGTCTTCTTCCATGGAGACTCACTTACTAAATTGTATCATCGAATGTCCAGAACTCTATATACATATATGTTGGCGCACCGCCTGCAGTCTATATACTATGTATAGCCAGCCTTATGATTACTTAGTCTACTTGTGTTGCAGCGTCTGTACAAATGTAAAATGGCTTATGTTTTCTGCAGTGCTCTTCACAAGTGCAATCTTCATTCCGCTCATGAAATTCTTCTTAATTCTTTACTTCGCCATCAGATTCTATATCACCTATGCATTTTCTTCTTGGGTCATACTTCCCAGTGCGTTACTCTCATCTTTTCGTGATGTCACCAGCTTCTCCTTTTCACATCTTCACACTTCTTCAGGTGCTTTTCTAGGAGACCATCAGTCTTTTGGGGCTACTTCACATAGGGTCTTCTCAACAGATACCTCGCCTCAAAGACTCTTTGTGCTTTAGGTGCCATTACTGGCTTAGCACAAGTCGCAATTTACGGTTTCCAGCATATAGGCAAGGACTTCCTGTAGAGGCATTCAGCTGCTCCTCTACACTCCTCCCTCTGGTATAGTCATCGACCACTCCAGTTTCCACATCTCAGCATCCTTTCTTGAAAAAGTGCTTCTTCGGATTCCAAATTTTCATTACTCCCTTCGGGGATCCTGCTGATTTTATATGTTCATCAACACTCCACGTCATATGGCTGCATCGGCCCTTCGGGTTACAGTAAATCCATCATCCCACATACTTCCTGTGGTCACTTGGATGTAGGAACTTTGTTCCCTCTGGTGCTAAGATACTGGCCTTAATGAAATCTCTGATTTATTCATCTGTTGATTCCTTGGGTCCAAACCCTGATTCAACATCTATCATGATCTTTATTCCTACAGCTTTCTTCACTGTCTTCTTACACTGTGAAATTATTATCCTGATTACATAGAATCCAAACATCACTATCACGAGTATAGCTACCAAGAGCTTGAAGATATTCACCATCCATTGCGAAACCCATGAGAAGATTGACACGAACCAGCTGTCATCTGCAATATCTTCTGTCTCGTCTACCATCTTGGTATGCAGGTTCATCAACAGCATTATGGCCTCCATCAAGGTCCCATTCTCATCATCATAAGAAGGTATGATTCTCCGATTTTGGTGCAAACAACTCCATCCATTGCTGTGATCATATCAAGGACATATCTGTTCTGGAGGGTCATCAGCCTTATGGCCCTCAATTGCTCCTTGATCGCATTGAATCCCTTAATAGTGGTGTTGATCGTCTGCAAGATTTACCATCTGGTAATCTGTAGCCATTTGGCATTGGCCATCGTCTGGATCCCAGGCATAAAGATAGTCATAAAGACTGCTGCAGTTTGGCTGAACAGCCTAAGCTCATATGGAATATCATCGAAGGCTTCTATTGATTTTGCTGAAAAGTAATTCTACCTCCTAGTCCGGTTGAGGAACTTAAATTATCTTCTCTTCCTCAAATGACACATCTGCCTTTGGAAATACTTCAATATTCAGGTCACTTTTTGGGATCACTAATGCTGAAACGTGAATAATTACTAGGGAATACATCTCTCCCCAATCCTTGGGCAGCTTCATATAAGCTCTGGACCCACAGGCCCAGTAATGATCCATCAGAACTACTGTTCCATCCTTCATGCCTGGTACATCAAAGATTCGGCCACACTGATGATTTACTCCAACCTTCCTTGTACAATTATTTCTGAAGCATGGGGCTGCACTGGCCAGAGGCACTATCTGCAAAGGTCCTCCTTTGTCTTTGACCCATGTCAACAACTTCACGATCTTTGGCCAGTGATGCTTGGATTCATTCTCTGCTGTATTTATAACTGGCTCATAAAATCCTATTATTGCTGCCTCTCTGTACACAATCAGGCCTTCCACCCATCCTTCTGGAGTCAACACTGTTCCCTTCATTTGTAACTGGCCTCTTTCCTTGCATCTCTGTATCTCTTCTGGATTTGTGCCTTGACAATCTAGCATCTTGTGTTCTTCTCTTCTGATACCTGCTATGTTTATTCCAGACTGCTCATATCTTATCACTAGATTTCGTGTCTCAAGCTTTTCTTTCGTCTTCAAATCTTGTACATAATTGTCTTCTCTTGGAGACGTCTTCTCATTTACCCATCTCAAAAATGCTGTTCGACCCTGGGACTGACCTGGTGTCTGGCAGAGTGCAAGATGCGTGAGACAGTGAGCTTTTTGTACTGGTACTTCTGTAGCTATGAAGATCTTAGAGGTCCCCACAGCATAAGGTATGAGCGGACAAACATAGCAGCTCTCCTTAGAGGTTTGTTCACCCATCTTTTTCATGTGCTGATACCACATGTAATTAGTTAAATGTGCTGTGCTGTCTAAATATGTGTCAGTATTATCATCTTCATCTGCACTCCTTTTACGTCTTCCCAACAAAATGGTTTCTGCCCATGAAAATAATTCCAAAGCAGCTCTACTCTGGGCAGAGAACACTCGAGACCTAGGTTCACTAGTACTTGGTAAGTATACATGAGTTACTCGAGTGGGGAGAATCAAAGGAATTTCTGCTTTCTTTGGATCGATAAAATAATAAACCAGAAGAAACAGGAAGGTACAAATCATGATTGTGAACACATATATGAAAAACCAACATGTGGAAACCCACCACTTGTGCCATTCTGGAATCTCTTGGCCTTGCTAATTTTCTAAATCGTACCATCTTCAAGATTCCTCATTGTGCCTGTGTACTACTTTAAGGAAGGAAACAACCTTTTTAATCAGGCAATTCAGGTAAATCAGGTAGCTGCAGGACCTGTTCAATTATTGCCGGGAGCAGCCTTCTTATTGCAGGGCCATTTTTTGGATCATGCAGAAAAGTGGGTATGTTGACACTACGCCCAACAAGAGCAGGATAAGCTCTAAGTATAAATATGAAAATAGCAAGTACGATCCTATGGGCATAATCATTTGTCAAAACCATAGATTCAACCAAATGATTGTGTTGTATGAAAAGAATCAGCATATTTCTCATGCTTCCAATTTCTTATCAAATGTTACCACTTAAACATATCCACAATATGTCAACAACTTTCTAAAGTACATATTCAAAGAACTCTATGGCTCAAGAAATGGGTTTTCTCTCCTGCTATAATATCCATAAACAGTGTCCGGGAGAGCCACAGTCCAAGTGCAAAATCTGCACTTATCGATTAATCTGTTGGTTTATCATCCTGCTTCCTCGTCATCGATTGAGTCTGCACAGGCTGATATACTTCTTCTTGTCTTGCTTCTGAATCGATCGTTAGGGGTGCATCGGCCTCTCCAACGTAGATTTAAACATCGCTGAGATGGACCCAAGTTCTCCTGCCTTGAACTTTTACAGCAAATGGAGTAATGTCTTCCACAATAAATGGGCCAAAGAATCTAGACTCGCACCCTTTCTGGTAAAGTTCAGAATCAGCACCGTATCACCAATGAACAACTTAGGTGCTGATAACAGCTTAGAAATCCCGGCTGCTTAATGGTCTTCATCTGTGTTCTGAGACCGACCCTCCTGGCCCTTGAGTTGATGTGAAATGACAGAGATACTAGTGGTCATACATTTTTTGCAGAACTCTGGGCATCACTTCTGCTCCTCGATGGAGGAGTCAAAGGCATTCTCATTCATCTCCTGATCACTAATTTGTGGGGTGTGAGGCGATGGTCCGAACCAGGCTGATTCCTTAGGGCATATAGCGCTAGGGGCAGGCTATATAGCCATCCCTTTTTCAGTGTCAATTTCAACTCTCTCCTTTAGGAGGCCATTGAGTCTCTCACATTTCCATTTGCCTGAGGGTGATAAGCATAAGAAAACGTATGTTTGATATTCAGTAACAATCCTATTTGTTCAAATACTTCATTAACAAATTGTGGCCCATTATCGGATCTCCGCACTTCACATACTCCCCATCTTGGACAGACTTCATGTACTAAAAACCTCGCTGCGCAAGTGGCATCAGGGTGTGTACAAGGACCTGCTTCGATCCACCTGGAGAATGGACACATAACCACTATCAAATACCTATATCCACTACATACTTGCAGCATGCCAACACAATTAATATGTAAATGCTGTAAATGACCATTCAGTTGAGGAAGCACTCCTCTAGTTGTTCGCAGTGTATGCCCAGCAATAACCATTTGACATATAATGCAATTTACTACATTAAATGAAACGTGTTCCAGCAGGTTCGGTACAAACCAGTCTTCTGCAATAGCTGCAGTGAGACTCTCCCTAGTTACATGTGCAGGGTAGTGCAGCTGTTCAAGCACTACCCTCAATAATACTACTGGCATCACTGGCTTTCTGGTATTGTCTTTTCGCCACAATGCTTTTGTGGGGGATAGAGAACACCTCCTTCGTTTCCATAACTCTTGCTCTTCCTATCGTGCACTGCCTTGCATCTCCATTAACTGAGCTCTTGATAAATGGTTAAATCCTTCCTTTACCACCATAATCTTAACTACCTTTTCCTTAATTTCTGGAGCATCAAAATTTGAAATGTCTAATGCATTGTAACGCTCACCTGATTCCCGTAGAGGCGCCGGTCTTGACTGGGCGTATACCGTATCTTCAAAGGTGATGTGCAACACACGGCTGGCTCTTTGGGATGGACCTCTGTGCACTGTATGTCTGACTTGAAGGGTAAGATGTCTGCAGATAGAAAATATGGGATTAAGGAACTGGGTTATTGAATGTCTCTCTCTTCTTCCCTTTCTCTTCTCCTGTAGAACCCCAAAGGTTAACGCTCTCACCTTAGGTAAGTGAACGCCGTGCTCTCCATCTGCCTCGGGCAGGGTGCTGTAACCAGTTTCTTCACTGGATAAGGGGAGCAGGCCTCTTGACTTCAGAGGACTGCTGTCCGTCGTTTACTGCACGAACGGTAAGTTTGAGTAATTCTAAATGTCTTTAAAGTCTTAGTAATGATGTTTCTTGTTTGCAGGTTCCGGCGATGGCGGATGACGGGCTGAAGTGAGTTGAAGATGGAGCCCGTGTGATGAATAGAAGCGCCTGGAAGCACGTAAGTAAGCGCTTGTTGCCTGCTTCACGATGCGCTCTAACTGTCTTTTTATTTTTGCAGGTACAAGTTCGGTGTGGAAAGGAGTAATGGCACGTGAGTATTAAAGTTCCCCCAATGTCTTTAAACGCACCTTGTTTTGTCTTTCAGATGCGGGATGCAGCGCCGAAGGCCTCCGGAGCGTGCGAAGAGTTGGTAAGCTTTTGTCTTTCAGATGCCGGAATGCAGTGTGAAGACCTCCGGAGCGCACGAAAGAGTAGGTAAGCCTTTGTCTTTCAGATGCCGGAATGCACCGCGAGGCGTTGGTGACAGCCGATGGACCAGGTAAGTGAAGAGCTGTCACTGAAGACCGTAATGCTAACCTGTTCTTTCTTGTCTTTATAGGTGTTGCTGAAGACTGGATTCAGGATGGTAAGCCTTTTTCTTAGGCCCAGGATCAGATGCAGAAGACACGATGAGCGTTCTGCTGCAGAGGATGCAGAATAACGCAAAGCAAGATTCATCCATCGGGTGTGGTTTAAATAGCCTCCTGTAGTGCTTAGGTGTCTCCTTCCACAGCCACGCCTAGGTAAGAAAAGAGTTCCTGCTTTCCAGAAGAGTTCCAGTGTTCTGAATCTAGGGAGTGGCTCCTGCCCCACCCAACAGGAAAAGTAGTTCCAAACAGAAGAGGATCAGAGGCTCAACTGGCAGGCAAGTAAGCAGCATGGTCTGCTGCAGGTAAGTCCACCCAAGCATTATGAGCCCGGCGCTTCCAGCGCTGGGACTGGGCATATTTATGAGCCTGGTGCCACTGGCGCCAGGACTGGGTCCAAAAGGTCCCAATTGGGACTGGTTGGCACTCGGAACCTGGGTTATGGATCTGCTTCCAAGAGAGTTGGGAAAACCCTGACCTTTTGGAAGCAGAGATCATGACAGTACCCCCCCTCAAGGCCCCTCCCAAACCGGGCTCCTCCGGGGGTTTTGGCTTGTCAGGAAATGTTCGGTGAAATCTTTTGATTAGGCGAGGAGCGTGGACATATTCAGCAGGTTCCAGGATCTCTCTTGGGGCCGTAGCCTTTCCAGTCAATTAGGTAAATAGTTTAGATTTGGAGATCTTGGAGTCCAGAATGCTTTTGACTTCAAACTCGAGTTCTCCATCAACTAGGATAGGTTTTGGAGATTTAGTGTTCGGGTTTGAGTTGCACGGGTTTTAATAGAGAGACGTGGAAGACCGGATGTATCTTCATGTGCGGGGGCAAGTCCAACTTGACTGCTACTGGGTTTACTATGGTAGTGATGGAATAGGGACCAAGGTATCTTGGGTTGAATGTGCGTGGCCTTTTAGAGGTAGATATTTGGTGGATAACCAGACTTGATCCCTACTTGATATTGAGGGCTTCCTTCCGATGTTGATCTGCTCCTTTCTTGTATTGTTCTTTAGCCCTTTGAAGGTGAGAAACAGCTTCCTTAAAGGCTTGGGTGATTGTAGAATGCAGGTAGTCTACTGCTGGTGTTTCAAGATCTTGGAGGGGATCCAACTCCGAGGTTCGAGGGTGACTGCCGTACAAAAGAAAAAACAGGGTTTTCCCAGTTCCCGAATGGACAGAGTTATTGTAGCATATTCGACTATCCAAAGGATGTCTTTCCAAGTTTTTTCAGTTTGTTGCAGCATGCAGCGTAAATACTGTTCCAGAGTTTTGATTGGTCCTCTCGGTTTGTCCGTCGGTCTGAGGGTGGTGACTGGTCGATAGTCTCACATCAATTTGAGCCGACCGACAGCAACTTCGCCCAAAATGAGAAATAAATTGACTACCTCGATCCGAAATTAGAACCGAAGGAAAACCGTGCAGTCGACGATGTTTTCGAGAAATTCTCGGCCAGAGTTGCTGCTGTTGGCAAGCCTTTGAGCGGAATGAAATGCGCCATCTTGGAGAATAAGTCCACGATTACTAGAATCGTATTGTATCCGGAGCATGGAGGTAGATCGGTGATGAAGTCCATAGAAAGCGTATGCCAAGGGCGAGGTGGGATGTCAATAGGGCGTAAGAGGCCTGCTGGTCTTTCCTTTTGACTCTTGTTTTGGGCGCATACTCCACAGGACATTATAAAGTCTCTGATATCTTTTTTCCAAGACGGCCACCAGAAGTAGCGCTTGATCTTTTCTGAGGTCTTGGCCATACCGGGATGTCCTTCCATTAAAGAATCGTGATAACAAGAGATTACTTTTTTCTGTAAATCTGTGCTGGGTAGGTATAATCGTTCTTGGAAATACAATAAGTTGTCCTTTACTGCAAAGTCCTTTCCCTGCAGATGCCAATTCTGTATGTCTGCTGGAGTTACAAGTTGCCTGGCTTTATCCTTAACTTCCTCTATGGATTCTGTGGCGATTACACCCAGAATTCTTTGTTCGGGAATGATTGGTACAGGTTTAGGTTGATCAAGTGTTCTTCCACTCCCATCCGAGAAAGGGCATCAGCTTTACCGTTCTTTGTACCAGGTCGATAGGTAATTATGAAGTCAAACTCGGCAAAGAATAATGCCCAACGGAGTTGTCTAGAGGATTGGGCTTTTGCGGTTTTCAAATATTGCAGGTTTCGGTGATCCGTAATCACAGTAACGGTGTGTCGGCCCCCAGCAGATAATGCCGCAAGCCTTAAAGGCAGACTTGATAGCCAGAAGTTCCTTGTCAGTAATCGTGTAATTGATTTCAGGAGGCGAGAATTTGCGGGACCAAAATGCCACGGGATGCAACTGATTGGTTACGGGTCTTTTGTGATAGAACTGCCCCCATGGCAAGGCTTGAAGCATCAGTTTCCACGATGTAGGGGAGTTCGGGGCGAGGGTGTTTTAAGATTGGTGCAGAGATAAATTTAGTCTTCAAATCCTGGAAAGCTTGTTCCGCCTCGGTAGACCATTCAAAACGTTTGTTTTTCTTTAACAAGGCAGTGATGGGCTGGACTATTCGAGAGAATTCGGGGATAAACCTGCGGTAAAAGTTAGCGAAGCCTAACATGCTTTGCACACCTTTTACGGAGGATGGTGATGGCCATTTGAGAACTGCATCGACCTTCTTTGAATCCATACGCACTCCGCCAGGTGATAATATGAATCCAAGAATTCAACTTCAGTCACGTTGAAAACACATTTTTCCAACTTAGCGAAAAGTTTGTGTTGACGCAATCTTTCGAGGACCATTTTCACGTGTTTCCGATGTTCAGATTCCGATGAAGAATAAACGAGGATGTCGTCAATGTAAACAACAACACACACATCTATGAGCTCTCTGAGGACATCGTTCATAAAATATTGAAAGGCGGCCGGGGCATTGCAAAGTCCGAAGGGCATGACCTGATATTCAAATAGCCCATACTTGGTGCGGAAGGCCGTCTTCCATTCATCGCCCTCTTTTACTCGTACCAAGTGGTAAGCTCCTCTAAGATCCAGCTTTGTATATATGCATGCTTTTCTGACTTGGTCCAGGAGTTCAGGGATCAAAGGTAACGGATATCTATTCTTAACGGTGATCTGGTTCAGGGAGCGATAATCTATACAAGTTCTAAGGTCTCCTTCCTTTTTTGGAACGAAGAACAAAGCTGAAGAAGCAGGGGACTTGGAAGGACGAATAAACCCATTTGCCAGGTATTGATCCAGGTATTGTCGAAGGTGAAGGTTCTCAGGCTCGGTGAGGGCATAAATTCTACTACAAGGAGGAGTAGATCCAGGTATCAGGTCTATCTGGCAGTCATAAGACCTATGAGGAGGTAGAGAGTTAGCCTGATCCTTCCGGAAAACATCTTGGTATTCTAGGTATTCGGGAGGTAACTGGGGAGTCTCTGAAGAAATTGCTGCCAGTGCAACACCAGGTGGAGGGTGACAAGTAGAGACACATTCTGGAAACTGGACCGTTCTTGCTCGCCAATCGATCAGAGGATTGTGTTTCTCTAACCAAGGTATTCCTAGAATAATCTGAAACTGAGGGGCCTTGATCACATCGAACACGATCTTCTCATGGTGTCCATCTTGACTTACTAGCGTCACCTCTTGAGTGGTATGCGTTACTGGCCCGGAGGCTATCTCCGTACCATCCACCGTAGTAATGACGTCCTTTACAGCCTTGGGACAAAGAGTTAGATTCATCCTCAAAACCATTTCATGATCCACATAATTGCCGATGGCACCGCTGTCGACGTAAGCTTCAATTGCATGTAATCGATCCGGATTATCAGGGCTAATGAGGACCATAGGTATCACGAAATGCGAGGTCACGGAACTGGTTTTCACGCTCGGCAAGAGGACCTCTATTCTTGTCGGGCGAGGTCGTTTCCCTGCTCAGAGTTTGTAACTTTGGTAACTGCAGCTCCTACTGCCTTCTTGGCAGGTTTCACCGACAGTCTCGAAGAAAGTGCCCTGAGTTTCCGCAATAGAGGCATAATTGCAACTGTTTTCTCCTTTCCCGCTCCTTTTGTGTTAGAGGACCTTTCAGACCCCCTATTTGCATGGGTTCCCCGGAGTCTACTCCTTTGGAAGGAGTTGGCGTTTGGAAAATACTCGAGCATCAAACTTGGAACGATCGGCCTTCCTGTTCTGCAGTCTGTGATCTATTTGAACGACTAAGTCTATATAGTCCGAACAATCTGTGGGGATTCACTACTTGGGCTAACACATCTTTGAGCTCTCCACGTAGACCTCTATAAAACAGCGTAATCCTTTTGTCCTCAGGCCATTGAGTTTCCACTATCAGTCTGTTGAAAGACGCAATATAAGCCAAAAGGTCTTGATTACCTTGTCGCAACGAAAGAAGCTCATTGTCCAAGGCCTGCCCCTGTGAATGTCTTGCGAACAGTTTTTCCATACTGAGCTGAAAAGCTTGAAAATCATGGAGGACCGGATCATCTTGATTTACTAGAGGGATCGACCAGTCTGCCGCATTGCCACTAAGGTACGAAAGCACGAAAGCTACTTTAGCTTGATCAGTTGGAAAGGCTGCTGGCGGCATAAGAAATGCAACCGGCACTGATTGATAAATACTGCAAACCTCTTTGGGTCACCAGAAAATCGTTCGGGCGGAGCCAGAGGTACATTCCCAGGTAGGTTGATCTGCACTGGATTCATAGAGGATGTAGAAGGAAGATTTCCCCCAGATGCGGGTAACGGGGTCTGTCCGGCTTGTGACTGTAGCAATTGTCTAGCGAGATCATCTGTTCGCTCCTTGGAAATAATCAGTTCCCTTCTTAGAGCGTTCGTTTCCTGACGGGCTGCATGCACTTCTGCCCTTAGTTCCCCAAGTAACTGGGCTAGCTGGTCGGTATCCGAGGTTTCCATAGCGCCTGGACGGGAGTTTTGTGGTAGGCTTTGCGTTCTGTAACGCTCACCTGATTCCCGTAGAGGCGCCGGTCTTGACTGGGCGTATACCGTATCTTCAAAGGTGATGTGTAACACACGGCTGGCTCTTTGGGCTGGACCTCTGTGCACTGTATGTCTGACTCGAAGGGTAAGATGTCTGCAGATAGAAAATATGGGATTAAGGAACTGGGTTATTGAATGTCTCTCTCTTCTTCCCTTTCTCTTCTCCTGTAGAACCCCAAAGGTTAACGCTCTCACCTTAGGTAAGTGAACGCCGTGCTCTCCATCTGCCTCGGGGCAGGGTGCTGTAACCAGTTTCTTCACTGGATAAGGGGAGCAGGCCTCTTGACTTCAGAGGACTGCTGTCCGTCGTTTACTGCACGAACGGTAAGTTTCGAGTAATTCTAATGTCTTTAAAGTCTTAGTAATGATGTTTCTTGTTTTGCAGGGTTCCGGCGATGGCGGATGACGGGCTGAAGTGAGTTGAAGATGGAGCCCGTGTGATGAATAGAAGCGCCTGGAAGCACGTAAGTAAGCGCTTGTTGCCTGCTTCACGATGCGCTCTAACTGTCTTTTTATTTTGCAGGTACAAGTTCGGAGCGGCTGCAGGGTGCCGGAATACCCACTGGGTTAGATGTGGAAGGAGTAATGGCACGTGAGTATTAAAGTTCCCAATGTCTTTAAACGCACCTTGTTTTGTCTTTCAGATGCGGGATGCAGCGCCGAAGGCCTCCGGAGCGTGCAAAGAGTTGGTAAGCTTTTGTCTTTCAGATGCCGGAATGCAGTGTGAAGACCTCCGGAGCGCACGAAGAGTAGGTAAGCCTTTGTCTTTCAGATGCCGGAATGCACCGCGAGGCGTTGGTGACAGCCGATGGACCAGGTAAGTGAAGAGGGTGTCCAGTCAACTCGTCGAAAAAAAACTGGTCGACTGCAATTTGGTCGACGCAATTTGGTCGAAAACAAATGGTGGAATTTTTTTTTTTATTTATATATTTATTTTTCGGGTTTTCGTTTAGTTAAAAAAGGGGTTTTTAGAGAAAAAAAGGGGGTGGGGGGGGCCCCCCCCCAAAAAAAAAAAAAAGGGTTAAAATAAAAATAAAATTTTTTCGACCATTTGGTTTTCGACCAAATTGGTTCGACCATTTGTCTGGTCGACCAATTTTTTTCGACGAAATGTCTGGCAACCAGTGAAGAGCTGTCACTGAAGACCGTAATGCTAACCTGTTCTTTCTTGTCTTTATAGGTGTTGCTGAAGACTGGATTCAGGATGGTAAGCCTTTTTCCTTAGGCCCAGGATCAGATGCAGAAGACACGATGAGCGTTCTGCTGCAGAGGATGCAGAATAACGCAAAGCAAGATTCACCCATCGGGTGTGGTTTAAATAGCCTCCTGTAGTGCTTAGGTGTCTCCTTCCACAGCCACGCCTAGGTAAGAAAAGAGTTCCTGCTTTCCAGAAGAGTTCCAGTGTTCTGAATCTAGGGAGTGGCTCCTGCCCCACCAACAGGAAAAGTAGTTCCAAACAGAAGAGGATCAGAGGCTCAACTGGCAGGCAAGTAAGCAGCATGGTCTGCTGCAGGTAAGTCCACCCAAGCATTATGAGCCCGGCGCTTCCAGCGCTGGGACTGGGCATATTTATGAGCCTGGTGCCACTGGCACCAGGACTGGGTCCAAAAGGTCCCAATTGGGACTGGTTGGCACTCGGAACCTGGGTTATGGATCTGCTTCCAAGGGAGTTGGGAAAACCCTGACCTTTTGGAAGCAGAGATCATGACATGCATATGCAACCCTTTTGGCTCCTGCGTCTGTGGCTTCATTCCCACAAGAAATAAAATAAGTTTGCTTAGTATGTGCTGCACATTTAACTATCGCTATGGCTACTGTAAGTTGTAGTTTCTTAATAAGCTTGTCCAGTAATGATGCGTGCTGCACTGGAGTGCCTTCTGCTCAGAGGTAGGCCCTCCTTTTCCAACGTGCTAACCCTGTGTGCACAGTTGATGTGACATAGGCGGAGTCACTGTATATCGTCACTTCCTGTCCTTTATGTTTTATAAGTGCTGCAATAAGTGCTACCTATTCTGCCGCTTGTGCTGAAAGTGAGTAGTCTTGCACTTGCCATAACCTCAAATTCACTGGTTGCTCTGTGTCTCACTACAGCTGCGCCTGAATGCTTTTTCACACTTGGCTGATCAATTTTCGAGCAACCATCAATAAAGAGAAACTCCCCTCCTGCCAGTGTATTTTCTTTAAAGCCTAGTATGCTGTCATAAAACTCCTCGTAGTTCACGCAATCATGCACATGCTCATCCTCAGCTACAAATGTGCCAGGTTTCACTATTTTACATCTGACAATTTTAATCACTGAATTAGATATAATAACTTTGTACACGGAAGCCCTATGAGATGTCAATGTACCCTTAGGTTTCTTGAAAATGGCAAATAAAGCATGCTCTCCAAAAAGTGTCATGGAACAACCCATTACAATGCTTGCAGACTCAGTGGTTGAAGTGAGCGTGAGTGGTTGGGGCGGTGCTCCTCTATTTTTTTCAATTACATTTTATAGCTCCTATACTGTTCCGGAATGGTTTCGTTTTAAAATAAAAGTGTAGGAAGAAGTTGAAACTTGCACATTCAGTGCAGTGCAATGGGCGTTTCCTTAAACAGCAGGTGCAAGTGTTTGGGTGTTTGCATTGTGTGTGTGAGGGGGTGGTGATGAGGTTTGTGGGGAGTGGGTGCCGGCCAGCAGGGAACATAGGTCCACTACTTCTTTTTGTACTCCTCGACCACTGTGCAGACTTCTCAATTGCGAACAGCGCTGCTGCCAATGACTGTCCGTATGGGAAATGGCCTTTCATAACTGGGTCTAACATCCCACTGTAATATGCCAAAGGTTTGTACCCTAATGTAGTTCTCTGTGCTAGTACTGCTGTCATAACTGTCCCATCAGTGTGTAAAAATAAAAAGAATTTGTCAGCATAATTGGGAATCCCTAAAGCTGGAGCCGTACAAATAGCACTTTTCAACTCTTCAAATCCTTCCTCTTCTTCCTCTGTCCATTCTATTTTCTCCTTATTTGCCTGTGCTTTCTTTAAGACCTTCAACAAGGTTCTTGTGAATGAGCTATTATTAAACACCCATGCTCTCACATAATTACATAGTCCCAAGAAACGCTGTAACTGCAATACCGTGTGCGGTTTTGCAGTTTTCATAATTTTAGGCGTCACCTTTTTCCGATCATTTGAGATTAACTGGCCTATATACAATACTTCTTCTTGACAATACTATAAATCTCTTTGTCTACCTTCTACTCCTTGTCTGCAAGGATAGTCATTAACTCAATCGAATCTTGTCTACACTCATCTTCTGTTATGCAACACATCAGAATGTCATCCTCATACTGCATCACTATACTTTTCAAATCGATATTGCCAAGGTCCATCTGCAGGACTCTATTAAAGATTGATGGACACTCACAGTAAAGGCAAGCAAGTATGTTTCAGTCAAATTTGGCGAAAATTAAAAGAAGTTAAATCTTGTGAGTCCTTGTGCAACGGTATTGAGAAAACACATTTTTCAAGTCAATCACCACGTAATATCACACTTCTACTAGGATACTGAAGAGTATCTTTGCTGGATTAGGAAATAAAGGAAACTCCATTTAATTTCTTCACAGGGTACACCGCAGTATTAGACAATGTCTCTGATGGTACCAGAATACCATGCTTCATCAGTGCCCTCATCTGCCTCTCAAGACATTGGGTATCGCCTCACTCTAGGTAAAATTGCTCCTGGTTTCAGCTTTATCTTAACCTATCCCACTCCCTTTAATAGGCCTACATTATAGGGGCCTGTAGTCCATAAAACACTTGGCACCTTTTACAAGTCTTCATAAAAAAATGCTGGACGCTGTCGCATTATTGCCATGCGCTGTGGGATCTCCCTTTTCTCTATTCTCATCCCATACGTAATGCTCATTTCAAATATTACTTCATCATCTTTTGGATCATCTCTTAACATGTCATTGTCAGTGACATCAGTTGATCTGCACTCCTCCCCTATGGCAATTACTGTTCTCCACGGACTACCCTCATCATCTGTGCCTTCGAACATTGTCATGTCTCCTCGTACTATGGCTGCATCTAATTCTAAGGGAATAGTCTGTTCCCCTTCTTCGTCCATAGGTATCTGTGGTCTGAACAGAAATTCACTTGGTATCGTAATAGTCTTTCCCACTAATCCAGGAAGCCATGTTAACAGAATGCTCACCCCTTAAAGGAAAACCTCTGGCTCTATCGGCACACCTCGCAGAGCCATTTGCCCTGTAAACGCCAATACAAACTTGTCCACATTCATATAGTGTATCCTAGGAGTGGCGCACACTATACCTTCATCAGTGAAAGAAATTGTCATATTAGGTTTTGTCATTAATTCTCTTCCTAGAATATTAACTGGTGTCTTCTGTGAATACAATACTCCCTTGTTATTACATTGTACTCACCTGTCCAATTTTATCTATATAAGACTGTTCCAATGAATCATCTATGCAGTGTGAATTAACCTGTTTTTTTTGGGTATTCTTATAATGGTAAATTATGCCTTTTTGTGAGAACTAACTGAAGGGCACTCCTGCAGAATTTGAACTAGCTTTTCACAAACACATTTGTGAGTGTCAGTCCTCCTGGCTCACGTGATCCCCTTCACTGGAGTCCGGCGTTCTGTCTTCTCAACTACCTTTGTGGAATGTGGACATAGGCCACTACTGGGGCCACTACTAATGCAGGTTCATCTTGCACTCATAACTTTTTAGGTATATTAGACAGTTAGAGCACATATTATGAGCTAGCTTAAAGGCAGCATGATGTTTTGTATGTACAATATTTTATTGAGTAGACCCAAAATGCATTATGGGTAACATATTTAATATGTTTTTTTTATCTATTCAGTAATAAAATAAAAATGATGTATGTTTTCAAATGCTTCTTATGATTTGGGTCTAATTGAGTTTTTTTCCCCCTTGCTAATTTAAGGTTAACTTTGTCTGACAGGACCACTGTCCTATAAATGTTACAACAGTGAAATAGACATGTCACATTCTCTTATAGGGACTGGTAATTCATCAGTAAAAGGAACTCGACTAGTAGCTCCAGAGAATCCTTGAGCATTCATGGCATTTCACGACATTGGGTATTTTCCCTCTCGAATACATGAACAAGTTGCCCCAGTGTCAACTAAAAATTAAAAGAATTTAGCTCCTATCGTCACATCAACCCTTGGTTCCTCTTGGGGTCTGGTTTCACGGATTGTACTGAACACATCAGTCGCCCTGTGAGCTGTCCTATTGTGGATACATACATACCCCTGTACCTGTGAAGGGATTCCCTCCCACTTCTGTGACACCCCCTATTCTAGGTGTCAATGACTGTACCGTGTTTGCGTTCTGCTGTATCTGCATGGGGGCATGCTGTGACTGCCCTTGCGGTGGATTCAATGGTACTTGCTTAGATAGCTGTGGTTGCTGTATCTGTTGCGCTTGTGGTGCTTGTGCCTGATACACTGTCTGATGCTGGGCAAATCCTTCCCTAGCCTGTGAGCAATATGCTGGAGGATAAGCTGTCCCCCTATTGAGTATTCACCATTTTGTATATACCATTGGCTCCAACAGGTGCGTGCAATGTGTCCCATCATTCCACACGTCCAACATGTAGGAGGGTTATGTCTAATTAGCCCTCCTTGGTTAAATCCTCCTTGCACATTCTGATTCTCATTCTGTCCAATCTGACACCCACTTTGAGTGTTCTGAAATCCACCCCTTCCTCTGTAACCCATGCCTCAGCCTTGTGGTATAAACCCACTTGCTCCTTGATTGATCTGGCGCTGATTGTTCGCCTGCGATGTGTCCACTGCTTTCTATACTTCTGGCCCTTCATTCGCTTGTCAATACCGCTCCTTCTATGGCATATTTTGACAATTTTTTCTGGACTAACATAGCTTCCTCCATTTTGTTAGCATTGTCTTCATTTTTATTCTTCTCCTGTAAAAGCCGACAGTGATGCACTATTGTCAACTGTATCTCAGGCCATGGTTTTGCTTCTATCCCCACTAATTTCTTAAGCTGCCTTTGTACAGCTCAGGCAGTCCCTGACACAAAATGTGGTAAAATACTGCCACTGTTAAACTCCATGGCTCACGTGTTTCAAGAGACCAGCGCTCTTGAATGTCTTGAACATAAGCAAGCTGATCTTTATCTTCTTTCATCTTTCGTGTCATAATCGCACCCATATCTGATACATCAGGATATTGTACTCTAAGAGCTCTCCAAACATCTGCCCTACAGTTATTGAATGGTGCTCCATAGTGCGCCGTATTTTGTGCTGTGACACTCGAATAGCCTGCTCTCGTCCAAATGTCATCTGCTCTTTCCCCAAGAATAGCTGCTAGGAGACCCTTAATATCCCGTATTGCTAAGGTATTTCCTCCAGTCATTTTCACTAACTCATAAATCAATTTTCCCGCAGCCGGCATTAAATTGGGGAGTTTGCACCTTAAATTATCTTTGTCCATCTGTGGCCATGGAATATACTGTGGTCTTGCCACTCCCTTCTCCAATAGAGGAAACTGCGTAAACCCTGTTCCTCAATCTGCTCCCATCGTCTACCTATCCATAGTAGGAACAATAGTTCCTGATCGTCTTCTTCCTGGCAGGGACCTTAACCAATTTACATATGGCAGCGATTCCCCCCTTTCACTATAAGATTGTGCTTTAGGGTGCTCTGAACATGCTATAAGATATGGTGTCCTATCCTTAGGTTGTTCTAAATCAGACCATCTTACTCCCTTTTCTGCCTGTAACCCTCGCTCGAGGGCACACACACTCCTTCCCTCCCCACTGAAGGATTCTCTCTCTTCATCTGACATGCCTAATCCCCAACTAGTATGTCTCTCCCCCCTTTCACCCTTGTCTAAGGTTAGCCTTCTTAAAGACAGGGCTCTATGCTCCGAACCGAATTAACTACCCTCTTCACCTCGTGGTTGGGAGATTATAAATCGATCTCTCTTTCCTCGGCTTCCTGGTTCACCTCTTTCTCTTAAATTCTGATAGGCTTTATCGATCCTATTTCCGATGTTCCCTGTATCGAAATCCTCATCTAACGTAACCTTAGATGGCCCTGACTTTGCTCCCTGTAACAGGAGGAACTCTTCTATCTCGCTCCATTGTATAACTGGACTTAGCGCCATTAATTAGTTCTGAATGCAATCAAAATCGTGTCCCCGCTGTCCCCACTTTCGTTCCATTTCTTCATCGACTTCTCTCTGCTTTCTTGCTTCCCATCTACCTCGTCCTTCTTCCTTTCTCATTTCTTTTCTCCTTTCCCCCGCTCTTCTTTCTTCCTCTTCCTTTCGTCTCGGTATCCTTTTATCTCTAAATTTCTGCACTTCCTCTTCTTCTCTCTTCCTATCCTATCTATCCCGTTCTTCCATTGCTCTCTATCTGTTGTCATGCATCCTTTGTTTCTGTGCCCTGTCTTCTTTCTTTTGTTGCTCCTCCTGATACAGCTGTTCTTGCCGCTGTCGGCTCTTCCCTTTCTGCTCATCTTCTTTTAATCTCTTTTCTCGTTCCCTGTCTTTGTTATCTTGCTCGTCTCGATCTTCCCTTTCAATAACTTCCTCAATACTTTATCCATTTAGTTTAAGCAATATCTGTCCTCAGATCCATTAATTCTGTATGAGCGTTACCTCGTCAGCTTTATCCTTTTCTCCTTTCCATCTCTTAATTTCTTGTTCTATATCTGTCAATACATCTGGTCGTTCACCCTTCTCTTCCCTGTTTTGTAAGACCTTAAAGATCTCCTCTTTTCTCTTAGTCTCCTCTGGACTATCATTACTGCTATAAGCAGGCGGTTTTTATATTGGATTACTATACCCCTTCGCTGCTTTCTGTTCCTTCAATGGATACAATCCTGCACTTTCTGTACTAAGGCTTTTTACTTCAAGCGAGGCAAGGGGAGCAGAAGGCTCGGCACCTTCCTCCTTAAACTGATTAAGCATCCAATCCACAGGTGGCGGATCCTCTCTGTCTTCCCGGTACATCTTCCAAAGCTCTAAAATAGCTAACCTCTTCTCTAATTTCTTTCCCGTGTACGCAGCATGCAAGTATGTGGTCATGTGTTGCAATGCTGCCTTTGTCAAAGATCCCCCTTGTTGCCACGGCATGAACATTTTATTTGCCGTACCTTTCACCCATTCCACACTATACTGTTTGAGCTTGGGCATGCGTTTTGGCAAGGTTTTACACAAGTGCATCAAAGGAGTAACATCTTCCATTGTGACATGTCTCAATTGGATGTCAATACTTACCGGTGCTTACAAAAAATATGTTTATAAAAACAACAAATATGAGCACGCTCCAACAAATAGCCGCTCAAAACCCTCTTTTTTCCAATAGTCTCAATCTAGCTTTGAGCCGGTACAGACAACTTCTAGCTAGTCTCAACCTTCTCTTCTTTTGTCGCTCTTTGACACCTCAACACAATACAAACAGACAGGCTAGTCAACTCTTTACATGTCTCAGGAGGATAGCTCAGGGACAACGTGCTCGCTTTGGAAGGAAGACGACTCAGAGCAACACAAGTTCGATCCCCGCGCCACGCTTAGAAACCTCTGGGTATTAAGAGCGTTATAAATAACTTATCATATCATATCATTGATCCTCAATGCTTTTTTCCTTATCTCTGCCCCTAAATATACCCTATTAGGGGTTTGAGTTGTTACCTTATTTATTTATTTTGATTTGTAAAGTGCACTAACAGCCCAAGGGCATCGAGGCGCAGTTGCATGAAATTGTCTTATTTGCAATCAGGTTACTTGCTCAATGTTACAGTGAGTGTGCCAACAGTCAAGGTAGAGATCTATCCTCTGTGTAGACTAGGTCACTTCGGCTGAAGTGTATAACGACTTCTTCTTCTGAAATTCCCTTGATCCAGGACTTCTCGGGCTTATCTCCTTATCTCTTATCAATATACACAAAAAACACCACTCATTACTTTTCTTACACTATTTTCTAAGTCTCCTGTTACTTTATAAACTACCGCAATCCCATCTCCTCAATTTACCATTCCCCTTAGTCTACTCACCATTCGTTGCTCTCAGCTCGAGACCTTCAGTATCGACTCCCTCTCCAATCGACCACTTTCGCCTTCCGTCCGCAAAGCGCCTGTGGAAACCAGGAGGGATTTCATCAAAGAGGGACCCGTCCCACCTGTATCGATCTTGTTGCAAGAATCCTACATCTGCCGTTCTCCACAGGAAACCTTGCGATCTTCCGGCTAGATTGCGAAGGGCACTTGCTCGTCCAAATCGCTGGAGTCTATAGGTCGATGGGTCTTGGCGTCAACTATCCGACATTCTACCACGTGAACCCTAGAGGCCCTTTTACCCAAGGTATCATGTCGTACTATGGATGGGGCGGAGAATAACTTTTCAAACTAAATAATAAGACTGACTCAGGAAGTTGGCAAATAACAATTGTCTAAAACAGGAAATACAACGGACATCAACGGACATCACACAGCATAATCTCAAAGCATCTTGTAAAAAAATCACATTTATATACTAAACGTTCATCATACATGACGTCAAACTACGTGGCAAACTGAGAAAACCTATGGGAGATTGTGGTTCCCTCTAAGTGGACGTCTAAGTATACTTTCTATATGGGATAGGACCGTGATTGGGTCTCTACTGTGAGGTGGGCACTCATGCCCTGCCTTAGTGCAAGTCATGATGCAAGTCATCTTCAACAGTGATTAGAAACACAACACTTCATTGGCTCTCGAACTATAAGGCTCCACGTTATACGCCCTTCTACAATTGGTTGGCACACTTGTACCCTTCTGGGACATTCGATGATCTAGCAGCACGTAAGGTGGTTACCCATGTGCTGGTGGGTGAACTTGACTGTATCTCCCCACCCAATTAGCCTTTCATCTCTCATCACTCATGCTGTCTGCCATTCACATTGTCTTTGAACTCTTCCTTGTAGTAGTTTCTCGTCTCTGGGAATATAAAGGAGTGCAGGCACTCACTATCGTCAATCTGGTGCACCATGCTCTCCATCTATTTTCATCCTCAGCTCACGTGATCAGAGACTGTGACTTTGCTCGTATTCTAGCATTTAATTGTTCTCTCTTTGCAACTTAACAAGGGATGCCTCGGCTTCTCACGTAAATTGTTCTTCACAAGTTGATAACCAGTTCTTGGCTGCTTCCAGTCTTTGACATTAAGTCAGGCAACCTCTTTGGTCTTGCTTCGAATTCAAGCCTATTCTTTGCAGCGACACACATAATTCTCAATCCGTCTTCTTCCATGAAGACTCACTTAATAAATTGTATAATCGAATGTCCATAACTCTATATACATATATGTTGGAGGCACTGCATGCAGTCTATATACTATGTATAGCCAGCCTTATGATTACTTAGTCTTCTTGCGTTGCAACATCTGTACAATTCTCTCAGGAGACCATCAATCTTTCGGGGTACTTCACATAGGGTCTTCTCAACGGATGCCTCGCCTCAAAAACTCTTTGTGGTATAGGTTCCATTGCTGGCGTTGCACATGTCGCAATTTCCGGTTTCCAGCATACATGTGTTAAGAAGGATTTCTGGTCTCTTTTCTGGAGGAGCAGAGGTTCAGAAGGTCCAGTCTAGTTTCTTGGAACAGGGTAACCTCTGGACAAGCCAGACCAATCAGGGTAGCTATGGCAGGCGGTCAAGACTAAGTCTCAGGATGGGTGAGGGTGACTGAAAGACCTCAATGAGCATACAAAGCAATGACACTTACAAATTACTCCAGACAGCTGTTATATTAAAAATATAGACACATTTATTACAAGGCCTTTGTAACATATACCATAGCAAAGAATCACAGTAACACTAAGTAAACCAATACATCACACTCAATACAATATATATACAAGGTCAATGGGGTCTAAAGGGTTAAATGTGCAAAATATGTTGACAACCTGGAGGGGAAGAAAACAGGCAGTGCAAGTAATCTTTGGACCCAGTTCCACATCAATAATACACCTAACTAAGAGGCAGTCCAAGCCCTACGAAGAGAAGAGCCTTGTGCTCAATAGTACATGCACGCGCTTCTGCCAATGGGCAGGATAGGGTCTCTTCAAGGGTCTCTAGCAGCTCAGGAAGGTGGATGAGACGATGCAGAACAAGTTCCCACTTTTCAATAAGGACCTCCACTTGAGGGCAGAGGCAGTTTGAGAGTGCGGGATGGAGTCGCTATTTCGCAATAGCTGTGGAAACAAAAGGGGCCCTCAGGGGCCACTCGTGCATATAAATGGGCTCCTGCGCTAGGGGCCCCCAGTTGGGGTAAGGACTACTCACTGGTCCCCGATGCAGGCAGACCCAAACTTTGCCAGTACAGTCCACTTCGCTGGCAGGTTCGAATGCGGCAAAAAGGACGTCTCGGCACCTTGTAGTTCCCAAGATACAGCGGTGATTCCCAAAACGGACAGTGGTGATTTCTCCGCTCCGGGTGGAGGAATCGGCCCAGTTTCACTACAGCAGGCTTCAGGGGTAAGACGGTCACAAATGCAGCAAACTTGCACAGGTCGTTGCCGCGGCAGGGCAACAAGGTAATCGCGTTTACTCCGTTCCTGGCGCACTCGTCTCACTTCAGACCTGCGAATGCCAAGTGTACGAAATTGGGTGTGAGGGTGCCGTGGACACATAGCTAGAGTATACCAAGTTTCGAGGGCCACCTCGAAACGGTGGCAGTGACAGAGCAAAGGTCCCGCTTAAGCTGGTCAGCTCACTGGTTAGCCCAGGGACGCTTCCGGGAAGGCTTACTTGCAGGGTTTGATGAAGTTGCCGAGCATAGATGGTCTCACTATTCCAATGGGTCGAAGCATCTTCATGGACCTTCTAGGACGACCAGATGCAGAGGGGTCCCACGGGACGACAGCGGGCTCAGGGTGCCAAACATTCCAGCGGGTCACCAGCGGTCCCTCGACTTGGCTTCTTGTTGCAGGATAAAGAACCTCGTGGTATGGCCATTTTGGAGCCAGACCACCTATTTGTGCCAAACGCGGTTAATGCGGTTAACATGGCAGGAAAGGGTTAAAAATAATGCAAAAAGATAGCTGCCACCAGTCCTGTCCATGACACATCTGCACATTTCATAAAAAGCCCAGCAAGAGTTTCTAGGGCCTTTGGAAATGACTAGAGACCCAAGTGGGCTGTATGGTACGATACATTGCACTCTTGTTACATGTTGCACAAAAGCTGCAACATGAGGAAAGGACTAAGGGAAACAAAGTCTCCCAGTACTGAGTGTCTTAAGGGCATGTCAGTTTCCCCATAAAAAGTGAGTGAAAGCCCAGATGAGTGCAGCAGAAGGCTGTGCTTCTCTGGCAAAGTCAGTCAATGGTGTCAAAACAGCAGCAGAACGTTAGGGGGTTGACACATGGAGGGAAAATTGCATACAATTATGAAATCTTTCCTAACAATATGCAGAATAGGGGCAGGACGTCCTGTAGAGGCATTTGGCTGCTCCTCTACAAATGCACAACTTACTGTGCCATGGAGCACCTGTCCTCACCCCAGCACCGGAGAAGTTGAGGTTGCCTGATGATGGTGGGGATGGCCTGTGGGGACATAGGGAGTAAACACGTATTGGTGCATGCTTACCTGCTGTCTGGGCAGGGGTTCCGGTCCTGGGTCATCCTGATCCAAACAGGTCGAAACAGGAATTGCCCTTTTCGTCATCTGCCCTTCGCTTCAGACGCCCAGGTGAGAGACACCCTTGATCTAAGAGTTTGGAGCAGAAAGGAAGAGGCAGGGCTAAGAAGCTGGGTGGTGCTTAGGACAGGTAACCTAGATCCACTTGCACCTGCTCCCCATCTGCAAAGGAAAAGAGGCTGGATGGCTGCTTAAGGAGGGATAAAGAGCAGCAAGCAGGAAGGCACCAGGTGGGCAGGGCTTAGGCCAGGTGACCTAGTGACCTACAACCACTTGCACCTGCTCCCCATCTGCAAAGGAAAAGACGCTGGAGGCCTGCTTATGGAGGGAAAAAGAGTGGCAACCAGGAAGGCACCAGGTGGGCAGGGCTTAGGCCAGGTGACCTAGAGCCACTTGCACCTGGCTCCCCATCTGCAAAGGAAAAGAGGCTGGAGGGCCGCTTAAGTAGGGAAAAGGAGCGGCAACCAGGAAGGCACCAGATGGGCGGGGCTTAAACCAGGCGACCTAGATCCACTTGCACCTGCTCCCCATCTGCTTTGATAAAGCAAGTGTTTCTTACTGTTGCATGACATGTTGCATTCCATATCTTTGATAAAGCAAGCATGATATGTTTTATTATATAGCTAGGATGTCATTTTAATGCAGCCTATTTGGACATATTTTCATATTGTGAAAGGGCATTTTTAATGGTAAAGCCAACTGGAGTATGCTCTTACGTTGGGATAGTGCCATATTTTGGCAGAACAAGCGTGGACCTGATTTCTTAAATTATCATTACTGTCATTATGCATAAAGCAAACATGAATATGTGCTTAAATTATAATACTGGCATACATTAGTGCAGCCAGCATGGTGTCAGGAAACCATCTGTCTGTGCCCATAGGACACGCCGCATTCTTGTATGCTGGGATACCCCGTCTCCCAAGTCTGGTTCTTCCCCATGTACGGTAAAAGAGGGCCCAGGGAAGCAATGTTTGTTTGTTTGTTTGTTTGTTTGTTTGTTTATTTGGTATAGCGCGAAACCAAACCCGAGGGTAGCTGGGCGCAAACATTACATGGATACTTGAGAACTTGGTTACAGAGTGGTACAGGTATACAGTAGATTGAAACATATATTTACATACTGTGGGTAAGGAGAAAAATAGTAGAGGCATGGTGAAATAAACAAGGTGGCATACGGGTAATCATCAGTTGGCATAGTCAAGAGAGCAATTGTACAGAGGTAGTCTTAGTTATTAAATACTGAGTATGAAGAGAAGCAATTTAGGTATGGTGAGCAGGGTGACGTAGTGCGACGGTCTGGCTAAGTGTCATTAGATCGTATCCAGGTAATGGCCTTGCGCCTGAAACTCAGGTAGGGTTGGTCAGTTCTGAGATGTAAGGGGAGTCTGTTCCAGGTTTGGGCTGCTATGACTGGAAAGCTGGAGCCGCCGGCTGTGCTTTTTTTGTATCTGGGCACCATTAAGGTGTATGCATTGGACATTATAGTGGGACGGTTTGAAGTTCTCTTGATGATTCTATCTGTCAGGTAAGGAGGAGCTTTATTGTTAAGACATTTAGAGTTGAGAGAGGGGGTTTTTAGGGTAATCCTGTCCTTAATTTTTAGCCAGTAGATATTTCTTCTGGTGGCGATATATGATTTTTGGTCAGGATGTTTAGGGCTGCTCTTAGAGCGTTATTTTGGAGGGTTTGTAGTTTATCGAGAATGTATTTGTTAGAACCTGCATATAGAGCATTGCAATAATCCAATCTGGATATGATCAGTGCATTCGCCAGAGTGATGCAGCTGGTCTCAGATAAGAATGGTCTACAGGCTCGGATCAATTTGCAGGTATGTGCTGTGGAGGATGCTTGATTTGCTTCTTGAAGGCGAGTGCTGAGTCAACATAAACCCCAAGGGTTTTAACTGCAGGCATCACTTTGATTACATTGTTGTCAATGTTGAATGAGGTATAGTTGGGGTCAAGTTTTTTAATTGCTGTCTCTGTGCCAAGGATCAGTAGCTCCATTTTGTCGTCATTTAAGCAGAGGCCGTGGGATGCCATCCATGCCTGAATGAATAGATATATCTTGTTTACCAAGGCCAAGTCTTCCACAAAGTTGCCCGAAAGGGGGATGAGGATCTGAGTGTCATCTGCGTAGTTAGTGTAGATGACACCCAGTCTGTCCAACTTGTCGAATAAGGGCTTGGTAAAGATGTTGTACATCGTAGGAGATACACAGGATCCTTGGGGGATGCCACAAGAAACTTGTATGGGATCGGTGGCTGCTAGGGGGGAGAAGAGACTCTCATTGTACGGTTCGTGAGGAAGGATTACACCCAGGCTATGGCATCACTTGAGAAATGGGCGGCTGAGCTGAGATGATTGCATAAGACTGCATGATCTACCAAGTCAAAAGCCGCCGAAAGGTCAAGGAGGAGTAGCATAGCTGATTTTCCATTGTCCTTCAACTCGTCAATTTTAGTCTTGAGGTCAATCAAGGCTGTTTCGGTGCCATGAAGGGGGCGGAAGCCCGATTGACGTGAGCCTAATAGGTTGTTGGTTTCTAGATAATCCTGGATTTGCAAATAGGCTACTCTGTCAATGATTTTGAGTAGGAAGGGGATGGTGGTGATGGGTCTGTAGTTTGTCGGTATAGAGGGGTCAAGTGTTTGTTTTTTGAGCAGGGGAAGTACCCAAGATTGTTTTAGGTTGTTGGGTACTAGGTTTGACCTGCTACTCTCTCCTCGCAATGGTGTGTAAAAGGCACTTATGGCAACTCCCCTATGCACAGCATGTCTTTCCGTGCATGTTGGGGGTTGCCATGGAGACGTTGGTGTCCTGTCCATCTGTCATCACCTAAGCCACTGCGGCAGAGCCGCGCACATATGATCAAGTGATTGTTTAAAAAGCACCGCCCATTCCCTGACGCAGTGCTTTTGAATTTGCTTGGTTTCAGCGGCTATTCTTGCGTTACATATCCCTTGAACTCTGATTTGGACCTTTGCCTGTTTTCCTGGATTTGCCTGCTTGTCTTGCCCTTATACTCTTGTTTGTTATTGCTGGACTTTTGACACGGAACGTCCCTCGACCTGCATCTGCCTGATGTTTTGATCCTTGTTACTCCTAGAAACATTCCCCGACCCGGACCGTCCTCTGAATTCTTGTTTTCTTCAAATCCTCAGGATTTACTCTCTCCTAGATGACGCACTTCCACGAACATTCCTGGAACTAAAGACCAGAGTGCTCGGACTAGAGACTTCCGCATTGAGCACTCTTATGGATTTTGTAGGCGTCCTCGTGCCGTCGGTTTAGGAACTGCTACTGGACATTCAACACCTGAAAGTAGGCGTCCTCATGCTGTTGGTTCAGGCAAGACTCACTGGATTATTACCAACTCTGTTTCAAGCATCCATCAGTCTACAAACTCTACCCACTACTGGTAAGGAATATTTACATTGTTGATTATGGTTTATGATTATGTGGAACCGGCCGTTGACATAGCTTTCTGATATTCCTTCTGTCGTTACAGTTTTCAGGGTTATACCACCTTCTAGTTGAGAACGGAATACTGTAGTACTTCTGGGGAACCTCTGTTAAGTACATACAGGTTAGTACCGGTTAACTTTCTATCTGCTTACTGTTCCTTGTTACTTGTATTGGTACTGAAATTACTGTTTCTTTTGCAACCAGCTGTCCGGTGGGCACCCAGCCAGTCTTTTGGTCAATCGATCTCTCAGCTTGTCCTTTTGTACACCTGAGAGATATATTGGCAGGAAGAACTCATCGTCTACATGACGGGTTCAACTGCCAGCTCAGGCACTTACCCCGGAACTTGCTGGGGTATTTCTGACATATTCTGATTCATATATTCAGAAGCCCTAATACATACAAATGGACGCGGTCTATAATCCACTGGCTACACTGGCTCAATTAGTGGCAGAGCTCCATGCTGACATGGCCACAGCTCACAAATCGACCCAACGTCATATCGATGTGATACAGGCTGGGATAAATGCAGGAGGGGCGGAGGCCCCTGCTACAGCTTCTGTGTCTAGGTCTGCTTCTGGTGGTGCACCGGCCTGACAGGAGAATGTACCTGTTTATATGGCAGCACAGTTCCCTTTGGCTCCACCAGAACATTACAATGGGGATCCAAAGTCCTACAGGACCTTCATCGATCAATGTAGGTTAAATTTCCTATGCCGTCCAATGTCGTTTCCAGGTTCAACCACCAAATTGTCGTATTTAGGTGGCACAGCAATGGTTTGGGCCACTGCTTTGTTGGAACAAGGTAGTCATTTATTATATGATTGTGACGCTTTGATATCTGCTATGAGCCATGTCTTTGATACGCGCTATAAGTCTCAGGCCACCGATCTAGAGTTACTTGGTCTACAGCAAGGAGATACAGCTCTCTTGGCATACTTAGCTCGGTTTAATCAGCTTGTGGCAGAGACAGGCTGGCCTGATGAAAAGAAGGCGGCCTTGTTCTATAAAGGACTGTTGGATTCGTTGGAGGATGTCCTTGCCACAGTGCCCATAGTACCCACCGCTTTTCCCCGAGTTACTGGATATGGTTCTCCAGATAGACGCTCGAAAAAGCGAACGGAAAGGGGAGAAGAAAGGCATCTCATCTATTCCTCCCAATTTTGCAGCACCACCTACGGGAGATGGAGAACCTATGCAAATCGGAGCAGTTCGTGGCCCCCTGTCCTCTGAGGTAAGAGAAAATTTGCAAGAAGAACAGTCTTTGTTTTTATTGCGGGTCCCCTGAACATCTTCTAATGTGTCCAAAGAAACCTAAGAAACAGGAAAACTCCAGCGTCCGGCAATAGAGGGAGCCCCTATGCCGAGCAGGATACCTCAGGGCTCAGTTCATCTGCTCCTTTCATGATACCTGCAACCCTCGCTTTTTCTTCTGGGGAATCGTGGTAAACAGAGGCTGTTCTGGGCAACCGGTAATTACGTTGACGTACATTACGTACGAGAGTGGGGTATACCATTGGTTCCTAAAGATTGCCCAGAAGTAGTCAATGCAGTGGATGGTACTACTCTGTTGTCAGGTCTGGTCGCAGAACGTACCATAGAATTAACCATAAACATAGCTCCCGGTCATTCTGTGGTCATAGCGTTTGACGTTTTTGCAGCACCCCGGTTCAAACTCATATTGGGGTTACCTTGGCTCAAGTTGCATAATCCTGTTGTTGACTTGTGTGTTGGACTAGTGGAATTCAGCTCCACATATTGTGAAACTCATTGCTCACTTTCTGAGGGAAGGTATGCTAGTACCTGTCGTCCTTTGTTGGACTCCATATCTGTGGTGGGGGGGTCTTACTGTGGTTTCTCTTCCTAAAGAGTATGAAGCCTATAAGGATGTTTTTGACAAGGGTGGAGCGGAGGTTCTTCCTCCACACCGGCCGGATGATTGCACGAAAGACCTGGTTAAAGGGGCCAAGATACCTTCAGGCCGGATTTATTCCCTGACACAAAAGGAGGACGCAGTATTAAAGGAGTACCTAGACAAGGCTCTGGAAAAAGGGTTTATAGGTCCATCACGTTCCCCGGCTGCCTCCCCCCTCTTTTTCGTACCCACAAAGGATTTGGATTTATGACCTTGCATCGATTATCGCTCCTTGAATGCAGTCATGATACATAATCAGTATCCCATTCCGCTGATATCCGTACTGTTGGATCAACTTGGCACCTCAGTTCTGTTCACAAAGTTGGATCTATGCGGTGCCAACAATCTGGTGAGGATAACAAGGGGCGATGAATGGAAAACTGCGTTCAAAACCCGATACGGTCTGTTTGAGTACCGAGTGATGCCATTCGGTTTATGTAACGCCCATGCAACGTTTCAAAGTTTCATGAATGTCCTTTTCAGGGATATGATCGACAAATACGTGACTGTATATTTAGATGACATCTTGATTTATTCAACATCGCATGAAAAACACATCCAACATGAATCCAGGGTTTTGCAGTGCCTACTTGACAACCATTTATTTGCAAAACTGGAGAAGTGCATATTTCAAGTTACTCAGGTGGAGTTTCCGGGATATGACATCACCAGCGAAGGGGTCAAGATGAGTCAGTCTAAGGTAAAAGCTGTCTTGGAATGGCCTGTCTCAACATCTGTAAAACCTTTACAATCTTTTCTTGGCTTTTCAAACTTTTATAGACGGTTTATCAGCTCATTCTCAGTCACTGTTGCCTCCTAACCGTTCTTACCAGCAATAAGCATCCCTTTGTTTGGAGCCCTGAAGCACAAGAGGAATTTGACAAGTTAAAAGCCGCCTTTAAGACCGCACCTGTGCTTCAACATCTGGATGCTGAACAACCTTTCTATGTTGAGGCGGATGCTTCAGACACAGCGGTTGGGGCTGTTTTGTCACAGTTATGTACCGATGCAGGTCTTTTACATCCTGTGGCATATCATTTACAGAAGCTCACACAATATGAGCAAAACTATACAATAACTGAGCGGGAGTTGTTGGCAGTGTGTGACCCATTTCAGGTTTGGAGACATCATCTCAGGAACGGCCATCCCAGTCCATGTCTATACAGACCATTGAAATTTCCTAGCCTTGCAGTCTGTAAAGTGCACCACTGTTCGCCAGGTGGCATGAGTTTTTCTCTGTTTGATTTCATACTCATCTACCGTCCTGGGTCCTTACATTCCAAAGCTGATGCGCGTTCGTGTATGTATGGGAACTCATCACTGCGCACTTGGGATGGTAATGTTCTTCTGCCAAATCATGTTGTTTGTGGCTGTACCCTGCAGCCATCTTTGAAATCCACCATTCAAGAATGGGTTTCAAGCAGGCTGGCCGAAATCACGGAATACAATATGGATATCATTCATACACTGCCTTATGTCCAGGGCCGTGTTTACTTACCAGATCAGGGACAAGGTGCATTGCATTACAATGGTGTCATGACTCTCTTCTGGCCGCCCATCCTGGTCAACGTAAAACCTTGGATTGGCTAAAACGGTGTTTGTTGGTGTTGGTGGCCTTCCATGCATAGAGACGTGGCTCACTATCTCGCCTCATGTTCAGTTTGTGCTCAGAGTAAAGGGACCACAGCGAAACACATGGGTCTCTTGTAACAGCTTCCCGTACCAGAGCGTCCTTGGGCAATGGTGTCCATGGACTTTATTGTAGAGCTCCCGTTGGTTCAGGGTTATGACACTATCTGGGTCGTTATTGACTTTTTTTTACAAAAATGGCATTGTTCATTCAGTGTAAAGGACTATCCAATGCTCCTGCTCTGGCTGACTTGTTTTTTACAACGTCTTCAGGTTCTTTGATCTTCCAGACGTTAATATATCTGATCAGGGAACTCAGTTCAGCTCCCATTTTTGGAAGCATCTCAGGGCCTCCTTAGGCATAGATGAGAGGTATTCAAGCACTTATCACCCTCAAACAGATATACAAACTGACCGCTTGAATGCTACTTTGGAGCAATATTTACGATGTCTGACTCTTCAACATCAAAAGTCGTGGTTGTCGGTCCTGGTTAGTGCAGAATATGCATATAACAACTCACTCCACGCTGCCACAGGTTCCTCGCCGTTCATTGCTCTATACGGTCAGCACCCAAGAACGTTGCGTCTGGATTTGTTTGTTCTATCTGACAGCCCGGCCGGTCAGGCTTGTTTTCGGGACCTTTCAGGGCTGCATGACAACGTCCGGAGCCACTTAGTCAAGGCTCAAGAACAGGCCAAGTCTTATGCTGAACGACATCGTAAGGATGCCCCAGTATATCGCCCGGTATGCGGGTTTGGCTTTCCACAAAAAATCTCTGTATCCTTTGTTGGAGGTGTTTGGTGCCTCGTTTCATTGGTCATTATCCAGTTAAGGAGGTCATCAACCCGTTAGCCATTAAGTTGGACTTGCCTACGTCATGGAAGATTCACCCGGTTTTTCATGTATCTTTATTGAAACCCTGTCTGGATGATGCCAGGTTACCTGTCCGTCCTCTTCCTGTGTCTGTACATGGCTCGGAGGAGTATGAGGTTAATGCGATCCTTGACACTAAACTCTCACGCCGGAATTGCATGTACTTGATCAATTGGAAAGGCTATGGTCCGGAAGATCAGACTTGGGAACCTTCATCTAATCTGCATGCTCCAGAGACTCTGTCTCGTTTTCTTGCCTCCCGAGAGGTGTGTGTGCTTTTAGTGGAGGATGCTGTCAGGAAACCATCTGTCTGTGCACGTAGGGCACGCTGGGTTCTTGTATGCAGTCACACCCCATCTCCTAAATCTGGTTCTTCCTCATGTACGGTAAAAGAGGGCCAAGGGAAACATTGGTGTGTAAATGGCACGTATGGCAAATCCCCTACACACAGCAGGTCTTTCCGTGTGCTAAGGGATTGCCATGGCGACATTGGTGTCCCGTCCATCTGTCATCACGTAAGCCGCTGCGACGAGGCCGTGCACATCCGATCAGGTGATTCTTTAAAAGCACTGCCCATTTCCTGAAGCAGTGCTTCTGAATTTATTTGGTTTCAAAGGCTATTCTTGTGTTACGTATCCCTTGAACTCTGATTTAAACCTTTGCCTCTTTTCCTGGATTTGCTACTCGTCTTGCCCTTATACTCTTGTTTGTTATTGCGGAACGTACCTCGACCTGCATTTGCCTAACGTTTTCATCCTTGTTAATGCCAGAAACATTCCCTGACCCGGACTGTCCTCGGAATTCTTGTTTTCTTCAAATCCTCAGGATTTACTCTCTCCTAGATGACGCACTTCCACGAACATTCCTGGAACTAAAGACCAGAGTGCTCGGACTAGAGACTTCCGCATTGAGCACTCTTATGGATTTTGTAGGCGTCTTCGTGCCGTCGGTTTAGGAACTGCTACTGGACATTCAACACCTGAAAGTAGGCGTCCTCATGCTGTTGGTTCAGGCAAGACTCACTGGATTATTACCAACTCTGTTTCAAGCATCCATCAGTCTACAAACTCTACCCACTACTGGTAAGGAATATTTACATTGTTGATTATGGTTTATGATTATGTGGAAACGCCCGTTGACATAGTTTTCTGATATTCGTGCTGACGTCACTGTTTTCAGGGTTATACCACCTACTGGTTGAGAACGGAATACTGTACCACTTCTGGGGAACCCCTGTTTAGTACATACAGGTTAGCACTGGTTACCTTTCTATCTGCTTACTGTTCCTTGTTACTTGTATTGGTACTGAAATTACTGTTTCATTTGCACCCAGTTGTCCGGTGGGTGTCCAACCAGTCTTTTGGTCAATCGATCTCACTGCGTCTCCTTTTGTACACCTGAGAGATATATTAGCAGGAAGAACTCATCTTCTACACGACGAGTTCAACTGCCAGCTCAGGCACTTACCCTGGAGCTTGCTGGGGTATTTCTGACATATTCTGACACATGGTAATGTATCGGCACAGCCTAAAAATGCATTTTTACTGGCATATATTGTGGGCAAAAGCAACCTGAAAATGTGTTGGTGAAATGCTCTTCTGCACTGTTGGTGACTTCCATCAATTGTATTTTTTCAGGCGTTACAGTACAAAACCAATTGCAAACTGTTTGCCATTTTACCCTATTTTTGCATCATTTTAAGCCATTATTTAAAAAAAATTACTCTAGTGAGAAGCCCCCCCCCAATACCGCTTAATTGGTCCGAGCTCCCTTGCTGCGCTCCATCACACTTGCATATTAGGGGGAAATACTTATGCCCCTCCAATTCAAAACTTCACCAGCTGCCCCTGTGGTGTACAGACAGAAACTGAAAACTGTGAACAATTCTCTGGGGGCAAAGCGAGATTCCTGCAACCATTGCTAAAGAACCAAGGGATCAGTTGTCTCCTTTCCCCCCTGTACTTGACACCTTTATGTGATAGTTCGTCTTTTAAACAGATTGTCCTTGACTATCATTTGAAACTGAGGTATGAGGGATATCTCTTCTGTTAAACTGGCTATGGCCCTCATTACGATACTGGCGCTAAACCATGGTGCTATTAGCACCATGGTTGGTGCCGGTATCGTAACGAGTCCGCCAATGTTCAATGGGGAATTACCACCCCATTCCAAGGTTGGCGGGGCGGTAATTCCCCATTGAACATTGGCCCTTCCCCATTCCCATTTTTGCCCCATAGGGCTGAATGGGACTGGGGAAGGTGCTAAGTACGGTACCGCAAATTGCGGTACCGTACTTATCACCAAGGTCACTTTGCGGGTCCCTACTTTAACGGCTGGTCTAGACCAGCTGTTCAGGTCAGGTCCCGCAAAGGGACCTCATAGTAAGGCGCTAATGGGTTAACGGCGCCGCAGACTTTTACGGCCGTTAACCCATTAGCGCCAGGGTCGTAATGAGGCCCTATATTTTTGACTAGTTATTATTTAAAGCTGAGCCGGAAGTGATATCGCTTCTGCTAAATACCACCTCGAACTACACATTATTTGAAGTTGTGCAGGCAGTGATGTCTTCTTGAAGTAAAAGAATGAAGTCTCTTGCTGACTGCAAGGGCATTTTTTGCAACTGCTGAACATGCATGAGTTCACGTTTTAGGATGTATATATTTTTTTTAAACATTTTTTTTTATTCTGTTCCACAGTACAAAGTACTTTTAACACATTTAATACACAAAGATACAATTTTTAAAATCCATAGAAAATTTCAGACGTACAAACATTTCATCTTACTGTAAAAGTAAAGCAGGGTTCTTTAAAAATTCTAAAAAATTGAATACTCAAACTTAATTGATTATAGTTCAAAATCCTCCTCCACAGTTCATCTTCAGAGGAAAAACTAGCCCAGATAGTAAATGAGAGATTTGGTTTTCCAAATTGGGACAGGCCACACACAAATGCTTTAAAGTCTCAATATTACTCTTACAATGGCGACACAGTCTCTGATCTCGTGGAATTTTAAGCCGCCGAACCAATACTTCATTTGTTGGAACCAAGTTCAGCCTGATTCTTAAAACTTGGGTCCTGAAAATGTTCGATCTTTTGGATGTATATTAACTTGATGAAAAACTTGTATTGCATTAAACTCACACTGAATATGCTTATTGACACGTTTGTTTAACCAGATTCGTAAAATATAGGTGTACCTAAACCAGTTTGGCCTGTTGATCCCTATTTGGTGTGCCACAACCACGCCCCACCATTTTGTATTTTGCCCCTGGTTTCTCCCCCTAATACTGATATCTAGTGACGCCACTGGATCGCACCAAAGCTACTGTGCAGGTAAAGTATGCTTACCTTAAATGACTGCTAAACTGCAAAAACCATGCTTCAGCAGAATGAGGATTATTTTAAAAGTGCAAACCCAGCTGTTTTCTGTTAACTTACATTGGCATAACGTTTGCATTTGGCATACCTCCTCGGAGTGTTCAAACAGCCTCTGGATTAAAGGGGACATCCCTGGAAACCAATAGAAGCAATCTGTTAAATTATATACCTGTGGTGTGTACAGCAACAAAATTACA
>CM030327.1:671079815-671165302 GCA_002915635.3 Ambystoma mexicanum | reverse complement strand
TAAATATATGTTTCAACCTACTGTATACCTGTACCACTCTGTAACCAAGTTCTCAAGTATCCATGTAATGTTTGCGCCCAGCTACCCTCGGGTTTGGTTTTTCGCTATACCAAATAAACAAACAAACAAACAAACAAACATTGCTTCCCTTGGCCCTCTTTTACCATACATGGGGAAGAACCAGACTTGGGAGACGGGGTATCCCCGCATACAAGAATGCGGCGTGTCCTATGGGCACAGACAGATGGTTTCCTGACACCATGCTGGCTGCACTAATGTATGCCAGTATTCTAATTTAAGCAAATATTCATGTTTGCTTTATGCATAATGCTAGTAATGATAATTTAAGAAACGAGGTCCACGCTTGTTCTGCCAAAATATGGCAGTATCCCCACGTAAGAGCATACTCCAGTTGGCTTTACCATTAAAAATGCCCTTTCACAATATGAAAATATGTCCAAATAGGCTGCATTAAAATGACATCCTAGCTATATAATAAAACGTATCATGCTTGCTTTATCAAAGATATGGAATGCAAAATGTCATGCAACAGTAAGAAATGGCTAGACTGGTTGAACCAAAATGCCAGTCTAGCCACTTGCTTTATCAAAGCATATGGGGAGCAGGTGCAAGTGGATCTAGGTCACCTGGCTTAAACCCTGCCCATCTGGTACCTTCCTGGTTGCCGCTCCTTTTCCCTACTTAAGCGGCCCTCCAGCCTCTTTTCCTTTGCAGATGGGGAGCAGGTGCAAGTGGCTCTAGGTCACCTGGCCTAAGCCCTGCCCACCTGGTGCCTTCCTGGTTGCCACTCTTTATCCCTCCTTAAGCAGCCCTCCAGCCTCTTTTCCTTTGCAGATGGGGAGCAGGTGCAAGTGGATGTAGGCCACTAGGTCACCTGGCCTAAGCCCTGCCCACCTGGTGCCTTCCTGCTTGCTGCTCTTTATCCCTCCTTAAGCAGCCGTCCAGACTCTTTTCCTTTGCAGATGGGGAGCAGGTGCAAGTGGATCTAGGTTACCTGTCCTAAGCACCACCCAGCTTCTGAGCCCTGCCTCTTCCTTTCTGCTCCAAACTCTTAGATCAAGGGTGTCTCTCGCCTGGGCGTCTGCAGCGAAGGGCAGATGACGAAAAGGGCAATTCCTGTTTGGACCAGGAGGACCCAGGACCGGAACCCCTGCCCAGACAGCAGGTAAGCATGCACCAATACGTGTTTACTCCCTATGTCCCCACAGGCCATCCCCACCATCATCAGGCAACGTCAACTTCTCCGGTGCTGGGGTGAGGACAGGTGATCCATGGCACAGTAAGTTGTGCATTTATAGAGGAGCAGCCGAATGCCTCTACAGGAAGTCCTGCCCCTATTCTGCATATTGTTAGGAAAGATTTCATAATTGTATGTAATTTACCCTCCATGTGTCAACCCCCTAACTTTTTGCTGCTGTTTAGACACCATTGACTGACTTTGCCAGAGAAGCACAGCCTTCAGCTGCACTCATCTGGGCTTTCACTTACTTTTTATGGGGAAACTGACATGCCCTTAAGACACTCAGTACTGGGAGACTTTGTTTCCCTTAGTCCTTTCCTCATGTTGCAACTTTTGTGCAACATGTAACAAGTGTGCAATGTATTGTACCATACAGCACACATGGGTCTCTAGTCATTTCCAAAGGCCCTAGAAACTCTTGCTGGGCTTTTTATGAAATGTGCAGATGTGTCATGGACAGGACTGGTGGCAGCTATCTTTTTGCATTATTTTTAAGCCTTTCCTGCCATGTTAACCGTGTTAACCGCGTTTGCCACAAATAGGTGGTCTGGCTCCAAAATGGCCATACCACGAGGTTCTTTATCCTGCAACAAGAAGCCAAGTCGAGGGACCGCTGGTGACCTGCTGGAAGGTTTGGCACCCTGAGCCCGCTGTCGTCCCGTGGGACCCCTCTGCATCTGGTCGTCCTAGAAGGTCCATGAAGATGCTTCGACCCATTGGAATAGTGAGACCATCTATTCTCGGCAACTTCATCAAACCCTGCAAGTAAGCCTTCTCGGAAGCGTCCCTGGGCTAACCAGTGGGTTGACCAGTTTACGTAGGACCTTTGCTCTGTCACTGCCGCCGTTTCAAGGAGGCCCTCAAAACTTGGTATACTGCTACCTCTGTGTCCACGGCACCCTCACACCCAATTTCGTACACTTGGCATTCCCAGGTCTCAAGTGAGACGAGTGCGCCAGGAACGGAGTAAACACGGTTACCGTGTTGCCCTGCCGCGGCAATGACCTGTGCAAGTTCACTGCATTTGTGACCGTCTTGCCCCTGAAGCCTGCTGCAGTGAAACTGGGCCGATTCCTCCACCCGGAGCGGAGAAATCACCACTGTCCCGTTTGGGAATCATCGCTGTATCTTGGGAACTACAAGGTGCCGAGACGTCCTTTTTGCCGCATTTGAACCTGCCAGCGAAGTGGACTGTACTGGCGAAGTTTGGGTCTGCCTGTGTCGGGGACCAGTGAGTAGTCCTTACCCCAACTGGGGGCCCTTAGCACAGGAGCCCATTTATACGCAAGAGTGGCCCCTAAGGGCCCCTTTTCTTTCCACAGCTATTGCGAAATAGCAACTCCTTCCCGCACTCTCAAACTGCCTCTGCCCTCAAGTGGAGGTCCTTATTGAAAAGTGGGAACTTGTTCTGCATCGTCTCATCCACCTTCCTGAGCTGCTAGAGACCCTTGAAGAGACCCTATCCTGCCCATTGTCAGAAGCCCCTGCATGTACTATTGAGCACAAGGCTCTTCTCTTCGTAGGGCTTGGACTGCCTCTTAGTTAGGTGTATTATTGATGTGGAACTGGTCTAAAGATTAACTGCACTGCCTGTTTTCTTCCCCTCCAGGTTGTCAACATATTTTGTGCATTTAACCCTTTAGACCCCATTGACCTGGTATATATATTGTATTGAGTGTGATTTATTGATTTACTTAGTGTTACTGTGATTCTTTGCTATGGTCTATGTTACAAAGGCCTTGTAATACATGTGTCTATATTTTTAATATAACACCTGTCTGGAGTAATTTGTAAGTGTCCTTGCTTTGTATGCTCATTGAGGTCTTTCAGTCACCCTCACCCATCCTGAGACTTAGTCTTGACCGCCTGCCATAGCTTCCCTGATTGGGCTGGCATTTCCAGAGGTTACCCTGTTCCAAGAAACTAGACTGGACCTTCTGAACCTCTGCTCCTCCAGAAAAGAGTCCAGAAATCCTTCTTAACACATGTATGCTGGAAACCGGAAATTGCGACATGTGCAACGCCAGCAATGGAACCTATACCACAAAGAGTTTTTGAGGCGAGGTACCCGTTGAGAAGACACTATGTGAAGTACCCCCAAAAGATTGATGGTCTCCTGAGAGAATTGTACAGATGTTGCAACGCAAGAAGACTAAGTAATCATAAGGCTGGCTATACATATTATATAGACTGCAGGCAGTGCCTCCAACATATATGTATATAGAGTTATGGACATTCGATTATACAATTTATTAAGTGAGTCTTCATGGAAGAAGACGGATTGAGAATTCTGTGTGTCGCTGCAAAGAATAGGCTCAAATTCGAAGCAAGACCAAAGAGGTTGCCTGACTTGATGTCAAAGACTGGAAGCAGCCAAGAACTGGTTATCAACTTGTGAAGAACAATTTACGTGAGAAGCCGAGGCATCCCTTGTTAAGTTGCAAAGAGAGAACAATTAAATGCTAGAATACGAGCAAGGTCAGAGTCTCTGATCACGTGAGCTGAGGATGAAAATAGATGGAGAGCATGGTGCATCAGATTGACGATAGGGAGTGCCTGCACTCCTTTATATTCCCAGAGACGAGAAACTACTACAAGGCAGAGTTCAAAGACAATGTGAATGGCAGACAGCATGAGTGATGAGAGATGAAAGGCTAATTGGGTGGGGAGATACAGTCAAGTTCACCCACCAGCACATGGGTAACCACCTTACATGCTGCTAGAGCATCGAATGTCCCAGAAGGGTACAAGTGTGCCAACCAATTGTAGAAGGGCGTATAACGTGGAGCCTTATAGTTCGAGAGCCAATGAAGTGTTGTGTTTCTAATCACTGTTGAAGATGACTTGCATTATGACTTGCACTAAGGCAGGACATGAGTGCCCACCTCACTGTAGAGACCCAATCACGGTCCTATCCCATATAGAAAGTATACTTAGACGTCCACTTAGAGGCAACCACAATCTCCCATAGGTTTTCTCAGTTTGCCACGTAGTTTGACGTCATGTATGACGAACGTTTAGTATATAAATGTGATTTTTTTTCAAGATGCTTTGAGATTATGCTGTGTGATGTCCGTTGATGTCCGTTGTATTTCCTGTTTTAGACAATTGTTATTTGCCAACTTCCTGAGTCAACCTTATTATTTAGTTTGAGAAGTTATTCTCCGCCCCATCCATAGTACGACATGATACCTTGGGTAAAAGGGCCTCTAGGGTTCACGTGGTAGAATGTCGGATGGTTGACGCCAAGACCCATCGACTATAGACTCCAGCGATTTGGACGAGCAAGTGCCCTTCGCAATCTAGCCGGAAGATCGCAGAGGTTTCCTGTGGAGAACGGCCGATATAGGATTCTTGCAACAAGATCGATACAGGTGGGACGGGTCCCTCTTAGATGAAATCCCTCCTGGTTTCCACAGGCACTTTGCGGACGGAAGGCGAAAGTGGTCAATTGGAGAGGGAGTCGATACCGAAGGTCTGGAGCTGAGAGCAACGAATGGTGAGTAGACTAAGGGGAATGGTAAATTGAGGAGATGGGATTGCGGTAGTCAATAAAGTAACAGGAGACTTAGAAAATAGTGTAAGAAAAGTAATGAGTGGTGTTTTTTGTGTAAATTAATAAGAGATAAGGAGATAAGCCTGAGAAGTCCTGGTTCAAGGGAATTTCAGAAGAAGAAGTCGTTATACACTTCAGTCGAAGTGACCTAGGCTACGCAGAGGATAGATCCCTACCTTGACTGTTGGCACACTCACTGTAACCTTGAGCAAGTCACCTGATTGCAAATAAGACAATTTCATGCAACTGCATCTCGATGCCCTTGGGCTGTTAGTGCACTTTACAAATCAAAATAAATAAATAAGATAACGACTCAAACCCCTATCGGGGTATATTTAGGGGCAGAGATAAGGAAAAAAGCATTGAGGATCAATGATATGATATGATATGATTGGTTATTTATAACGCTCTTAATACCCAGATGTTTCTAAGCGTGGAGCGGGATCAAACCTGTGTTGGTCTGAGTCGTCTTCCTTCCAAGGTGAGCACGTTGCCCCTGAGCTATCCTCCTGAGACATGTAAAGAGTCGACGAGTCTGTCTGTATTGTGTTGGGGTGTCAAAGAGTGACAAAAGAAATAAAGAAAATTAAGAGAAGGTTGAGACTAGCTAGAGAAAGTTGTCTGTACCGGCTCAAAGCTAGATTGAGACTATTGGAAAAAAGAGGGTTTTGAGCGGCTATTTGTTGGAGCGTGCTCATATTTGTTGTTTTTCTAAACATATTTTTTGGAAAGCACCGGTAAGTATTGACATCCAATTGAGACATGTCACAATGGAAGATGTTACTCCTTTGATGCACTTGTGTAAAACCTTGCCAAAACACATGCCCAAGCTCAAACAGTATAGTGTGGAATGGGTGAAAGGTACGGAAAATAAGATGTTCATGCCGTGGCAACAAGGGGGATCTTTGACAAAGGCAGTATTGCAAAACATGACCACATACTTGCATCCTGTGTACACGGGAAAGAAATTAGAGAAGAGGTTAGCTATTTTAGAGCTTTGGAAGATGTACCGGGAAGACAGAGAGTATCCGCCACCTGTGGATTGGATGCTTAATCAGTGTAAGGAGGAAGGTGCCGAGGCTTCTGCTCCCCTTGCCTCACTTGAAGTAAAAAGCCTTAGTACAGAAAGTGCAGGATTGTATCCATTGAAGGAACTGAAAGCGGCGAAGGGGTATAGTAATCCAATATAAAAACCGCCTGCTTATAGCAGTAATGATAGTCCAGAGGAGACTAAGAGAAAAGAGGAGATCTTTAAGGTCTTACAAAACAGGGAAGAGAAGGGTGAACGACCAAATGTATTGACAGATATAGAACAAGAAATTAAGAGATGGAAAGGAGAAAAGGATAAAGCTGACGAGGTAACGCTCGTACAGAATTAATGGATCTGAGGACATTTATTGCTTAAACTAAATGGATAAAGAATTGAGGAATTTGTTCAAAGGGAAGATTGAGACGAGCAAGATAACAAAGACAGGGAACGAGAAAAGAGATTAAAAGAAGATGAGCAGAAAGGGAAGAGCCGACAGCGGCAAGAACAGCTGTATCAGGAGGAGCAACAAAAGAAAGAAGAAAGGGCAGATAAACAAAGGAAGTATGACAACAGATAGAGAGCAATGGAAGAACGGGATAGATGGGATAGGAAGTTAGAAGAAGAGGAAGTGCAGAAATTTAGAGATAAAAGGATACCGAGATGAAAGGAAGAGGAAGAAAGAAGAGCAGGGGAAAGGAGAGTAGAAATGAGAAAGGAAGAAGAAAGAGTTAGATGGGAAGCAAGAAAGCAGAGAGAAGTCGATGAAGAAATGGAACGAAAGTGGGGACAGCGGGAACATGATTTTGATTGCATTCAGAACTAATTAATGGAGCCAAGTCCAGTGATACAATGGAGTGAGATAGAAGAGTTCCTCCTGCTACAGGGGGCAAAGTCAGGGCCATCTAGGGTTACATTAGATGAGGATTTTGATACAGGGAACATCAGAGATAGGATCGATAAAGCCTATCAGAATTTAAGAGAAAGAGGTGAACCAGGAAGCTGAGGAAAGGGAGATCGATTTATAATCTCCTAACCATGAGGTGAAGAGGGTAGTTAATTCGGTTCGGAGCATAGAGCCCTGTTTTTAAGAAGGCTAACCTTAGACAAGGGTGAAAGGGAGGAGAGACATACTAGTTGGGGACTAGGCATGTCATATGAAGAGAGAGAATCCTTCAGTGGGGAGGGAAGGAGTGTGTGTGCCCTCGAGCGAGGGTTACAGGCAGAAAAGGGAGTAAGATGGTCTGATTTAGAACAACCTAAGGATAGGACACCATATCTTATAGCATGTTCAGAGCACCCTAAAGCACAATCTTATAGTGAAAGGGGGGAATCGCTGCCATATGTAAATTGGTTAAGGTCCCTCCAGGAAGAAGACGATCAGGAACTATTGTTCCTACTATGGATAGGTAGACGATGGGAGCAGATTGAGGAACAGGGTTTACGCAGTTTCCTCTATTGGAGAAGGCAGGGGCAAGACCACAGTATATTCCATGGCCACAGATGGACAAAGATAATTTAAGGTGCAAACTCCCCAATTTAACGCCGGCTGTGGGAAAATTGATTTATGAGAAAATGACTGGAGGAAATACCTTAGCAATAGGGGATATTAAGGGTCTCCTAGCAGGTATTCTTGGGGAAAGAGCAGATGACATTTGGACGAGAGCAGGCTATTCGAGTGTCACATCACAAAATACGGCGCACTATGGAGCACCATTCAATAACTGTAGGGCAGATGTTTGGAGAGCTCTTAGAGTACAATATCCTGATGTATCAGATATGGGTGCGATTATGACACGAAAGATGAAAGAAGATAAAGATCTGCTTGCTTATGTTCAAGACATTCAAGAGTGCTGGTCTTTTGAAACGCGTGAGCCATGGAGTTTAACAGTGGCAGTATTTTACCACATTTTGTGTCAGGGACTGCCTGAGCTGTACAAAGGCAGCTTAAGAAATTAGTGGAGATGGAAGCAAAACCATGGCCTGAGATACAGTTGACAATAGTGCATCACTGTCGGCTGTTACAGGAGAAGAATAAAAATGAAGACAATGCTAAAAAAATTGAGGAAGCTACGTTAGTCCAGAATAAATTGTCAAAATATGCCATAGAAGGAGCGGTATTGACAAGCGAATGAAGGGCCAGAAGTATAGAAAGCAGTGGACACATCGCAGGCGAACAATCAGCGCCAGATGAATCAAGGAGCAAGTGGGTTTATACCACGAGGCAGAGGCATGGGTTACAGAGGAAGGGGTGGATTTCAGAACACTCAAAGTCGGTGTCAGATTGGACAGAATGAGAATCAGAATGTGCAATGAGGATTTAACCAAGGAGGGCTAATTAGACATAACCCCCTAGACGTTGGACGTGTGGAATGATGGGACACATTGCACGCACATGTTGGAGCCAATGGTATATACAAAATGGTGAATACTCAATAGGGGGGACAGTTTATCCTCCAGCATATTGCTCACAGGCTAGGGAAGAATTTTCCCAGCATCAGACAGTGTATCAGGCACAAGCACCACAAGCACAAAAGATACAGCAACCACAGCTATCTAAGCAAGTACCATTGAATCCACCGCAAGGGCAGTCACAGCATGCCCCCATGCAGATACAGCAGAACGCAAACACGGTACAGTTATTGACACCTAGAATAGGGTGTGTCACAGAAGTGGGAGGGAAACCTTTCACAGGTACAGGGGTATGTATGTATCCACAATAGGACAGCTCACAGGGCGACTTGATGTATTCAGTACAATCCGTGAAACCAGACCCCCAAGAGGAACCAAGGGTTGATGTGACGATAGGAGCTAAATTCTTTTAATTTTTAGTTGACACTGGGGCTACTCGTTCATGTATACGAGAGGGAAAATACCCAATCTCGTGAAATGCCATGAATGCTCAAGGATTCTCTGGAGCTACTAGTCGAGTTCCTTTTACTGATAAATTACCAGTCCCTATAGGAGAATGTGACATGTCTGTTTCACTGTTGTAACTTTTATAGAACAATGGTCCTGTCAGGCAAAGTTAACCTTAAATTAGCACGTTAGTGCTTGACTGTCCTCCACAACAGGCCCGGGGGAAAAAAACTCAATTAGACCCAAATCATAAGAAGCATTTGAAAACATACATCATTTTTATTTCATAATTGAATAGATAAAAAACATATTAAATATGTTACCCATAATGCATTTTGGGTCTTACTCAATAAAATATTGTACATACAAAACATCATGCTGCCTTTAAGCTAGCTCATAATATGCGCTCTAACTGTCCAATATACTTAATAAGTTATGAGTGCATGATGAACCTGCATTAGTAGTGGCCCCTGCAGTGGCCTGTGTCCACATTCCACAAAGGTAGTTGAGAAGACAGAACGCCAGACTCAAGTGAAGGGGATCACGTGAGCCAGGAGGACTGACACTCGCAAATGTGTTTGTGAAAAGCTAGTTCAAATTCTGCAGGAGTGCCCTTCAGTTAGTTCTCACAGAAAGGCACAATTTACCATTATAAGAATACCCAAAAAAACAGGTTAATTCACACTGCATAGATGATTCATTGAAACAGTCTTATATAGATAAAATTGGACAGGTGAGTACAATGTAATAACAAGGGAGTACTGTATTCACAGCAGACACCAGTTAATATTCTGGGAAGAGTATGACAAAACCTAATACGACAATTTCTTTCACTGATGAAGGTATAGTGTGCTCCACTCCTAGGATACACTATATGAATGTGGACAAGTTTGTATTGGCGTTTACAGGGCAAATGGCTCTGTGAGGTGTGCCGATAGAGCCAGAGGTTTTCCTTTATGGGGTGAGCATTCTGTTAACGTGGTTACCTGGATTAGTGGGAAGGACTATTAAGATACCTAGTGAATTTCTGTTCAGACCACAGATACCTATGGACGAAGAGGGGGAACAGACTATTCCCTTAGAATTAGATGCAGCCATAGTACGAGGGGAAATGACAATGTTTCGAAGGCACAGATGATGAGGGTAGACCGTGGAGAACTGTAATTGCCATAGGGGAGGAGTGCAGATTAACTGATGTCAGTGACAATGACATGTTAAGAGATGATCCAAAAGATGATGAAGTAATATTTGAAATGAGCATTACGTATGGGATCAGAATAGAGAAAAGGGAGATCCCACAGCACATGGCAATAATGCGACAGCGTCCAGCATTTTTTTATGAAGACTTGTAAAAGGTGCCAAATGTAGGCCTATTAAAGTGACTGGGAGATGTTAAGATAAAGCTGAAACCAGGAGCAATGTTACCTTGAGTGAGGCGATACCCAATGTCTTGAGACGCAGATGAGGGCACTGATGAAGCATGGTATTCTGGTACCATCAGAGTCATTGTCTAATACTGCGGTGTACCCTGTGAAGAAATTAAATGGAGGGTTGTGGAGATTTATACAAGACATGAGACCAATTAACCAGATTGTAGAGGCTGAGTTTCCTTCAGTTCCTAATCGAGCGAAGATACTCTTCAGTATCCTAGTAGAAGCGTGATATTTCGTGGTGATTGACTTGAAAAATGTGTTTTCTCAATACCGTTGCACAAGGACTCACAAGATTTAACTTCTTTTAATTTTCACCAAATTTGACTGAAACATACTTGCTTGCCTCAAGGTTACTGTGAGTGTCCATCAATCTTTAATAGAGTCCTGCAGATGGACCTTGGCAATATCGATTTGAAAGGTACAGTGATACAGTATGTAGATGACATTCTGATGTGTAGCATAACAGAAGATGAGTGTAGACAAGATTCGATTCAGTTAATGACTATCCTTGCAGACAAGGGGTAGAAGGTAGACAAAGAGACGTTATAGTATTGTCAAGAAGAAGTATTGTATATAGGCCAGTTAATCTCACATGAGGGGAAAAAGGTGACGCCTAATATTATGAAAACTGCAAAACCGCACACGGTATTGCAGATACAGCGTTTCTTGGGACTATTTTTTTTTTGTTTTATTTTGGTTGGCTAATTAATTAACCTTTCAAAACAAACATATCATAAACAAGGAGAATAATTACATAAAACTTTTCTCTAAAACACATCAAACATTAAAAGTTACAGATGGAACTATCTGTTATCGACTTTGAGATAAATACTTAAAAGCAACATTAGGATCAATGCTAATTGACAAACACTTATGAAGATAATAACATTAAAAATAGTAATGAGTAAATTTAAACATATAAGTGGATATAAAGCCTCATATTTCTTCAAGTATACCTTGCTTTAACCACTAATAATCGATCATTTGCTAAAATCATTTATTCCTCTTAGCCCGTAGTGAGCAATACTGTATTTAAAAATTGCATTGTCGCTATTCTTATGGCAATTTTTGGAGTGGCAAATAGCTCATGCCACAATTCATCATTTGACCGCTTAATAAGGTGATGTTGTGTTAATTTCTTAATCATCACTTCTCTCTGCATTCTTAATTCATCACAATCAATTAATAAATGCCTTAATGTTTCTTTAGTATTTGATACTTTACAGAATCGACACGTTACATTTTCGACTTGTAATAGACCTCTTCTTACTAATATCTGGTTAGTTGGCCACAGGTTCAAATGAAACCGTAATATTTGATTTCTTAGTTTGAGCGAAGGACATTTTAGTAAATAGTCTGCCGCCTGTGGAAATTTTTATGACCGAAAAGCGCTCTATCAAAATCTTTTAATTGCAGACATTTTTGTTGGGTGTTATTCCAATGATACTGGTGCAATTTCAATTTTGCTTTGTTAGGGTTATTTAACAGAGTATCAAGCGAAATGTTAGCGTTACTCATATCTGCAATTACAGCCGCTCTCCATTTCAGCAGGAATGCATTTTCTGATCTTAATAAGTGATTTGCCAATATTGAAAGCACCTTATTTTCAACTAAACCTAATACATATTTTCGGAACAGGCAACATCTTTTCCAGGCTACTTGTACATGTATAGATAAGTTGCCCAACTCAAAACGAAGAAGAGCAGTGGGAGTTGAATTAGGGAGATTCAATACTCTTTTCCAAAACTGTGCTTCTAGTTTATTCCAGTAAATTCTGCCACGTCTAAGCTCCATAGGTGATGGTAGGTACCACTTTTTGATGGAAGAATACAAGAATATGTGCACAAGAGAATTTCCCAAACTTATATTGGAGAATCCTTGCTTGAGAGGTGAGCACTTTTAGTTTATTATTTATACTGTTTAGCTGATGTTTATTCACAATAGAGTTGCTGAATAATACTCCAAGGTATTTATATTCATCAACTATAGTAAGCTTTTGGTTTTTCAGGACCCAATTCAAGCAGTTTTATTGTCTTTTTTTCTTTTTGCCTAGTATCATAACTTGAGTTTTTTTCTAGATTAAGTATTAAGTTGTTTTCATCAACATACAAATCTAGTTTATGTAACATATTTTGAAGACCACTAGGCATCTGTGAAATGAGTACAAGGTCGTCTGCATACAAAAGCCAGGCGATGGACTGCCCTTCAAGTTTTGGTGCATCATGCATTACTTTCATAATATCCAATCCTAGATCCAAAATGAATAGATTAAATAGAGTGGACGCTAGTATGCACCCTTGTTTTAAGCCTCGCTCAGTCAAAATCACCTCAGACAGAAGGCCATCCAAATTCAGTTTTACTTGCATTGAGGTGTTTGAATGCAATAAGTGTATTATAGAGACTAATGCTGGAGGACACCCAAAGCTCACTAGTTTTTGAATTAACAAATGGCGATCTACCGAATCAAAGGCAACTCGGAAGTCTACATATGCCAGATAAAGCGGATGTTTTTTCGACGCATAGAGCTCCTTGATTACATTTACAGTTGTAATATTAATCGCTGTGCCAAAGCCTGCGACAAATCCTGTTTGAAACGGATCGCGGCATTTCTCCTTAATCGTCCAGGCATTAAGATCTCTTAGTACAATTCTACTGAAGATCTTCCCTGGCACATCCACAAGAGATATAGGCCGATAGTTGGCTGGGTTTGTTCGCTCTCCTTTCTTATAAATTGGCACTGTAATCGCTTTACACCAAGACGCTGGCACACTTTGTTTTATCAATAATGTCTGAAAAACAGCATATAATATGGATGCCCATATTGACGGGTTCTGTTTCATGACAAAATTTGATATGCCATCCGGCCCAGGAGCTCTCGAAGAGCTCGCCCTTTTAATATAGTATAGCACATCCTCTTGGTCAAATGTAATTGAAAAGGGAGTATTTTTCCAATTGGCGGTTACTTGTGCAATACTTGTTTGAGGAAGTGCATACATATTGGTGAAATAGCTCACCCAATCTTTTTCAGCAACCCCATTTAGTTGCGATTGCATCTGCGGGCGAGTTGAACTCATATTTAGCAACTTCCAAATTTGTGATGAGCGTTTGTTCTTAAGTACTTCCAACCAGTGTTCACCATCATTTTGGTTCATAGTAGCCTTATGCATAAGAATCCAGTTTTTATACATTGTTTTCATTCTGCGTAGCGCTAATTCACGCTTCTGTGCTGCCAGCAGGAGAATCTGTCTCTTTTCTTTTGGGAAAGCCATTTTTCTAATTCTTACAAAATGATCGAATGTATGAGTTTGTACAATGCTGTACTTGTTATTATCAGAAGCAAGTGCAAATAGGTGTATTTTATCAGAGTACTCCGGAGGCATCAATCCTCTTTCAGCACAGTATCGATCTTCCATTAAGCTGCCTGCAAAATCTTTTAGCACTGGAGCAGTCCAATGCAGTCTATTCCGTTGTGGATTGATGACTAAATTCTCCAACATTTTTTGTTGTGATCGAACTTTTTGGGGCTGATGTAGCGCAAATTCTGCTTCCACCATCATATGATCACTCGCTGATGTTTGCACAACAGAGAATTTAACAGTTTTAGCAAACAAACCTCTGTCCACAAACATATAATCAATAGTTGCCTTTTGTCCTCCGCTTGACCAAGTATGGGAAGGAGGGGAGTCAGACTCCAGTGCTCCATTCACCATAATTAAGTCCCAAGCCTTGACAAATTCGAGCCACTGCGTGGCCCGTTCCGAATTCCTTTTTCTCCCAACTGCCACCAAATGAATATTCAAATCCCCAGCTATAATCACAGGGTCAATGTTTTGAGTAATCATGATTTGTTCCATCAATAAATTCATATCTTTGAAGAGTTTATCAGCTATAATTGCAATTGGATTCCAATATATGTTAATTATTGCAAATTTTGAGTTTTGTATTTCTATTATGGAACATTGCACAAAGGAATTCGTAGAGGGCCACTTAGCTATATTGTTTGTAGTAGTCATGTTTGATATAGTAGCTAGGCCAGACATTGGCCTGCCTTTTTGACCCTTTATCGCTGGCAATAGGTGGACAAAATGGTTATCCCATGACAAAGGTACACTTAGCCAGGTTTCCTGCAACAACACTAAATCACATTTCTTAAGATAGCGATTATCATTATTGAGTAAGTGCTTGTGCCCTCTCGTGTTCCAACTCAAAATAATTATATTATGATTTGCTGGACATACCTCATTAAATTCTAGTTAGGTTTTATTACAATTAATGTCATTTTTGCCACACTCTCGTTTTTCTCCTCTTGCATTCGAGGCTGTTGTAGCACCTCCTCAAATGGGTTCTCTTTTGTGGTAGCGATTAACATAAATCCAAGGTCATATAAAGCAGTTTTTGCAGACCATATCATATTATAAATGATGCGCGACTTCATCCATATACATGATACAGTCGAGTCATTGTCATCCGGAAATTCAACTTGTTGGATATCTCCTGAGATTATGTCCTCCAAACTGTCTATGTCAGAGAATAGTTGTAGAATACTTATTCTATTTAAAATATATAAAGGAAAGGAGCCTCCCCGACAACTGATGAACACTGAGTACATTGGAAATGTTTTTTGTATTCCTTACTGTCCCCTTGGAACTCCCCTCTTTCATTTTTAATTTACTTTCTTGATGTGAACCACAAATCTCTTTCTCAGAAGGTAATTTGAATGAGACATTCTTTGACGACACACCTATTGGTTACTTCAAATGTATTATCTAATATCGCTTTCATAGAGGATTTTAGTGTCTTTTGTTCAACAGTTAAGGCTACTAAGCAGTCTTTGATTGTATTTAGAATATTATTTTGCAGATCATTCTGCATGTTCGGAAGAGCAGATTTTTCACTCATTTCCTTCTCCTCTGTTTTAGCTTGGTTTCTTACAGAGGAGCCCATTGAATTTGTTTTAGTTTCTTTCTGCGAGCCTATCTTCGAATTCGATTGAATAGTTTGTTTAGCTAAAGGATGGGTCACATTTGACTCAGCATTGACTTTGCTCATATATTCGTCCACAGCTTTTCTGAGCTCTTGTCTATTTGGTATTGAGCCGTGCTTTACGACCTTGTTCTTTCTACTAGGCTCAGCATGCAAATTCACCTGGCTATAGTTCAGCCCCTCTGCAACCTGTACCAATTTATCCAAGAGGGAATGCGATAAATCAACTTGTAGCACATTTTTACCATTCTTTAAAGTCTTGTCTCTTTCCAAGGTTTGATCCAAATATTTTTTGGTGATCGCATTTGCCACTAATGTGGAACAATTCACTGGTTTTTTTGTCCACTCCCATTTACACTCTTGGCTTTTTGATTTTTTGTTGTCTTCAAGTTGGTTCTAAGATCCGTTTTCTTAGTAGCTGGAGTTTTTGCAAATATTGTGTACGCCTCTTTACTGGGTTTGGTAATTTTGTCCTTAAACATGACCCCCTTGTACATTTGTTTGTTGCAGCATCCAGAGAAATTTCATATATAATGCCTTCCACATACGGAACTACTGTCTCCACACGTTGTACCTTTGCATCTATAATTTGATTTTACTCTACACAAGGAGCTACAGTCTTTGAGCATTTGGTTTGCCCTCTATTGATTGAGTTTCTGGTTGTAAATTCAATTCACCAATTAGTTTTTTATACAATGATGCAATGTCCTCAAAATGTTTCGCCAGTTCTTCCATTTCTTTCTCATCTGAGACTTGTTTTCGAGCCAATGAATCACCGCAATGTTTTTGCCATATAGCTAAATTTTCCACATTAATATGAATAAGGTCTACCTTGGAGTTTAGAGCTTCAAACAATCTAGCAAGAGACATTAGAGCTGTATTCATATTTTCCACAGTCATCACAGAATGTTCTTTAAGTTGTGAACCCATATTTGTAACCGACTCATTCCTAGTCTGTCTCCTAGGGGTTGGAGGGATGTAAGATATAGAGGATTCAGACTCTGATGTATTCCTCTCCTGAAACATAGTCAGTGTTTTTGATAGGTCAGATTCAACTACCCTGGCTATGAAACAGGAATCCAAGGATTCCAATTCTATAACCGCAGCATCCGTCACCACCTCTACATCAGTCTTGTTCAACAAGGGTACAGCAGTTCCAGATCGGACATTCTGCAAAATCATAGAATCAGATAACGAAGTGTTACACAAGTGTTTAGCATCCTTAGTCCCATCATTCCCTTCCATATTAGTAGGAGAACTCATTAACAATTGCTGAGCTATAGCACCTTCTTGATTATTTAAGACTGGTCGCGCCTCCACAGTCGAGACACTCAAGTTTATTGATTCTGCTATAGGTTTCTTTAAAGCAGGGGAAGTTATGGCGGCAAACCCAAAATTGCGCAAATCACCAGTTCCAAAGGTAGAATGAGTTCTTTTTCGTGAAGGTCGATTATCCCAGGGCGCACTTTTTACCCAGGGTCGGGCTGATTTTGGTGTAGATAAAAGAGTTTCTTTCAAAGTGGGGTGAAATATGGTATGCAATTTTTCAGGGCAGGGCATGCCTGTGCAGAGTGTAAACATTAAGGTTTGTTAACAGCCACACAGGCAATCTCTTTGAGTGAACCACCGCGATTTCAATATCCTATAAGGCAACGTGCCACTCTACCACTCTTCTAATTTGGAAGAGCGTTATGGTTTATTTCCGCTCTGCTCCCTGCTGCAGCGTAACAGAGTGACAAAGTGGGACTTACCTCAGTTGCTAGGCCGGGATCAAAGATCTAATACCTCCGCAGTCTCCCGCCTAGTGGTCACGCCTTCAGCGCCAAACAGCCGCTCAACAGCCAGCGCCCTTTACCCCAACGGGCTTAACGCCGCAAGGGTGGCTTGCCTGCTTTCAAAAGGGTGATCCAAACCACGTGATGGGTCACGTGACAGTCTCCGGGCCGCCTCCTCCAGGAAACAGAAAATACAGCAGCAAGAGCTATCAGGCTCGCAGTGCTGCAGCTGGTCAATGCAAGTCAGCTCGAGTTCAAATTGAAAACAAATGCAAGCGTTTGGCCTTGCACTATCAACACACCTTGTCTTGGGACTATGTAATTATGTGAGAACATGGGTGTTTAATTATAGCTCATACACAAGAACCTTGTTGAAGGTCTTAAAGAAAGCACAGGCAAATAAGGAGAAAATAGAATGGACAGAGGAAGGAGAGGAAGGATTTGAAGAGTTGAAAAGTGCTATTTGTACGGCTCCAGCTTTAGGGATTCCCAATTATGCTGACAAATTATTTTTATTTTCACACACTGATGGGACAGTTATGACAACAGTACTAGCACAGAGAACTACATTAGGGTACACACCTTTGGCATATTACAGTGGGATGTAGACCCAGTTATGAAAGGGCATTTCCCATATGAACAGTCATTGGCAGCAGCGGCGTTCGCAATTGAGAAGTCTGCACAGTGTTCGAGGTATACAAAAAGAAGTAGTGGAACTATGTTCCCTGCTGGCCGGCACCCACTCCCCACAAACCTCATCACCACGCCCCCTCACGCACACAATACAAACCCCCAAACACTTTCACCTGCTGTTTAAGGAAACGCCCATTGCACTGTACTGAAAGTGCAAGTTTCAACTTCTTCCTACGCTTTTATTTTAAAACGAACAGTATAGGAGTTGTAAAATGTAATTGAAAAAAATAGAGGAGCACCACCCAACCACTCCCGCTCACTTCGACCACTCAGTCTGCAAGCATTGTAATGGGTTGTTCCATGATACTTTTTGGAGAGCATGCTTTATTTGCCATTTTGAAGAAACCTATGGGTACATTGACATCTCATAGGGCTTCCGTGTACAAAGTTATTATATTTAATTCAGTGATTAAAATTGTCAGATGTAAAATAGTGAAACCTGGCACATTTGTAGCTGAGGATGAGCATGTGCATGATTGCGTGAACTACGAGGAGTTTTACGACAGCATAACACGCTTTAAAGAAAATACACTGGCAGGAGGGGAGTTTCTCTTTATTGATGGTTGTTCGAAAATTGATCAGCCAAGTGTGAAAAGGCATTCTGGCGCAGCTGCAGTGAGACACAGAGCAACCAGTGAATTTGAGGTTGTGGCAAGTGCAAGAATACTCACTTTTCAGCACAAGCGGCAGAATAAGTAGGCCTCATTGCAGCACTTGAAAAACATGAAGGACAGGAAATGACTATATACAGTGACTCCACCTATGTGACATCAACTGTGCACACAGGGTTAGCACGATGGAAAAGGAGGGCCTACCTCTGAGCGGAAGGCACTCCAGTGCAGCACGCATCATTACTGGACAAGCTTATTAAGGCACTACAACTTCCAGTAGCCAATGGGATAGTTAAATGCGTAGCACATACTAAGCAAACTTATTTTATTTCTTGTGGGAACAAAGCCACAGACGCAGGAGCCAAAAGGGTTGCATATGCATCAGACATTTCAAATTTTGATGCTCCAGAAATTAAGGAAAAGATAGTTAAGATTATGGTGGTAAAGGAAGGATTTAACCATTTATCAAGAGCTCAGTTAATGGAGATGCAAGGCAGTGCACCATAGGAAGAGCAAGAGTTATGGAAACAAAGGAGGTGTTCTCTATCCCCCACAGAAGCATTGTGGCAAAAAGACAATACCAAAAAGCCAGTGATGCCAGTAGTATTATTGCGGGTAGCGCTTGAACAACTGCACTACCCTGCACATGTAACTAGGGAGCGTCTCACTGCAGCTATTGCAGAAGACTGGTTGCGTAGATCATGTTCGTCGAGAACTGTTCTAGGGGGTTGGCTGGACATATAAACACTTGCGAACAACTAGAGGAGTGCTTCCTCAACTGAATGGTCATTTACAGCATTTACATATTAATTGTGTTGGCATGCTGCAAGTATGTAGTGGATATAGGTATTTGATAGTGGTTATGTGTCCATTCTCCAGGTGGATCGAAGCAGGTCCTTGTACACACCCTGATGCCACTTGTGCAGCGAGGTTTTTAGTACGTGAAGTCTTTCCAAGATGGGGAGTATATGAAGTGCTGAGATTCGATAATGGGCCACAATTTGTTAATGAAGTATTTGAACAAATAGGATTGTTATTGAATATCAAACATATGTTTTCTTATGCTTATCACCCTCAGGCAAATGGAAAAATGTGAGAGACTCAATGGCCTCCTAAAGGAGAGAGTCGACAAGTTGAAATTGACACTGAAAAAGGGATGGCTATATTGCCTGCCCCTAGCACTATATGCCTTAAGGAATCATCCTGGTTTGGACCATCACCTCACACCCCACAAATTAGTGATGGGGAGATGAACGAGAATGCCTTTGACTCCTCCATCGAGGAGCAGAAGTGATGCCCAGAGTTCTGCAAAACATGTATGACCACTAGTATCTCTGTTATTTCACATCAACTCAAGGGCCAGGAGGGACGGTCTCAGAACACAGATGAAGACCATTCAGCAGCCGGGATTTCTAAGCTGTTATCAGCACCTAAGTTGTTCATTGGTGATACAGTGCTGATTCTGAACTTTACCAGAAAGGGTGCGAGTCTAGATTCTTTGGCCCATTTATCGTGGAAGACATTACTCCATTTGCTGTAAAAGTTCAAGGCAGGAGCACTTGGGTCCATCTCAGCGATGTTTAAATCTACGTTGGAGAGGCCGACGCACCCCTAACGATCGATTCACAAGCAAAACAAGAAGACAAATATCAGCCTGTGCAGACTCAATCGATGACGAGGAAGCAGGATGATAAACCAACAGATTAATCGATAAGTGCAGATTTTGCACTTAGACTGTGGCTCTCCCGGACACTCTTTATGGATATATAGCAGGAGAGCAAACCCATTTCTTGAGCCATAGAGTTCTTTGAATATGTACTTTAGAAAGTTGTTGACATATTGTGGATATGTTTAAGTGGCAACATTTGATAAGAAATTGGAAGCATGAGCAATACGCTGATTCTTTTCATACAACACAATTATTTGGTTGAATCTATGGTTTTGACAAATGATGATGCCCATAGGATCCTACTTGCTGTTTTCATATTCATACTTAGAGCTTATCCTGCTCTTGTTGGGCGTAGTGTCAACATACCCACTTTTCTGCATGATCCGAAAAATGGCCCTGCAATCAGAAGGCTGGAAGGCCTGATTGTGTACAGAGAGGCAGCAATAATAGAATTTTATGAGACAGTTATAAATACAGCAGAGAATGAATGCAAGCACCACTGGCCAAAGATCGTGAAGTTGTTGACATGGGTCAAAGACAAAGGAGGACCTTTGCAGATAGTGCCTCTGGCTAGTGCAGCCCCATGCTTCAGAAATAATTGTACAAGGAAGGTTGGAGTAAATCATCAGTGTGGCCGAATCTTTGATGTACCAGGCATGAAGGATGGAACAGTAGTTCTGATAGATCATTTGAGGAAGAGACGATAACTTAAGTTCCTCAACCGGACTAGGAGGGAGAATTACTTTTCAGCAAAATCAATAGAAGCCTTTGATGATAGTTCATATGAACGTAGGTTGTTCAGCCAAACTGCAGCAGTCTTTACGACTATCTTTATGCCTGGGATCCAGACGATGGCCAATGCCAAATGGCTACAGATTACCAGATGGGAAATCTTGCAGATGATCAACACCACTATTGAGGGATTCAATGCGATCAAGGAGGAATTGAGGGCCATAAGGCTGATGACCCTCCAGAACAGATATGTCCTTGATATGATCACAAAGAGAGCTGGGTTGGGAGCCACTCGAATAAATAAAGAATTCAAGACAATTTTAAGTAGCCCAAAAAGGGTCTTAAATCATGTATGTGAGTTTGGTACATTGTATTTCAGGTGCAGGAGGGAGAAACCCGAGGCCACTCGAGGTTCAGCAAAAATGAAGCAAAAGACATACACCGACTATTGCTAGTCGGTAACCCTCTGCTGCACTCCTAATGGGAGCTAGTCCCAAGTGAAAGTTATACCTTGTATATGCTTAAGACTCCAAATATGGAGAGTTAGATATACAGGGACAGAAGTCAAATTGTTACAGAATTGTAATTGGTTTTGTCTAATATTCAAAAGGTTAACAGTATATCAGGGGCTCTGTCAATCTGACAATCTACAGACAAGAAAACATCAAGCTGAGAGTGGACAGATATAAAGTAGACCCAGTAGGCAATATAACAGAACATAATCAATTTAATTAATAACATACAACTCCATTGGAGTGTGTTAATGCTAATCGCATTCACAGATAAATTTGTACAGGGCAATGGTTCAAAGAAACAACGAACTCAATTCAATTTGAGCTGGACAAAATATTCAAACAAAACCTGTTTGGTCAAGAAAAGAACACACCTATGTAGTGTACATGTACAGAATACCGGTTGTAGGATAATTTATATGCAGGGTAATCACCACCTTGGTGTTGCCCCACTACTGAGTAGTTACATTCACTCTACTCAGGGTTCCTAAAGACACTCCTATTGGGTAATTAGTGCCTACGCGTTTCGGATTAGTAAAAATCCATCTTCAGGGCAGGATGTGTTTTAGTTTCATCAGAGTTAGTTCCTACAAAGTATAAGGATACACTGATTAGGTCTGAAGCGTATTTAGAGGACTCTATCATTTAGCTCACATAAATGGAAGTACACTAACCTGCTCTTCTTGTGAAGCAGGATCGAATCATAATCACCTGTGTGGTTGAAATAGCAAAAAGTGCAGCTTGTAAATGTTTGACCCTATACGTGAAACCATGTTGAACCAATACTCAAACTGTAAAGGTAGTTACTCACCCAGTCACAAGAAAGCAATGTCTTGCCGGGTACAAGGGTGGTGACAGGCTGTAACACGAGGATTAGGCAGCTAAAGGCATGGAAGAGAATCTAGGTTACTGTCAACTTAAGACATGTGAATTTATGTATTCTATGAGCGTAATAATCGAACAACATCAAGGGAAACGTAAGTTGGCGTGAACTCTATATTCACCAAAACTTGTGGTCAACCATCTCAGATAGTCAGTAGCTCTAGTGGAGGGCGTTAATCGTAGTTACCGTGCAACATACAATAAAGAAGTGGAGGCGATTCGGGCTATTCAGGCTAGCTCCAGGCATGTAAATATATGGTTTCAGTGAGCATGGTAAACGTAAAGCACCGCGGAATCCAACGGTGTCATGTCTGTGAAGTAGCGTGAAGACTGTATTCGCCAAGACTTTAAAGGAACCTGCAAAAGTCCGTAACTCTAGTGGAAGGTGTTAACCATGGTGTCCGTACAAAGTGCAGTGAAGAAATGGAGGCTGTTCACTGTGCTCATGCACCCATCGTGATTATCATACACTGAACATCAGGATCATGAATACTTACAACGAGCGGGTTGTCCACCATACGTCAAAGTGAAACAGCAGCAGCTCACGCGGGCACGCTGCACGGCACTCCCCAGCTAAATACGTTGCCATGGGAGCGGCGCGCAGACGCGTCCCCTCGCGTGGCGCCATCTTTGTGTGGGACAAAGGTCCCAGGTACGATCTAATTGAATCGAGCTCCAGACTTGGTATTAAGGTAACCTGCAAACCTTAAACCGTGCTAAAAATAGTGGTACAGTGAAAACGTAAGTGAAAGAATGCCTTTATGGTTTGTGTACACAGAGTGTTCCGTGTCGCGCATGCGCGCTCTGTTTTCTGTTGCTAGGGACGCTTTACGTCTCTCCGTTGTAATCTGTCTGGGTCCCAGCGCCGAATAGACGAGGGGATTCCTCGACCAGTAATTGATCGGGTGTATTGAGGTAGGCGCAACTATCGTATGCAGCCAATAATCTGCATGGTTATCAGATTCATACCACTCGATCCTAAAGTTAACCGGACAAACGTGCGGGTATGGAGACAAGTAACCTTGAGTGTTTGAGTTGCGGGGGGAGGGGCAAAGAGGCAGCGGGGAGCTGCCTGGTGCCCCTACCTCCTGCTATGTTTCTGCTGAATAACCAAAATCACAGGTCAGACAGCGACGTGGCAAACGGCCAGGAGCTATCCAGTGTGATTGTTATTCCAGTTATAGATTGAATTATACTGAACTCTGCCCTCTGGTGTCTTATATGGGTCACTGACCTCCATTCCTATTACATTGAGGATTTTGCGGGCTCCCGGCTGTGGGGCCGTTCAAAGTCTAATGTAGAGTCACAGCAATGGATGGAGAATCATACCTTCTTATGATGATGAGAATGGGACCTTGATGGAGGCCATAACACTGTTGACGAACCTGAATACCAAGATGGTAGACGAGACAGAAGATATTGCAGATGACAGCTGGTTCGTGTCCATCTTCTCATGGGTTTCGCAATGGATGGTGAATATCTTCAAGCTCTTGGGAGCTGTACTCGTGATGGTGATGTTTGGATTCTATGTAATCAGGATAATAATTTCACAGTGTAAGAAGACAGTGAAGAAAGCTGTAGGAATGAAGATCATGATAGATGTTGAATCAGGGTTTGGACCTAAGGAATCAACAGATGAATAAATCTGAGATGTCATAAAGGCCAGTATCTTAGCACCAGAGGGAACAAGGTTCCTACATCCAAGTGACCACAGGAAGTATGTGGGATGATGGATTTACTGTAACCCGAAGGGCCGATGCAGCCATATGATGTGGAGTGTTGATGAACATATAAAATCAGCAGGATGCCTGCAGGGAGTAATGAAAATTTGGAATCCAAAGAAGCACTTTTTCAAGAAAGGATGCTGAGATGTGGAAACTGGAGAAGGAGTGGTCGATGACTATACCATAGGGAGGAGTGTAGAGGAGCAGCTGAATGCCTCTACAGGAAGTCATTGCCTATATGCTGGAAACCGTAAATTGCGACTTGTGCTAAGCCAGTAATGGTACCTATAGCACGAAGAGTCTTTGAGGCGAGGTATCCGTTGAGAAGACCCTATGTGAAGTAGCCCCAAAAGACTGATGGTCTCCTGAGAAAAGCACCTGAAGAAGTGTGAAGATGTGAAAAGGAGAAGCTGGTGACATCACGAAAAGATGAGAGTAAAGTACTGGGAAGTATGACCCAAGAAGAAAATGCATAGGTGATATAGAATCTGATGGCTAAGTAAAGAATTAAGAAGAATTTCATGAGCGGAATGAAGATTGCACGTGTGAAGAGCACTGCAGAAAACATAAGCCATTTTACATTTGTACAGACGCTGCAACACAAGTAGACTAAGTAATCATAAGGCTGGCTATACATAGTATATAGACTGCAGGCGGTGCACCAACATATATGTATATAGAGTTCTGGACATTCGATGATACAATTTAGTAAGTGAGTCTCCATGGAAGAAGACGGATTGAGAATTATGTGTGTCGCAGAAAAGAATAGGCTTGAATTCGAAGCAAGAGCAAAGAGGCTGCCTGGCTGATGTCAAAGACTGGAAGCAGCCAATAACTGGTTATCAGCTTGTGAAGAACAATATACATGAGAAGCCGAGGCACCCCTTGTTAAGTAGCAAAGAGAGAACACCATGAGTGCTAAGTTTCTTCATTAAAGACTATTAAATGCCAGAGTACGAGCAAAATCACGGTCTCTGATCACGTGAGCTGAGGATGAAAATAGACAGAGAGCATGGTGCACCAGATTGAAGAAAGCAAGTGCTTATATTCCCAGGGATGAGAAGCTGCTACAAGGCTGAGTTCAAAGACAATGTGAATGGCAGACAGCATGAGTGATGAGAGATTGCAGGCTAATTGCATGGAGAGATACGGTCATGTTAACCCACAAGCACTTCGGGTACCAGCTAACGTGCTGCTAGAGCATCAAATGTTCCAGAAGGGTACAGGCGTGCCAAACAATTGTAGAAGGCCGTATAACGAGGAGCCTTATAGTGTTAGAGCCAATGAAGTGTTGTGTTTCTAATCACCGTTGAAGATGACTTGCACTATGACTTGCACTAAGGGAGGGCATGAGTGCCCTCCGGACTGTAGAGACCCAATCATGATCCTTTTCCATATAGAAAGTATACTTAGACGTCCCCTTAAAGCCAACCACAATCTCCCGTAGGTTTTCTCAGTTTGTCACGTAGTAGGACGTCATGTATGATGAACCTTTAGTATATAAATGTGATTTTTTTACAAGATGCTTTGAGATTATGCTGTGCGACGTCCGTTGATGTCCGCTGTACTCCCTGTTTTAGACAATTGATATTAAAACATAGTTATTTACAAACTTCCTGAGTCAGTCTTATTATTTAGTTTGAGAAGTTATTCTCCGTCCCATCCATAGAACGACATGTTACCTTGAGTAAAATGCCTTTAGGGTTCACATTTGTAAAAGTTTTATTCTCGCGCCACAGCGTGTGTGTGCATATCACTCGCAACAGCGCTTCCCTGACTGTGTGGTCCCTCGCAAGTCCCTATCGCGTGTGCTCACGCCCCCCCTTCTCCAGCCTCCTGCACCCCCTTTGCTCTTCATCATTGACTGCCCTGTTTTGCATTGTATTGCTTTGTGTTCTTCTGTATTCTTCCTTCTTCTAGGTTTACATTTGTTGACTACTTTGTCCTTTTATATATTGTTCTGTGTTCTGCTGAGCTCTACCCTCCTCTAAGGTCTCTTTTTAATGACTGGTCTTTTTCCGATGCCCTGGTAACCTGATTTGCTTACCGGACTGCCTTGTTTTCTGCCTGCTCTTCCATCTGAACTCTTGTCTACTTAGTCAATCGTCCACTATTGTCTTTTCCCTTTTGGTCTCGTCTGCTTTCACCCCTCCTTGTGTCCTCCCTTAGTATCTCCCCACCACCCACCTTTCCCCTCCACTCCTCTTCCTCTTTCCTCTTCCCCCACCCACTCTAAGGTGCTCTCTGTTTCTCCTTTCTTTTCAAACTGCTTCTCTATCGACTATCCTGCTCTTCTCACTAAGTCTGGTAGGAAGAAGTTCAAAAAGATATCCTGGTCTCCAACCCAGGCCTCCCTAATGCTGACCCCTATACCAGTGCTTCCTCCAGACAGACCATCACTGACATCCTCTTTGTCATTCCCTCGCCAGACCTATGGACTCTTCATATAGTCTCTGTGCACTCTCCTTTCCCTTCTTCTCCCATTGATGGTGGCACTCGGTAAGAGGCCCTCCTGGCCCCCTTCCACTCCTCTAAGGTAATCATTAATGTTTACTTGAATGGCACTGTCTTGGTCCAAGGCCCTCAGGCCAAGCTTCTCCTCTTTGATAGATGCTTCCCGTGCCTCATCAATTTCCTTTATTCTCCTGCTGTCCCTTCTCTCCCTTCTTTGGCTTCCTTGCCTCCCCCCTCTGCCTCCTCTTTGGCTACCTTGCCATCTCCTCCCCTCCTCTTCTGCCCCCCCTCAGGCTCCTGCTACACCTATGCAGGGCACACCTCTGATTTGTACCCCTCCCCGGAAGGCTTTCAAGGTTGGCAACCTTCTCCCTATGCCACTCTCAACTGCTCAGCTGTCAAACACTCCTCTGACATCTGCCGCCTCCTGGAATAACTTGAACCTGATGTCCTTGGTCTGGCTGAGATATGGTTCACGGCCAGCTCTGTCGCGAGTTTGACACTCTCCTCCCTGGTGGCTACAAGATCCTCTCCGTGCCCAGATCCAACCGTTCCAGGGGGGGTGTAGTCTTGATGTTCCCAGAGTGGATTCCTCCCTCTGTCATTCCTATGCAGGCCTACTCCTCTTATGAATGCCTTGTCTGCAGGCTCTCTCTCTCTCCTGGCCACTCTCTTACTGTGGCTACTATCTATCGGCCACCTGGTCAGATCACCTTCTTCATCTCTGATCGGGCGGACCTCTCCTCCTCCATCATGGCCTCGACCATGCAACACCTTCTTCGTGAAGACTTTAACATCCACCTGGATGCTTCCTGTCCCTCCTCGGGACACTTTTGCGACCTCTGCAACACTCTCTCTCTTTCTATTCTCCCCTCTGGCTTGACTCACTCTGCAAAGCACACTCTGGATGTTCTGATCTCCTCAGACTTCCCCCTCTCTTTACCCCTCACCGCTCCTCTATCCTGGGATGATCACTTTCTCCTTTCCACTCATCTCTCCCTCTCTACCCCTTAGGCCAAACCAACTCCAGCACTGCAACCTACCTTCTCGGTCATCCAACCCATAAAGCGTGTGTCACTTGAGGCCTTCAATGCCCCTTTCTCTCCCTGTTCCTCCTCCTCTGGCTGACTCACATCCTGACAGAGCCCTTTCCATGCTCCACTCTTCTATCTCTGATACTGTTTATGTTCTTGCCCCTGTCATGACGATCGGCTTGGAGCTCAAAGCCAAGTGCAACTCCTGGTATGACTCTGACCTCGTCAGCCTTAACCGCAAGTGCAGGGTGGCAGAGAGGAAATGATTTGCTTCTTGCACATCTTCTGACAAACTGGCCTGCCGGCTTCTCCAAAGGCAATACCGGCTCTCTTTCGCACTAAGAAGAGATCCCACATCCAAGCCTGTGTCTTTGCGGCATCTAACAACTCGGCAAGGAGCTGGTCAATCCTGTTGCAGTCTCTATCTCTCCTGTCCCCTCCCAGGCCCTCTGCATAGCCCTGGCTTCTCATGTCATTGCTAAAACCCAGGACATCCTGTCAACCCTCTCACCCTCTCCTCCTCCTCCCTCTACTCTCACTTCTACCTCTGGCCCCCTGTGGCCACATTTCCTCCCTCTTTCTCTTCCTTTCCTCTTTTCTCCCAGACAAGGTTTCTAGACAAGTCTGATCTATGAAAGTCTCATCAAAACAGGTTCTTCCGTGTTCTTCCAAAACCATCAAGGACCACATTGACACCCTCGCTCCTGCCCTGGCTGACTTCTGCAACCACTCCTTTGACACTGGAACCTTCCCTTCCCCTCTAAAGCATTATCTCTTGCACCCTCTTCTCAAGAAACCCACCGTAGACTCCTCCTGCCTGCCTAACTATCACCCAACCGCCATCAATCATTTCCTGAGCAAACACCTGGAAAAGCTGGCCATCTTCCAGCTTAATCTTCACAATTAATCTGTTGCTTGTCTCCATGACCATCAGTCTGGCTTCAGAACAGCCAGAAGCACGGAAACTGCTCTCCTGAACATCTGTGAAGACCTGCTCTCTAACCTTGATTCTAATCTCCCCTCTGTCCTCATCTTACTCGATCTCTCTTCTGCCTTTGACAGAGTCAATAATGCCATCCTGCTCAATTGTCTCTGTGATAACCCGGGTATCACTGATCAGGTCCTGGCCTGGCTGACCTCGTTCGTCGCTGACTGACCCTCCCAGGTCCAAATTGTGTCCTTCCTTTGCTCTATCTCACTCTCTACCTTTGGTGTTCCCCAGGGGTCTACCTTCTCTCCCTGGCTGTTCAACCAATACCTTTCACCTCTAGCTCACCGCATTGCTGCTCTCTGCTCCAACTTTCAGTGCTATGCGGATGACACTTAGCTCGCTTTCAGACTCCTCTCTGCCACCTCTTCTCCTTCTCCCATCTCTGACTGTCTGTCTGCTATCCAGGAGTGGTGTGCCGCCAGCAATCTGTGCCTTAATGCCAGTAAGACGTAGATTTTCCTCATCGGCACACCTGCACCCTCCTTTTCTGTCACTTTCTGGCCGGCCTCCATTGGCCCTCTTCCTGCTCCCACCTGTGACCCTTCGGGTCATCTTCGACTCCACACTCTCCTCCTTTTCTCATCACCTCTCTGATGTCTCTAAGAAGTCAAATTACCAACTGTACCTCCTCAGAGGTATTCTTCCTTTCCTCTCTTTCCCCCAGAAGCTCACTGTCTCTAGAGCTCTGGTTCTATCTAGGCCGGACTACTGCAACAGCCTCTTTCTAAATCTGCCTGCTTTTACTCTCTGCCCCCTCTGCAACTCATCCAGAACAGGACTGCGAGACGTGTCCTTGGCCTCAAGACTAGGGATCGAATCTCTCCAGCACTGAAATATCTGCACTGGCTCCCAGTGGCTGCAAGGATTAAGTTCAAGACCCTCTGCAGTGTCCACAAGGCCTTCTGGGGCCTGGGTCCTCAATAACTCCAACTCTCTCTCCGTAAATACCTTCCTACTCCAGCTCTTCGCTCCTCCACCTCCAACTCCCTCAGGGTCAGTTGCTTCTCCAAGCAACAAGTTGGTGGTAGATCTCTTTCTTCGACTGGGGCCTCCCTCTGGAACAGCCTCCCTGCCTCTCTGAAACTTGAGGAGAACCATCTCTGGTTCCGGAAGCACCTCAAGACCTTCCTCTTTGCTTCCGCCTTCTCTCTTCCTCTCACCTGGCTGCCCTCTGATTTCATCCCCAGGTCCCTGCCCGCCCAGTTGCACACCCGCACTGCCTCCCAGCAACCCGTGCACTTGGGTCTGTATCTGTACCCCTACAGTCCCCCTACCTGCACTTTGGACACCTACTGTCTGCACTTACCCTTGTACCTGCCACCTGCTGGCCACACTCCTTGTTATTGTTTTGATCCCATGCACAGCACTGCCACCTCCCCTTTCCCCTAGCACTTTTCCCCTCCCACTCCCTTGCACTTGCGCGATCTCATTGTGACTTGGCCAAGTAAGATTGTTGTCTCTGTCCTCCCTCTGTTCCCCCTTCCTTGCCTCGTCACGCCTTGAAACACTTGTTTATAGGCACGTTACAAATGCCATATCATATCATATCATATCATATCAAGATGCCAATACCAAATAAAATGTCACAGTAAGAAATGGCTAGACTGGCTGCACCAAAATGCAGTCTAGATACACAATAGCACATATCATGCTGGCTTCATCAAAGATGCCCAATACAAATGGCATACCACAATTAGAAATTGCTAGAATGGCCACATCAAAATGCCGATCTAGCCACGTAATAACACTTATCATGTGTACTTTATCAAAGATACCCAATACAAAATATCTCGCAATGTGATTATGTGTGTATGCGAGGTGCTGGCGGGCACAAGAAGTAGGCATGGTATGTTATAAGACATACATTATAGATGGGCAGTAAAAAAAATACTATGCCTGCCCCCCCTGGGCTTCCCCAGCGCCTCACACGGGGAGCTGATTTTGGATGATGCACAACCCCCTTCTGCCAAAAAAAGCTCCACGTCCCAGTACAAACACGCATGTACACACATTCACACTACCGTCACACACAGCATGCAGTCGCTCATTCACATACACACCTATCATCATACACTCACTCATTACACTCAATGCAAGCATACAAACATACATACACATATTTATATTAACATATCCTCTGTCCCGGTCCTGATGTTCCCTCCCAGCGTTCCAGCTTCCGCATAGCATGAATAAAAAGAAAAGAGCACTTCCTGGCTCATGCACATGCGCACAACAGCTGGAGCGCTGGACGATGTGGCCTGCTTTGTTTGTATGTGCACGGAGGCACAATAGCGCTTCCCTTCACACATACAAACATGCAGTTCCTGTTAGGGAGAATTCTCTGTTAAGGCTAATTTCCCAAACCTAGTGAGTCCCCCAGCAGCTTTGCTGGATTTTTGGGGTTTATTTGTTTCTCCTGCTAAGAGTGAGACTCTTTTTCTCCCACTCTTAGACATGAGTTGAGATATCCTTTGACTTGGTAATGTGTTTTATGGGCTATAGGGTCTTTTACTCCATAGGGTTTCATGTGGTTTTTGGTAAGTGTGTTACACAGCACCCTCAGTGCAGTAACACAGGGGTGTCATAGTGACCCCCAAACATAGACTCCATACCCTGGACTGACTAGTGTCTCCCAGGGCATGTAATGTCACCATTGACTTTACTAGTCTTAAATTGGGAACAGAACCAGTACAAACCATCATATTGTGGAAGTACTGGTAGGGGTAATTAGATTGCCCCTAGGTCTGTTTTTCGAGGGGGCACTGTGCAGTCCCCCCTCGTCAAGTTTCTGGCTGGTGGCAGTGGTTACCACGCAAAATATTCCTAAAGAATGTTTACTATGGGATTTTCCCATTCATTTTAAACGCACCACTTTTTGGTGCAATGTTAAAGATACTGCCGTGTTATTTATTTAATATTTATTCCCCGGTTGGGTCTTTTTGCCAGGACTCGGTTTTAAAATGGTGTTTGTGTTCGCCTCTGTAACTCCAACCCAAGTCGAGCCCTTTGTTCCACTTTTTGGCGGGCTTCTCCACAGAAGCCTCCAAAAGTGGTGCCACTCTGTCTGGGTCTACAGGATGTGTGGGCGGGGGTTTTAGGCACCCTGGACAGAGTTGCCTCGGCAACTCAAGTCGCACTCTTGTTTGATTGGCCCAGAGGTGAGCCGCCCGGCTCACCACTTATCATGTTTGAGTGACAGCTAGGACTGATGAATGGGGGTTTTCTGCATAAAAGCAGGGCTTTGGTGACTGGGACTTCAGACGTCACCACAGGACCAAAGAATCCAAAGAGGGAGAAGCTGAGCCGACCTGCACCGACTCACCACTTCCTCCAATGACAGAGGAGATCTTCATCCCGAAGAGTCTTCTTCCTATGACTGGTGGGGATAACCAGTTTGCCCGCCTTTTCGCCTTCCCGGATCATCTCGTGGCCGCCTTGCCTGTGCCAAGCACCGCGGCAACCGGGATACCACGTTTTACCACTACCACAAATAAAAGGGTAGTACCTTTTAACCGGAGAACTCCGCGGTTGGTTTCTTCCCTGGCAGTGCAACGACCTTCAGCTTTCCTCCACGTCGAGATCTTCTCTTCCTCTGGATGACGCCGTGACTTGCACTGGCTGCCAGGAACAACTGCCCCCGCTGGAGGATCCTCTCCACTTTCAAGGTGCTGTTACCGCCTGGCCTCCCTCGCAACGGTCTGTGTGGGGTGACTCTTAAAGCCTCCACTTACCACTTGGGTTGGCCCTAGGCTGGCTAACTGAACTTTTCTGAGCTGAACTAATTATTTTCTGAACTCCCTGCAAGACTGTTCAAGACTTTTAAACTGTGTGATCTTGGGCGCATTGGTGCTCTGTTCTCTCTAAGAGGGAGCCTGGCCTCTGAACTTTTTGCTCACAAGTAGACTTTGACTTTCCTGCCTTGCTGGGTGCTTCTAAAGTATTGTGTTGTGTGCTTTTACTAATTTCTGCCTTTTCCCTCCCTTTTTCTTAACTTATTGGAGTGCCATCTTTAGTTAAGCGCTCACCTCTGTCTGGAAATAAGTGGTGTTAACTAAGACTTGTCTAATAAGGAATAAAGGATGTATAAATATTAATAGTGACTGTGTTTTTGAACTTACTTACAATAATAGTGCTGGAGTGTTTCTAAGTGTGTCTTTTAATAAATAATTATATACTTTGATACCAAAGCTCTGGTCAGTGTTTGCTTGTGCTACTGTATTTTGGTACCTATCGTGTATACTCTATATACTGTCTAACTCTTCTTGAGAGAAGCCTGACTGCTCAGCCACAGCTACCAGGTAAATCTGGGTGGTACAGGTTGTTACCAATTGGGTTTACTGCCAACACCTGTAGTCTTAAGCCTTTTGCAGTGGTCCCTAAGGGAACTGCACAGGTTTCTGCTTAACAGTTCCTCAGCAAGCATCCTCAATGGGCCATGAAATGTTGGGGAAGCAAAACCCTCCCGGCTTTGCATGGTTCTTGGATATGGAAGGCTGGGGAACAGAACTGTCAAACAGAAAACTACGTTTTCCTTTAACAGTTAAAGCCAGCCAAGGATCGCTCCCTCAACTGCAAAAAGCAGCTGAGGGAGTGCTCAGTGTTTTACACTGGAATGGCTCCTTGGCTCCTTCATAACGGGTGAGGGTGCCCATGGATCGGCGCCCCTCGCCCATTACGGAGAATCCGCCACTGCTACTCGTCAGTTAATCTATGTACAGGGTCAGTGTGACTGGAGATTAAATACTGTTGACTTTGAAGTCATGTACATCAAAAGCTGGCACCCAGGAACCCACAGTTTAATTTCCTAATAACTGCTGTCAGCGCAATAGAAGCATTCATTTGTGATTAAGCAGGTTTACAAGCAAATGACAGCTTTAGAAATACATCGTGTGATGAAACACAAAAGGAACAGGCACACATATCACAGGGTTTTGTCTGGTAGTCTGATATAAAAATAAACACATTTTAAAGAAAACTAGTGAATGGAAGTTTAAGAGCATGTTTCAGTTTGGAAACGTCTTTTTCTTTTCTAAACAATTGGAAGATGCACATTTGGGAAATAATAGTGTGCCCAGCATGTAGGTAGCCTGCTTTTAACAGTGATGGCCCCCACCCCAGTGATATTCATGGCCCATTCCTGTGGTGTCTCATTCAGGCCAGAAGAGGCTAGGCAAAGTAAATATGCAGACGCGCAAATGACGGCTGAGCGAAGGAGCACCTTTAAGGCTCCTGAAAATAGTTATTTGCCAGAGGGTGGGAGGTGGAGGGGCTGGCCACCAATTAGGGGGGGCAGAACAGCTAATAGGGGGGGCAATCAATGCCCCCCTTCACCTCCCTCTATGGACACCTATGGTGAGATCAGTATCAGAAGTGCCAATTGATGTGCATTATAATGTTTCTATTGTACAGCGAGCAGGCATTTAAAAGATAGTTACACAAAGGTCTGCTTTAAACCCTCATGTGCATTTTTGCTCTGCTGTGTTAGATAGCTATGTGCCCTAAAGGCTGCTGGTATGTCAAATAAAGCAGGAAATAAAGTATACACACAATCTGTAAGGGTGTAGAAGTAGGAGACTGACACACAGGTGGCATATTTTTGGTTATGGACTCTTATTGAATCAAAATAAAAGGAAAACCCCTACCTGGCCCTATTACTAAGAGGGGTTTCCCTGCCTCAACTACATACTAAGGACTCTGTCCGGGTGTCGGTAGAAAGCAAATAGACCAACGTTGTGTGTCAAAATCTATTTCCTTCCCTTACACTCTTAATTATACTAACTAAAGGTGTAATCTTCTTGGACCAATGCTCACTTCTGGATGATGTGAAAAGGAAAAGTTCTTCAAAAAGGTCAAAACCAAAAGTCATAAAAGTATTCTTGTCTTGGCACTCCACCAGTGCAGAGGGAAAATGAAAGTATTGTATCTCCACAATGCTAGGGGGGATGCCTGCCTCTCCGCCTAAGCTTCCTCCGGTTTCCCACTGCTTCTCCCAGAGCCAGGAAGGACAACATCCTCCTCCTGGGCTTAGCCAGGCTATTCACAATGTCAGTGGGAGCGACTCCCTTCCCGTGGTCTTTCTTGGGCTTCTCACAATTTCAAGGAAATGATTCCATTTCCTTGGCTTCCCATAAAGTGTTCCCAAACACCAGGATAGAATGATTCCCTTTGCCCTGGCTTTTCTCCGACTCTTCACAGGGCCAAGAGAATGACTCCCTTCTCTTGGCTTCTTTCACACTGTGCATCAACATCAGGGGGAATCACTCCATTCCTGTGAACTTTCTCAGGCTTTTCACTATGCCAAGCAAAAGACTTCTCTTCCTTTGGCTTCTCTCACAATGTTCATCTGCACCAGTGACAATGACTCCCATCCCCTGGCTTCTCTTTCCATGTTCGTCAACACCAGGGGGAATGACTCCCTTCCTCAGGCTTTTCTCAGGTTTTTCACAATGCCAAGAGAATGAGCCCCTTCTGTTGGCTTCTCTCACAAGGTTCATCAACACCAGGGGGAATGACTCCCTTCTTCTGGCCTCTCTTAAGCTCTCCAGTCACAGCCAACCAGGGTTACTCCTCTGCCGGATACTGGCACTATGAAGAACAACAATGATGCTTCTTGCTTCTTATATGGGTACGTGCCCAAGACTCACATATTCTGTTTTCTCTTTCTGTTTGGTAGACTTAGTTCACTCTCCTGCCAAATACCACTGTGCTTTTCCCAATAGGCAAAAGTTATTTTATCTCTGTCAGGGTCCCAACCCTAGATTCTTGACTTCTTTGTCTTTTAAGGTTTCTCAGCCACTTTCTGGGGACCCCAGCGCCTCCCATGCCATCCGTGTACCTTTCATCCTGGTCTGCGGTGGTCCTGGGTCTCTCTGGACGCCTGCAATCTACTGTGGGGTTTCCCTGTCTCTCTTCTCCCTTCGGTCTGCGGTGGCTCCGCAGGGGAAACCTTCTCTTGGCCGGCATGGTTCCTGCTTCCCATGCTTCCTGGATTTCAGGGGCACCAGAAGCTCCTTCCTATTGGTTCATCAGATGGCCCCTCCACACAGGACCTGTCTCACACTGGGTTGCTCCCGTCTCAGCGTCTCGGTCTGTCTTCTCTCTCTTCCCTCGACCGTGCTTGCTTCCGCGGTTCCTCCAGGGTAGGCTCGACCATGATGTGAGTCCTTCTCCAGTTTTTATGCGTATGCACTATCCATATAGACTAGAATGCTTACTGTGGTTTCGCGGGGCAATCCCCATTGCTCTGCATATCTTCTTCGTCACAGTACAAGTATGATCATATGGGTTGGCTGGAGTCTTACTCATTCCAGTTTTCCAATATAGTTAAGTCAAATGGTCCCTCCTCTTCCTCGTATCAGTAGTTCTGATGAAGGCTGGTTCATCTATCTTAAACAGATACATGGACGTGTGGGGGACAAATATATTGTGTTCTGAGAATCAATATGAGGGTAGTTGAAATGTCTTTTGTAGATACCGCATTCCCTCCCAATAGTTGTCCCTAGTCCCATAGGGGTGATCCCTCCCCATGAGATCCTCCCATTGAGTACCACCCTCAGGGGAACTATCAGATAGTGGCCTCACCCCCCTGGCCTCGTGGGAAGGGGCTCCCCCAGAGGAGAATGGACAACATCTGAAGATGTGTCATAATTCTTATATATGTTCTTAGTGGTTCCATTACACTCTGTGGTAGGCAGGTCCTTCGGTATAGAAACAACTAGCATCAATTCTTAAGACACAGTGCGCTTTATATAAGTGAGGCAAATTAGCAGACCTCACTTTCATGCACAGTCCATTTAAAACTCACATGGTTTTCATAGAAGGCTAAAATCCATCACCATCCCTTTTTTCTTGCCTTAGCAATGAATGCCTATTCTCTATCTCATTCACATGTTTTGTCCCATCCATTTCACATACTGCAACTGCTTTTCCTCTATCTGCTCATTCAGATTCCAGTGTCTTCAGTGTACACCGACGAGTGTTAGCATGTTTTATCCCCATGTCAGGGTTCCCCGCCCCTATTTTGGTCCTCTGTGAAGTCCCAGGTTTGCTCCCTCTTGACACAGTGTTTCTCTACCCTTTTTATCTGGGTCAGGGGCATTGAGCCTTCGAGAGGCAGGAGGACATTCAGACTACATGCAAGCATCCAACTGAGACGATCAATTAACAGATGGGCCCTCTGAGAGTACCCTTGGGCAGGTTGGCCCCAGAGCCAATGCTTGCAAACTAAGGAGTGTCTCTAAAAACAGGATGCTCGTGGACTTACTCCCCCCCAGTGTGCAACTTTCAGATGAGACCCTCAAAGCTATAAGAGCGCAGCTGTGCAAATTTTCCAAGAAGGTGAGTGGGAATCATTGCCTGGCCCATGCGGGGAGTGACTCACATTTTATTTATACGTTTTGCAGTAGAAACGCACAGACTGCCCTAGAAAGAATATAAGGAAAGGGTAAGAGTGCCTTACGAGGTGACAATGATAGCTGTTAATTGTGAGTACATGTCAACACAGGCTATGCAAGAATGTAAGGTGACCTTGATAAAGAGTCTAAGCAGCCTTGGTTTAGAAAATATCAATTCCACTACTGAGGCAGCTGAACATGGTTGGAGTTGCCCTTTACCCTCATGCCTTTGCTCTAGAGATGTGGATTGGTTGGCACTGAATTAGGTATTGTTGTTCTGTTACTGGCAGGTTGCAAGATTTGGAGTTGTGCATAGCTGAAGATTTAGAACACTGTTTCACCTCCACTTCTGGGGTAGTGATTGAAGGTATATTGTTGCTTCACTCATTAGACTGAGGGAAGATGAGTCGGAGCTGCTTAATATCACTGCATTAACCTTTCAGAGGTGGTTAAGAATACAGATTTGTTGAGGTGATGACACATTTCTTTTCTATAGGTATATTGGGCCTCATTACGAGTAGCGCGGTAAAAACAGGGTCGTATGACGCCGCTAATAGCGGGTGATTACGAGTGCGTGAGCACGCGCGAACCCCCATGCCGGTAATGGCCATACCGGCATGCCACTAAAGGCCCTACAACCCCCAGATAGCGCCATCACGGGACCCGCCCATACCGCCACCGCCTAGGAGGAGCCCCTTAATACCGACCCGGTAATAACAACATGCTAATACCGGGCTCGTAATACCGGACCCGGAAGTAACGTCATCACGTCAGAATGGGAAATGCGCCGGCGGCCATCTTTAAAAACACAATCCATTGCAATCCTCCCAAACCACCAGTTGTTTCCAGGAGAGCTCAGTGGCAATGCATTCATTATGTCTAAGGCAACACGGTAGACCACCCCCCGGCTGTGGAAACAGCGCTTTTCTGATGCTGAATTAAACATGCTTGCGGACACCCTTGCCGCACATGCTGATGTCATCAAATCCCAGAACCTGAAGCGAGAGGTGCAGCACCGCAAGAAGGAGATCTGGCAGGAGGTAGCCCGCAAGGTCTCCGCTGTTGGAACCTGCCCACAGACTGTTAGGGATTGCAAGAAGAGGCGGGATGACCTCCGCCTCAGGGTCCGTAACATCCTTGCAAGCAACAGGAGGGAGACCATGGCCACAGGCGGGGGTCCGTACTCTCCTCCAACACTGACCACCTGGGAGGAGACGGCAAGCACCTTCATCAGTCCGGAGTCTATCGAGGGATTTGGGGCGATGGAGACAGGTGCAGCAACATCACCAGAAGGAGGTGAGTGACCCTGCATATCCCTGTAGGGGAAACCATGACGTAGCACAAGTGATGTGGAAGAGAGTCTAGCCAAGGCAATGCATGTCCCAACACCCACATGAACATATCCAAGTCCAGATGGAGGGCAAAAACCTGCCACACAGAAATGCATGCTGAGTGCCAATCCCATTAGCAACACACAGCCAGCACACATGGACCGTGCCCATATAATACTTCACACAAACCCCAGTACAACGGAATGCCACCTGCCATGCAGCAAATGCCAAAATGCCCCCTCAGACTACCCTGTGTGACAAACCTGTAAGACATGAATGCATGATTAAAGAAATAATGAACAGCACCATAGTATGCTTCTGGCATGTAACACCATCACTGATGCCCTGCATCTCTTCTATCCCCCCAGGCACCGATGGAGAAGATGCCAGCCAAGATACCACCATGAGGGCATCCACGTCACGCCCACAGAAAAGGGATACCGACACCACCACCTCCAGGGCAGCCTCGCATCCCACACTTCCAGCCAGTGTGCCTGACACTGTCAACACCCAGCTGCCAACACCTACAGCCAGTGTGCCTGACACTGTCAACACCCAGCTGCCCACACCCACACCAGTGGAAGGGGAGTCCCTAGAAGCACTGGCCACCACTGAAGATGACTTGGAGGAGAATGTGGACCGGAAGGAGTCACGGAAGTGGCATCTCCACCCACACAAAGCCCCGTGTCTGCCCCCCACTCCAAACTCAACCCTCACCCATCTACAGCAGTGCTGATCCCTGCCTGCATGATTCAGAGCTGAGCCCCTCCATCGAGGACAGCACGGAAAATGCAGGCCCCGTGACAGCACCCCCCACCACTCCTGCTCCCACCAACACCCTTGAGTCATGGCTGGTGAGGGTGGAGGCCCGACAGGAGTCGATGTTGGAGCTTGTGCGCCAATACATAGCGGATGGCGAGGACACCAGGCGGGAGATAGCCATAGCAGGGACCACAACCACCATTACAGCCAAAACAGCCGCAGTGAATGCCTCGGCAGTGCCGATGAGGGACTGTCTGGGGGCCATAACACAGGTACTGACATCCATCCTGCTGCACATGCAGCGGCCACGACTTGCAGCAGGCGTGGAAATCCCCACCGACTCCTCATCAGCCACCACACCTGCTTCCTCTGTCCCCACCAGAAGGAGTGCAAGGCACACTGAAATGCTGCCCCTGGACAGCAAGAAGTCCCGCAAATAGTGTGGGAGGACAATGGGAGTGGGTCACATGGTGTTGGGGTTGAATGGGAGCATTTGGGGGCGTTTATTGGGGGGTTTGGGAGTTCACTGGGGGGTTATGGAGTTTATTGTGGGGGTTTGGAGTTAACTGGGGGTTTGGGGGCGTTGTCACATTTTTGCAGTTTGAACCAACACACCCGTTGTGAGAAAAAACATAATGCCTGGACATTGTTCATTTTGTGTGTATCGATTTAATGTATGACGGTGTTCATTGTCCAAATCCCAAAATTCCCTGTGTGCATATCCACATGGACCCGGTGTGTCACTGACACATGTCTATGAAAGTCCCTGTGGTTCAGAAGTATTTGTGAATCTGTGATTTGCGTACTGCATGGCCATCCTGTGCATCACGTACTGGCAGGGGTGCTGCTTCACCTCCGTCTCCATCCTCATCATCCTCACCTGGTGCATGCATGTCAATGTCAGGTGGCAGTGGTACATTTCTCTGGACGCACATGTTGTGCAGCATGACACAGGCCATGGTGATCTTAGCCACCTTCTCAGGCCTATAAAGGAGTGCTCCACCAGACCTGCTTAGGCAGCGGAACCGCACCTTCAACAGGCCAAAGGTCTGCTCAATCACAACACGGGTACGGGTGTGAACCCGATTGTACTCCTCTTCATGGCTGTTCTACGGGTTCCGCACAGGGGTAACTAGCCACGGCTTCAAGGGACATCCTCCATCACCTGCAAGCAAATACAAATAGGTGTGTGTCACTCTGAGCTGCCACCTTCAGGAATCACAGACATGGACGCAGCTATTTGGTGTGGACATGCACATGTCCCTGTACGTATACACAAATGTTATCTAGATGCATACTACACTGCTATGAGGTGTGGTAGTCTGGATGGCGTTCAATAGATGATGCTGGGTGAAATAATGCATGCGGAGGCGGATGTACTGTGGTTGTACGACAATGTTCAGCCTCCCATTTATGCTGGTACACTACACTGTGCATGGACACACTAGCCACATTGGCACAGTTGCAATCCTGTTTAGTCATGCATTGCTTGACATGCACATGGTGGGCCGGTTGTGCGTCTTACATGTGGTCATTGATATGCGTTAATGGTCAGATGTGTGCCAATGATGTGTCCTGTTGGGGTTGGAGGGTTCAGGTCAGGTGTCATTAGCTCTTTGTGCATTCTCCACTCACCGTCCATTTCCACCCAGGTGGAGTATGCACCCCCCATTCCCACCCAGGTGGAGTATACATCCCCCCATTCCCACCCAGGTGGGGTATGCATCCCCCCTATTCCCATCCAGGTGGAGAATGCACCCCCATTCCCACCCAGGTGGAGTATGCATCCCCCCCATTCCCACCCAGGTGGGGTATGCATCGCAACACATCCCTACCCCGATGCACTGCCATGGCCCACTCAGGCAACTCACCAAGCAGCCAGGCACATGGTCCAGCATGTCGCTCCATGTGACGGGTAGCGTGGAGTTACTCAGCACCATGGCATTATGTGTTGATCCGGGAAATCTCACGCAGCAATGTGTGATGATCTTGCTGGAGTCCCATACCATCTGCACATTGATGGAGTGGTAAAGCTTGCGATTGCGGTACACCGCCTCTACCGCATGGGGGACTACCAATTCTACATGGGTCTAATGAGGGCACCAACACAATTGGGCATGCCTGCCAGTGCATGGAAGCCTACTTTGGTGTCGGCTATCTCCTGGGCAGTCCGTGGTAGGGATATGTGGGTGCCAGCGTGCTTCAGGAGTGCATCCAGCATTTGGTTCAGCATGCGTGAAAATAGTGGTTTGCGAAATGCCATGCAGCTGGCCCACTGTGTGCTAGTAGGTGCCTGTGGCCAGGAAGTGGAGCACAGACACCACCTTTAGTAGCGGGGGGATGGCAGTGCGTATGTCTATCAGGCTGTCAATGTCGTTGTGTATCATGTCCACTATGGTGGCGATGGTGTCCCGGTCCAACCGGTACAGGGTGTGGATCTGCTCAGGGGTTAGATTGAATGGACTGGGTCTGATGCGAGGGATTGGCGGCTGCCTACGTGGAACTACTGGCTGCACTGGTGGTAATTGCTGGGCCTGTCTCACCCTCCTTCTCCTCCTGCCTCTCCTCTGTGCTGCCTGTTGTTGCTGCTGTAGTTGTTGTAGTTGCTGTTGTTGCTGTAGTTGTAGCAGTATAGGCATGTCCTCCAGCGCCATGATTGCAACAGCTAATGGTAGCATTTTGGTGTAGGAAGCGGTGTGGTGTGTGGGTGTACTCCTTTTATACTGGGCCAGACTCCATTGAGTGCACCTGTGCCAGTTGCCTTGATTGCTGATTGCTGTTTATGGGGGGTCCGAGATGCCTGCATGGCCGCCATCGTGTAGCCCCTAATTACTGCCTTCTGGATGCCGGTATTTGCATGCTCGCGTGGGTTGTGATGTCCTCCAATTACCGGCATGCCGGTATTTGCTCCCCTAATACGCGTCCATGCCGGTATGAGGGGGCACGGGTTGTCGGGTCGTAATGACCCGGACCCATTAACGATGCCGCTATTACCATTCCGCCTTCCTTTTTTCATTACCTCCATTCTCGTAATGAGGCCCATAGATTTTTTTTCACTGACACAACTTGGTTAAAGGGACGTTATGGTTTAGTTGCACTAATAAAAGCCCATGAAATTCTTAGAAAAAAATGTTGTTAAAGGGATGTTATGGTTGCAAGGTAAAATCGAAAAAACCAAAGCAATTTACCAGTTAGGGTAATTATGATTTTAGAATGTTTAATGATTTATAACCTGCAGCCGAACAAAATGAATCGAATCTAGGCACAGAATATGTTGGAAGGATCTGTATGCGGCCTTTCACCATCTCATTGGCACATTTTTGAAAATAACTATTCTCCGTAACTCTCAATAAAAGATTAGGGTGAATTACTTTTAAAGATTATGCATATACAGCTGAAAATGACATAAGCAGCACACTGAATCGTGCTACAAATTAGCCCTGAAGAAAGTGGCATACTTTTATCTGTCCACTGAAACCGGTAGGCTCATTCAGGTCTTATCAAAAATGTGCCAATGAGATGGTGAAAGACCGCATACAGATCCTTCCAACAAATTCAAGAAGAAGTCAGATCTAACCACAGTTAGAGCCCACAGACAAGGGAATCCTACTGTGGAACACATGGGGTTGTGTTACTGAAAAACTATAATTCTTCCTAGAAATGTCTGTCTTACTAAATTCAAGACACAAACCGAACAGGCAGACGACACATGCCCTGATGGCTATGGTATGTGCCTATTAAGTGAACTTGAAAAATCAATGGTTCTTTGGAGTGTGTAGAAGGCTAGTGATGAGGCAAGTTTCTCTTCTACTATCCCCCTCACCCTAGATAAGCGGAGCAACTAGCGCAAGCCAGGGCAAGCAAAACACAAGGATATAGTTTAGTACGGTTGAAGGGCAAGTTAGACTAGGGCCACATTTAGTGCCAATTGAAATTATTACACATTTAAAATACTGAGGGGTATAGTGGTACTTGTACAATACCTTGTAGTGAATCAGTTGATACTTAGAATTTAAGGACACTGCGCAGGCCTGCCCCCAGATAGTATTCCACTTCTCCTCAGTTAGTTCAATACCCATGTCTCTGCTCCAGGTCTCTCGAAGTTTAGTTAGGGGTGCATTGTGTTGCTCTTGCAGTACCCAGTACAGCTTGGATACCATGTCAGAAGGGCCAAACGCACCGGACATTATTCCACTAAGAGGTCGTCAGGGGGTTAGGCGGGGAACTCAGGCCAGCATACTGTAGCCATCCTGACGGCAGTCTTTTCCAGATGCCCGTCGGAGATCTGCCCATCTAATGAATGTACCCTGTTCATACATGTCACCCAGTGTGGTGTAGCCCTTCGCTGCCCAGGCGGCTACTACTGCCTTACTGATTCGAGGAAATCCTGGAATATGGTTCCAGAGTGGTAGGTCCTGATGGAATGGGTGGGGTCTGCCAATCTGTCTTTTGATTGGACTGGATAAACCAGAGTCGGCCTTCAGGGGGGCAGGAGGAGCGATTGCAGCTCCCTCGATCCAGCTGCCAATCGCTCAATCTTCATACGCAGAGCAGGGGGAGCTTCAGTTGTCCAAGAGGTCGCATAGTGCGCTTCTGCTGCAAGCCAGTACAGCTCAAAGTCATGAGCAGCCACCCCTCCCTGTCCATAAGGTCTAACCATAGTGGACCATTTTAGCCTGACTGCACCAGAGTGCCATAAGAAGCTATTGATCTCACTTCTAAGTCTGGCGAATAGCATTGTGCCAGGCCAAACAGGGAAATTCAAGAAGCGGTAGAGTAGTTGGGGCAGCACCACCATTTTAAGCAATGACACTTTACCGAGGAGAGTGATGGGTAGCTTGGTCCAGGTATGTAGTTTTAGACTGAGTGTCTGCAGGTAATCCCCATAATTTCGTTTGTATGAAGAGTTCTGGCATCTCGTGATTGTAACACCCAAGTCATTTATCTCCCCTGACACCCACTGGAATCCCATGAGGTCAGCTGGGGCTACAGTGGTTTCAGTTAAGGGAAAAAGCTCAGACTTAGCCCAGTGTTCTCAAAGGCCGGAGAGGGATCCATAGTGGGTGACATCTCGCATAATAGGCGCAAGGTTACGCTCTGGGTCCGTATATACAGTAACGCATCGTCTGCGTAAAGGGAGACAATTTTGGGTGCCCCTGTGAGCCTTAACCCCTTTTGGGAGTGTTTATGTTGTATCAAAACAGCAAAGGGCTCCATGGCAAGTGCAAAAATAAGTGGGGACAGAGGACAGCCCTTCTTGGTCCCTCTGCAGATGTCAAACGGGGGTGAAAGTAGACCGTTTGTCCGCACACTGGCGTTTGGTTTGGTATAAAGCAGCTTTATCCAGGACACAAAGCGAGGTCCAAAGTTGCACCTTTCCAACACCGCCCATAGAAACCGCCAGAAGACAGAGTCAAACGCCTTTTATACGTCTAACATGGCTGCAACTGCGCTCGTCTCGGGGTCTATCTGGGATAGGACATTAAATAAACACTGTATGTTTAGGGCCGTGGAGCGGCAGGGCCCAAAGCCTGACTGGTCGGGATGAATCAAGTGGACCACATGTGGGGCCAGTCGAAGGGCGAGCACCTCATAAATATTTTAACGTCGCCATTAGTCAATTATAAGGGGCGGTATGATCGACACTGTGCGACTGGTTTCCCGGGCTTAAGCAGTACCGTTATTACTGCTTCTCTCAGCGTGGGGGCAGCTCTTTCATAAGGCATGCCTCATCCCAAAGGGCGGCGAGGTGTGGGGCAAGGAGACCTTTGTAAGTCTTATAGAAGTCAATGGTCAGCCCGTCTGGACCGGGGGCCTTATTAGGCAGTAAGGCATCAATGGCTAAGGAGATCTCCTGAATTCCTATGGGGCGGTCCAGTGCATTCCTGCTTTCATCGGGTAGGACAGGCAGAGGCAGTCAATACAGGAATGCCCCCACGTTAGCGACTTGGGCTTCATCGCAGACGACGTACGGCTTCGCATAGAAGGCACAGAATGTCACGTTGACATCCCCAGCCGCGTGGACTATTTTACCATCCGGATCCTCAATGAAGGGGATGTGACACCCGCCCCCCTCCTGGCACACCAGTTCGGCCAACAAGGACCCTGTAATTCCACCCTCCCCATATTGTCTAGCAGTTAGTGGGTTGTCAAGAAATCTACGCTCCATCTCCGCCACTTCACTAACGCTATCCAGGGCTTCCTTGATGGCTCCCAGGGACGTAACCTGTGGGTCCTGTTCATACAATATCTCTAGTTGCTTCAGAGCATTCTCATGAATGCAGATGCTTCTCCGTATTGCTTTTAGTATTCCTGTCTCTTTGGCCATAGCCATGCCCTGGATGTATGCCTTAAATGCGTCCCAGAGGACAGCTAAGGAGTCCACTGAGCCAGTGTTCATTCTAAAATAGTCTTGTATACATTCTCCCAGTTCAGTCTTACTACCAAATCCAGGAGGGACTGAGGCTTACATCTCCAGGAGCGGCCAACAGGCAATCACTCCACCCAGGCAAGGGACAGAGTTGTCGGAGAGTGGTCTGAGAATGTTCCCGGAAGTATATCAGTGTTTATTATACTATTTATCGGCCACCCGGACACTAGCCACAGATCTATCCTGGAGTGGGAGTTGAGCATAGTGGAGTAGAACGTGTATTCCCAAGACTGTGAATGCAACAGACGCCATGCATCAACCGCCCCAAGACCAGCCAGTCCATCCAGGACCGTGCAAGCTGCTCTGGAAGGAAGACGGGCCCTGCTACCAGATCTGTCTAGTTGGAGGTTGAGGATGGTGTTGAAATCCCCCCACCAGATGATCGAGACCGGTGGATACCTGCCCAGCATGCCAATCAGTTGCATGTAGAACTCAGGTTTGTCTGTGTTGGGACCATAAATGTTAAGCAACACCACCTCCCGACCATCAAGCGTTCCGTACAGTAGCACATATTGCCCCATTGGGTCAATGTGAGTGTCAGTGGGAGTGAATTGTAGTGTTTTATGGATTAGGATCATCATCCCACAACATTGAGTAGAGTATGGGGTGTAAGAGCGCTGGGCACCCCAGTTTTTAGCAAATCTCTCACACCCAATTGCCTGCGCATGTGTCTCCTGCAGATAGAGGATGCACGCATTGTGCTGCTCTGCATGTAGTTGAAGCCTGCTCATCTTAGCACAGCTACCCAGTCATCTTATGTTCCAGCTCATAAGTATTATAGTATCAGCCATGTTGAAATCCCAGAAGTTGGAAGAGCCCAGACCAGCATCGGCCCAAGCGTTGCTGCCCCCATAGTAGTGCCATGTAACATTGTAGTCGACCGACGTTCCAACAACCTGTGTCAAGCATTTTCTAAACCCTGATACCACCCCAACCTCCCTCCACCCCTAACCCCTCCCAATCAGGGGGGAGAATACCCTGGACCAACTGTAACAAAAAACATTGCAAATTAGCATGGGGGGACTGATCACGCCTGACAGCCTGGTGCGTCCACAGCAGCGTAGTCTTATTTGTGATTAAGGCACATAGTAGAAACATTAGTATATATCAACAATTAAACTCTAACATGTTAGTACCTTGTGAGGGGCGGCGCCACAAACCGCGCTGGCGCAGTAGACAGTAGCCCGCCTCAACCTCAGGGCTCCAGTCATTGCGTGGGTAGTGTCAGCCAGGGAAGTGCTGTTCGATGTACTTCATAGCCTCTTCAGGTATTATAAAGAAGAAGACCTTCCCAGAGTGTTCAATGCGCATCCTGGTGGGGAACATCATACCGTATTTGACATTTAGTTTGCGCAGCCTCTTCTTCACTGCAAGGAAGGATTTTCGTTTGTTTAGCACCACTACCGAGAAATCCGGGTAAAGATTAATTTTATTCGAGGCAAGTACTAGCTCCCCCTTGCCTACCTAGACAACTTGCCTTGTCTGATACTTTAGGCATATTTATAAGTGGATTTACCATTTCATTAATTGTTGGATTTCAGTTGCAGCTTGTTCTTGAAGGTTAAGAAGCACAGTACTGGTCTTTACCAGAGACAAGCTATCAACTTTTGTTCTGGTTTCTTGGCCTTCAAACTCAGTTTGCGTGCCTATATTAGCTTGCTCACAATGTCTAAAAATGTACCATGTTTTAGTTAGTGTATTAACATTATCACAATTCCCAATAGTATCTTTGCGATTTGCCAGTTGAGCGAGAATAATCGTCTGGTGATTGATTTTTTGGTCTACAACTTCATATAGTCTTGCTAAGGTCAACAGAGTATTCATTGATGTAAGGGTATTATTTGCAGCAATTTAGTCTGTATAAAGGACCCTGGGAAGCACATTGGTCTTTTACTAGTTGATTTGTTTTAGTTACACCCAGAGACAGATTCACTTGTCGCAGAGTAGGAGGAATAATTGATAACGAGTGGGAAGACAATTGATGCACAGAGCAGTCAAATGAGTCATGTGATTGAGGGGTTGCATGCTCACCTGAGATGTTATATATGGAGATGCCATCTTTTACTGACAAGGAGGGAGCTATTTGAGGTAATCCCTTAATTGGAGAGACTTTGTTCAATTGCATTAAATCTCCTGTGTTTGAATGTATAAACAATACCTCTTCTGGGTCGGCACACGTATTGTTGCTTAGATTCATAAAGTCTAGAGCCTCATCATCGACCTGTCCTGCTATTTTCAAGGCATGATAGGCTTCTCTTAACTCTTGTTTAGTAGCCACAGTGCATGTGTTCGTATTTCTAACCTAAAGACTCGAGTCAGAGGCCCCCACTGCAGTGGACAAGGGGTCACAATGCATAAAGACTGACTCAATTGTCACATCTGAGAGCCCAGACCTCATGTCCACTGAAGTAATGACCTCAGCAACAGAGTCTTTTAACACAGACATTTCGTCATTGATTTGTGTGTTAAGAATGACTAGATTACTGAGCTCATTATTTTGCCCACCTGTACGCAGGGTACGCGTTCCGCCGACATTACAATATGTACGTATGTCATTCCCCACTGACATAGTACAGCGGCTTGATTTTGAAAATGTTTTTTTCTCAGACATCATGACAGGCATTCTTTTTTGCAAGGGTGTATTAGCATGTATGATTTCACTAACATGATTGAACGAGGCCATGCCGGATTTTAGAGAGCACCGATTCAAAGATATGAAATAGGCTGGTTTCACTACGTCTTTGTCCGATCCTTACAAGTTGTTTCACAGTTTAGTACACCCATGCCCACGTGTTGAATTAGTAAGATCAAGTATAGCAGTTATCCAAGCCTTTGCTTGGTCTACGTATCTCTTTAACTTATCTCCAAACACGGAGTAGAATCACCACCAAAATGCAGAGGTAGGTGGGATACGTGTCTTCATTGACGCAACACCTTCTTAACCGATTCAACTTACTGCAAGGCACGAAGTAAACGTACATTACAGAATTCCAGGAGTGCAGACACTTATTAATATATATAGATAAAAGTTCCAAATTGTTAGAAAGTTCCAAAGTCCACAGTAGATTAGTCGTGCATACCGTTGTATTCACTGGCAATAGTTCAATGAGGATAGCCACAGACAGCCCTTACCAACAGGGCTTGCTCAACAGTGCGCGCGCAATGGCGCGTCTGCTATGGTTGATAAAATGATGCTGGGAAAAATAAGTGTGACTTCCACACTTAGAAATTTTTCAGCAACAAAAAAGTACCTAGAAGAAAAACAAGCATAAAAATAAACGTTCCGCTCTGTAAACAGACATAAAAAATAAACATTCCAAGTTGTTAGAAAGTTCCAAAGTCCACAGTAGATTAGTCGTGCATACAGTTGTATTCACTGGCAATAGTTCAATGAGGATTGCCACAGACAGCCCTTACCAACAGGGTTTGCTCAACAGCGTGAGCACAATGGCGCGTGTGCTAAGGTTCATAAAGGGATGCTGGGAAAAATGGGTGGGACTTCCACACTTAGAAATCTTTTAGCAAAAAAAAGCACCTTGTGCTATGGGTGCCCAAAGTCCTTGCCCAAGCGGGTATTATTTTTGTGATCTGTCATCAATCACCAAAAGACGAGACAATAGCAACTTCTCTCCAAAACCCGAACTTTCGAGCAGAAGATTACAGTAGGTTAGTCTTGAGACTATCAGAGCTCTTGTTAGTGTGACACAGCTCTATGTAGAGAGAAAAGGTCTGCTGGCAGTAATTGATTTTGTAGTGCATGCTGCAGCAGAAGCAATGGCATTGACCTGTCCAATTAGGGAAAGAAAGGCGTCTAAGTAAGCCCCCAAGGTTTTTACTTCTTTGGTGACTGTGATAATGTTGCCGTCAATGATGAATGAGTTGTATGATTTGTCTAGTTTATTCAGTAGAGGTTGGGATCCAACCAGGAGTAAATCAATTTTGCCATAATTTAAACAGAGGGCGAACATAGCCATCCAGGCCTGGACGGTTTGGTAGATATTGCCTAGGGTGTTGGAGTCTAGATTATATGAACCTGTTAATGGAATGTGGATTTTGGTATCGTCTGTATAGTTAGTGTAGGAGATACCCATGAGATACTCATGACAAGCAGTGCAGTATCAACACATGTTGATGTGTTAGGTGAAATCCCGGGTACAGTTGCCGCATAGATCATAGGTGAATGTGCAATTGCACTGGATGGCATTGATTTACATAGGTGGGTTTGATCCAGTGATGAATGAAGTGTATCTGACTACATTGACCCTTGCCCAGTTTCTCTCCACACACCACACCCACAATGCTTGGTACTGTTGCAATGGCATACAGGTCCCCATGCTAGCATCAGGTGGTTCACAGGCAAACCCCATGAAGACTTGTAATGTTACTTACGCTGCTCATCAGTGTCAGCATGTTGTGCTCTGGGCACCTGTTCTCATGTGGGGTTACTGGTGATGAGGTCTTCCCATTCTGTGGGAAAGTCTTTATGCCACTGTTGGTCGCATACATGCGTTTGCTCCTCATCGCCTTAAGATGTTTGATGAGTAAGCACATACGTCAGCAAGCTTGAGTTGCAGGACACTGCCAGAGATCTGGGTCTGTGAGCAGAATTGCCTATGTATGCCTTCTCCGGCAATCATATGTAGATAACTTGGTTATCTCTCCCTGGTACAGCAAATTTACATGTGGTTGTAATTCTGTGGACAGTATCAGAATCTATGGTTTACTGAAGACTTCCATTTTCTGGTCCTTGTAATGTTGTGGCTCGATTGATGTTGTGGCTCAAGAGATATTTACGTTGTTCTGCTGTCAGTGGTATTGTCTGTGTCATTCGTGAATGTGGTGTCTCATGCAGCAGCTGTGGTTTGACGCATAAGGGATGATGACCCAGATTCCTGGGCGTCTTCTGCAGGGTTGGTGTGGACAGAAGGGGAATCATACCCTGTAACTGTTATGCCGATGCAGGGCATTTACTGCTCAGCGACCTCTCAGCTGCTGGTAGCATGGCTTGTTCTCTTCAACAAGACTTTTTGACATCCCTCCATTCCAGTATGAATACTGTACTTGAGAGCAACATGTTTACATATTTCTCCTTTTTGTTGTTTGTTGCAATGACTATCTCACTAGCACATGTTGCCACTATTTTGTCCCATATTCAACTCTGATGAATGCCAGAGACAGTCTTCCGAGATGTTGTTTATAATTTTGCCACTAAGTGGCTTCATGTCATTCAAAGGCAGTTATAGTGTGTGCACCTGTATGCTCTAACCACAACACACAAGGATACACTGTGAGGAGGAGGAGAGTGGGATTTAGGCGTTCTTTCAAGCACACAGACATTCAGGCACATGTCATTCCCCATATCATTGGTGAACCAATGCTGAGTGCTTAACTGGGGTTCCAAGAATCCTTTGGGATCCAGGCTACGATCCTGGGGGAACCCATCAATCAGCAGGGTGAACTTCTCAATCTACTGGTTGGTAGGTTTCAATCGCATGCACCAACGCTATTTTGTCACTGTATAAAGTAGTCACTACTGAGAATACTGTATGTTTTAAATGTAATGTCATACATTTACATTATTAATTCCCTGAATGCTGAACAACGTAAGTACCTTCCTCAAAGATTATTTTAATTTCAAGGTAAGCAAATATATTTTTGTTTTGTTAATATCAATATATACATGTTGTATGGTGTCCTCATTCCAGGAATATGTTCAGTATACAGTGGATTTTGCAACTGAACCAATGGATCACCTAAAGTTAGGTCAGACTATTTTTTTCCTCATTCCTTTGAATGCACATTGAAAAAACTTGCATATCATAAATTGTAATCAATTACTTGGGTATAGCATCAGTGGTTGAGGTGAACTGGCCGAGGCCTACTGTATGTTGCTATTTGAGATGCAGTATAAGTTACTGTAGAACCTGTTTTATAGGGTGTGCTAAGAGTTACAGTGTCACACCATATACTCTATTGCACCTCTATTGCCCCTTGACACTAGTTAAGAAGATTCGTTCTATTAGTGATACTGACCAGCTCCCATGTCTAGCTGTTACAGGACCCTGTATGAAAATATAACGAAATAAAGGAATGGGCAGACTATGCCCTGGAACCAACAGTCATGAAACCCTTAGGCATGTATTCACTGAATGCATAAGGTTAAAAGATAAAAGATACACATTATTGGTTAAAATGGCATACAACGTTGACACTATAGAGAATATCATAATTGTTCTTTTATAACGTGCCTAATAGCAACAAGTGGTTGCTAAGTACAGAACTGGAATTTGAACCTCTGTTGCTCTGCGCTTTTTTGCTTCCAAGACAAACGCATTGCCCCTGAGCTATCCTTCCTCCCCAAGGTCATTTTGGGGTTGTTGTATGCAGAAATTCCGATAATTCTAGCACTGAGAAAAGTATAGAATAGAGCGAAAGAAATAATGCAGAAATCACTTCATAAAGCTTATTGCTTGTGCTTATTTAGAAAATGACTGAATGTTGGAACAATGAAATAGTAGCTTTTAGTGAATGTTGGTTTTCCCATTAAGTTTTTAAGATTTTACAATGATATGGATATATTTTTGATATTCATGTTGCAGTGATGATATGGTATGAAAAGTAATATTTAAGTATAGCATACCTAATACATAAATAAATATACTGTATTGCGAATGTCTCTGTAAAATATTGTTAATGTCTTTGTAAAATAGAATTTTGGGGACAGCTCCCTAGAATCAGAGATTAATGTTGACCAGCCCTCTGCCACAGAGGATGTGACCAGGATAGTTTTCAATAAGCTGTGCAGCCAGAACATAATTTACACCTCCTAGCAAACAAACTGCACGTTATATGTCAGACTTTTAATGGGGAAGGAAGAAATACATTCCCCACGCAGAGAGTAATTTCTCCCAGAACAAAATGAAACATACTGTACTGTTAATTATTAACCTAACCCCAAATGGTCAATCTATTTTTCGTAATGTTTTAGTTCGGGAAAACAAAAACAATACCATGAAATAAAGCAGGGCTAATTCAAAAAAAGGTTTTGGCAGAGGTGACATTCAAACCCATTTCCCATTGCTGCTCCCTATTCAGAGGTGAGGAGTTAAAACACTTCACTACCATTACCATGATTATGAAGCCTGCAGAAAGATACATGCCCTTTCACATGGAAATTCATTTTGAAAAGGAAGAATTTTACTCTGAGGAAGAACTACTGGTAAGTATAGATATAACAGCATTGTACACCAGCATTCCTCAGCAACAGACTCTGGAATGTGTCCGTAATCAACTGACACAACATAATTTGCAACAACGGGTACCAACAGAGCTCATAATTGATCTGCTAAACATAGCCCTTACTAAAAACATGTTTGTATTCAATAACATCTTTTACCAACAGACATGCAGGACAGCAATGGGCGCTACATTTGCCCCAACATGGTCATAATGTTTATGGCCTGGTTCGAAGAGACATACATCTATTCGCCAAACAACCCCTATTTTCAAAATATTTATAAATGGAAAGGGTTCATAGATGATATTATCTCTATCTGGAAAGGCAGCTCCACTGCCCTGCAAGAATTTCTGAAATGGATCAACAACCACAATATGCATATCCAGTTCACCATGACATTCAGTGCCGAAGAGATCCACTTTTTAGATCTCAATATTTACCATGATAGTGGCAAATTACAATGTACTCTGTTCAGAAAACTGACAAATCGCAATACACTTTTGCACATCACCCCTGTGCCATTGAAACAAAATCTTCCATATGGACAATACTTAGTCCAGGCACAACTGTACAACACTGGATCATTATTACTTACATGCAAACAACCTTGATGCTAGGTTGAAAGCAAGGAGCTATGCCAAGAAATTCTTACTAAATAAGTAAAACGAGCCAGCTAAACACCATGAGAAACATTGTTCTCACCTAAAGCAAGATCAGAAACAGAGACAAGAATAACATGTGTCGCCATGTACTGCCAAAACACCTTGCAATTTAGATGACTCATCAAAAAGTTCTGGTAACTAATTAGACTAGTGCTACTTGAAGAACCATACTGATGGTGCTAAAAAGATCCAAATATTTTAAGGAATTCCTCACACTTGCACAATTTCAGATGAAACCTGCTAAAAACCCAACTATGGAACCTCCGTAGAGTGACTGGACACTACCTTGAAGGACCTTTACTCCATGGATATTCACAACAAAGTTACATCATTCATAGTAGGAGGTAAAGCATGGGAATTGAGGCACTTCACAGATTGTAAAACATCCAATGTGATCTACTGTGTTCAATGCCCCAGCACCAAGAAGTCCATGGGCCAAAAAACAAGGCTGGTGCATAAAAGAATTGGAGAACATCGCTCCAGAATCAGATGCAGGACAACAACAGCACCCTTTGTCACACATTACATCACTTATCAACACACACGAGATCCCATGAATTGGTGAGTGGTAGATGTGGTTAAAATGACAGCCAACATAAGGAATGCTTTCACATATAAAGAATCATGGTGAATCCATAGGCTGGGATGCCACATTTCAGGGCTAAATGAAGAATCTTCCACAGCTTGGTTAATGTGACCATTCATATGCAGAAAGCATCAGCAGGTTCATTCATGTGTGTCTGACAATAATTTGGATCCAATACAGATTCAGGGATTAGCACATCTTTCAATACCATCACCGGTTTGAGAGATAAAATCATTGGAATAAGCATTGCTGAAGTAATATACACGTAAACACAAAATGCAAGGGAAATTCCATTGTGCAACATTTTGAAATAGACACATTACAAATGGTGGCATAGAAGTACAGGCTCGTAACTGCCCCCCAGCAACAAAGTGTCAAAGGATGGCATGGGGCATGAGGAAGGAGTTAATAAACTCAGGTACGTTGCCAATGGCAACGAGCCCGGACACGATCATCACTACAGAGACGCGCTAATGGGCAAGTTTTTGGAAGCCACGAGAGAAGTGGGCACGCACAGATGCCCGTAGTAAATGTAGAGAATAATGAAGTTATTCTCTTTACAGTCATCCCCATCACAGGATTTCAAGGAGCTGCTCAGCACTTCCACATTGATAGAAAGACTAGTGAGAGCAGAATCCACATATGGCTACACAACAAGGTAAGAGCCCCTTCGTCCATCAGCCAGCACATGCCTTTCCAAATGCAGTGGGGGACAGAAAATTAATCATACAGAATTTTCTTTGGTAGGCATCATCATGTGCCTTGCTCCCAGATTTACCAAATTCAAAGGTGGGCTTCCACGCGAACACTACGTGGGGAATGGCAGTTGTGTCCAGCCAGTATTGCTGTAGCGCTTACAAGCAACATTGAAACTTGTATGGGAAGATTCATTCAAGGCAGGTAAGACAAACCAATTATGTGTCAAATAGTAAAAGGACAACAGTGCAATTACATGTACATATCTAACATCAAGTCCTTTCACCTCTGAGGGGCTCCCCCTGGGATTCCCATGTCAACCAGATAATTGACCTCACCCATCTTGGAGATTATCCTGAAGGGTCCAGTCCATTTATCTGCCAATGCCCGAGGCTTGGTAGGCTCCATCACGAGGACCTCCTGTCCCGGTGACCAATCCACTTGCGATGCTTTAAGGTCATGCCAGTATTTGTTCAATTCCTGGCTTGCCTTGAGATTCGCCGTTGCTTGACCCATCATCTGTGTCATCCTCCGTCTGAGGCCTAACACATAGTCCTTCACTTGCTTGGCGGGACCGGGAGGGGTGGCTTCCAAACCTTCTCTGATCAAGGCGAGGGGCCCCCTCACGGAATGTCCAAAGAGTAACTCAAAGGGGCTGAAACCAACACGCTCTTGATGCCTGAACTGCAAGCAAACAGCAGGCATGGCAGGAGGAGATCCCATTTAGGGGCTCTTCCAAAGCACCTAGCATGCCCTTGAGAGTTTTATTAAATCTCTCAACCAGACCATTGGTGTAGGGTGGTAAGAGGTGGAGAACCTTTAGGTTACCCCGCACTCTTTCCACATGGTTTTCATGTAACTAGACATGAAGTTGGATCCTCGGTCAGAGACAACCTCCTTGGGGAATCCAACACGGGTGAAAATGCCACGTAGGGCCCGGGATACCACCTTGGCCGTAACAGTCCGAAGGGGTATAGCCTCAGGGTACCTGGTGGCATGATCTACCAAAACCAGGATGAACAGATGTCACCTGACGTGGGAGGGTCAAGGGGACCGACGATGTCGATGCCCACCCTCTCAAACAGTGTGCCAACCACTGGCAATGGCTGCAGTGGGGCGATGACACTGCCTCCAGTTTTGCCAGACAACTGACAAGTTGGGCAGGTCCTGCAGTGGGACTCCACTTCTACTCCCATCCGAGGCCAGTAGAAATGGGCAGAGAGCCTCTGCTTAGTCTTCTTGGTGCCAAGATGACCAGCCAAGGGCACCTCATGCGCCAACTGCAGTAGGAAGGGCCGGTAAACCTGGGGTACCACCAACCTCTTGAGGGCACCAGGTTCAGGCGTAGTGGGCTCACTAACAAGGAGCACACCCTCCCAATAAATCCGGAAAGTCCTAGGCACTTCTCCGTGTGCCTGGGACAGGGCCTGTTTCCTCAGACCCTCGAGAGAAGGACACTCTCTCTGTCCTTTACAGAAGTCTTCCCGGGAGGGTCCCCCTTCAGCTAACAAGCATTGAAGATCGAGATGATCCTGCGGGTTGAGGACCTCTCCCACAGGAGAGTCTTCTGGCTCTTCTCCCACAGGAGTTGAGACGGGTTTACCACTGGACCCAGGCCGTCCGGAGCATGGATCCCAATGGGTGCTGTAGGAACAGCAGGAAGAGAAGGAGCTCCCTCCACAGAGGTGCCTTCTTGCTCTTCCTTCGTCGTGCCTTAGGCCGTGCCTTCGGCTCGGGTACCTGACTCACAGCCAGACCCGGTGTCACCTGTGACCTTAGCAGCAGTCATGGGAAGACCATCCGCGATCAATCCCAACTCGACAAAATTGTTACCTAACAGAATGTTAGCAGGGACGTTGTCCTGAACAAGGACAGAAAGCTTTGCTGTCTTGTCTCCAATTACCATACACTAGGGGCACAGGGTTTAACCCCCATCCATGGGTGCCATAAGGGTATCCCACGGGTCCGTTCACCAAACCAAAAGAAAGAGAGCTGCACCGCCAGGAGTCCCACATGAACTCCTGCGCGGAAAACACGACAGAACACACAATAAAAAGCAGTAAAGGACAAGGATATGGAGGCCCTGTCCCTCCGATGCATTTCCAGCATCACACCCTTTCATTCACAAGCACTGTGGTTCATGGGAGCAGCAGAGCGCTGAGTGGGATAGAAGAAACAGCATGGTGCCAGGTTACTGAACAGTGATTGAATTTCGTTTTTAGTTAGGGACATGTGCATTCTGACTTACAGATGGTAATAGGTTCATCCTATTTGTTATTTTCCAAGGGTTCAACTCATGAGAAGGTCCTGAGGAAGGTGCCCAAACAGTAGTGCAAACAAAACTTCACAATAAAAGCAAGTGCATTAACTTTCCTGATAGAATATAGCAGGGACAGTAATACTGGAGACGTAGACCCTGGGTAGAAAAACATATTATGAATACATAAAGTAGCATTCTCAATGTGAAATTAGAACATTGAGCCGTAATAGAATGCTTACATGAAATGCCCAATATAAATCAAATAAGGGCTTTGTTTGTACATACACATACAGACTGTTGTGGGAATTTAATGCTGCATTCACATTACGTGGTATTTTGTTTTGTTTTATATGACTAGATTTGCTGTGTCAATACCTATTTTAATATAAAGGAAAAAGGAGAATAATCTGTTGATAAACAATGTTGATGGATTTAAATCACAGTGAATGAAATAACATAATGAAAAAAATGAAAAAAAAGAAGAGTGGCAGATAGCATTAATTGTCCCAGTAAATTGATAAGCATAAACTGCCGAATAATAGTTGAAGCAAAATTGATTTAAATGTAATGTGGAAGGAAGTGGGTACTGAAGAGAGAAGGTCGAAATCTGCTCCCGGCCCCTCACCCGCACAACATACAAATCGAAAGAAAAATCAACAGCAACATGGCCACCGATCACATGAGATCGCACTGATTCCCACTGCACCTTCAATGGACAAGTATAATGAAAACCACCCGCTCAGTCAACCATGCAAACCAAGGGCAGTTTGGACACTACGCAAGGTGGACGTAGACCCACAAGACGACTCAAAAGACAATTCCATTGACAGCATTGACTAACGTGCCAAGAAGCCATGCACCTGGTCATTTGAGACACTACGACCTAGCTGCGCTAGACATGAAGCACACATGCCGTTTGCACATCGGGACACAATCACGCACACAAGCCTCGATTTGAGGTCAGGTAAACACATAATGTACCCGATGTATCAGGGAGTGATCAGGGGCTGACCCCCATCCAACTGCTCTGTAAGGCCCTGTCCCTATATAAAGACAAAATAATAAAATACAGTGTACAGTGGGCCCAGAGCACCGAAAAGAAAAAAGCATGGCCATGGCTGTATAGCGGCATCTTCTCCCGGAATGGCAGCAATCGCTATTAACACACTTACAGGAAACCTATAAGGGAAAGAAGTTAGCAAAAATGCATGGCCATATTCGAAATATGGTGTGTGTTTCAAGGAGGGGCGGCAGACTAGGTAAGGATGATGAGCCAGCAGGAGGTGAAGGAAATGGAGCAAGACCCTTCAGCACTCCCTCCTGTACCTCCTAACATAGCATCCAATGACATAGAGGAGGACCAGGGGCAATATCCACTGAGAGAATTGAGCCACAGAAGGATATTTAAACCCAACATATAAACCACCACCATACACTCAGGATAAAAACATACGAACTACAGGGCAGCCTACCAGCAGCACTCAAGTAAAGAAGGGGGGTTTGCAGTGAGTGAAGGCAGAGATTGAGGGCATGGGGCCGGAGGGGTGGATAGCAGCACAAATACTCATGAAATTAAAGGGAAAGACAACTGGGATGGCGGAGGGTGCAATACAAGCAACAGAGAGCTTGGAAAAGGAGCAGAACAGACATGAATAGCCAGCTCAAATAGCAGAAGAGGAACAGCAGGAGAAGGAAAGAAAGGAGAAACCAAACAGAGGAAGGAGAGGGAGCATATGTATAAGGAACGGGCAGAGAGAATAGAACAAGAATGGAAGGAGAAGGAGAGGGAGGAATGGGAAAGAAAAGGGAAGGAATAGAAAGAGGCACAACTGGCTCAGTGGAGACGGAAGATAATAGAGCAAGAAACACATAAGTACGGAGAAAGAAAGCAGTGGAAGTTACAGATTGACAGGCTGGCAAGGGAGGAGGATGAGCGAGCAATAAAAGCAGCAAGAAAGTTGAGTTTCGTAGATGACTTCTGTAGTGACATGGGCGCAGAATCCGACGATAAAGGCAGACATGACATGGACGAGATGGGAGGGTATAGCAGACTCTACCTCACAAGGGCAGGTGAAGGGCCATCATGGGGATGCATGTCTTACAGACAGCAGGAACAGGGGTTGGACACGGGTGAAGCAAAGCAACACACCCCGGACAAGCACACTGTACAAGATACATACATTTCCAGACTAAGAGACCTTCCAGAGTGTAGAAGGGAGGAAACGACACTGGCACATTCTTGAGGGCGACTTTCTCTGGCACAAGGAGAAACAAAACATTTACCCATTGTACTGGGGAGAAACCCGGCTGGCCCATAGAGCCGAGGTTTGCTCCAGAGTACTTTAAGATGAGATAGCTGCACCTTTGAGATGGAAGGGGGTGCATATTTATTACTACAATGCCAATCAATAAGGACAGCTCAATGGTTTGGCAAAGGGAGTCAGTTTAATGACAAGTACAAAAAATGGGGAGTCATGGAAATCAGCAGCGATGCAATTGTTCGTCTCGCTTCAACTCCAACGAACTTCATACAAGTTGTAACATTTATACTCAAAACTCGTCATAATCTGACGGGTAACACTCAAAAGTTAATGAACTTTTCTATTGGTTAGGAAAAGGTAACTTTAATATAGGTGCTATATCTTTATATGGTAACGGAGTGAGGGGATTGGATAAACACTGTTAGGAGGGCGTCTAATCCCTTCTTTCAGAAATGACTACTGAAGACGTCACTAAAAGTACGACGTCCCATTGGTTCTACTAACTATAGGACCCTAAATTATTTCGTCCATTGTGATTGGGTAGGCACCAACCCCTGCATATTCTTCCACTTCACTTAGCAGCATGCAGAATGGTCAGCCAGGTGCGGTGTGTCCCCGAGTTACCCGTCCGTTCTCCAATTATGGTTACAATCAATCACATTGTGTAAATTATCTCAATGTGGTTGGCCTTGAAACTGCATCTTCTGTCTGGAAACGTTCTGATATCTTCTGCTGGGCGGATGCTAAGCGTAGGTGTGAACCCGTGCTCTCCTCGCTCAGCTGGTCATGTGATTCACACACCATGGATTTGTCTTGTTTCTCTCAATTTGTGTATTTGATTCTTATTTAGCTCAGCCACCTGCCTACGCCTCCTTATCTCGACCTTTCAGAGACAGGATATTATGTGCTTAAGTTTCAATTATATGTAGCTACTGTTCCTCTTCTTATTAGCTTGACTTTGGCTCTTCTGGCACGAGTTGCTCTTGCTGAGTTTCGATTCAGCTGTCTCTTCATCGGTTTGCTAGAATATGAATCTCCGATCATTTGGCCTTTAGTAACCTAGGTTGATTCTGCTTCATTGTGCAAAGTGGACTCGCACTTATAATACTGTGTTTTGTTTTGAGGTAGATTATGTATAATGGGGCATGCCACGCTATTCTTCTACTTTGCATAGCAAGCTGTACTATTTTCTTTGCCTTCTTGCGGTTTCAAGCGTATGTACAGCTATAAACTGGTCAACTGTATTCATTTTGCTTACAGCTTAATTCTCTTTCGTTTTGATAGCTTCCTATCACTTTTAGGTTCACAATCCTTTTTCTCATGACGTTTCATCTCTCTGTGTCCTCCTTTGGTCGTCATTTCTTCTATCTGTGAGTCCGTCCGAGTCCTTGTGACGTCACCATTCGTCTTCCATTAGGACTTTTTTGGTTTCTTCCGGGACAGTACTTAGGCAATCCTCATTTCGTCCCATTTGCTGGTAGGGTTTTCTCAATGGATACCTTACTGTCCATGGTTTTCTGGGTATTGGTACTTCAACAGGTGTTGTTCTTCTGATAGGAAATGGGCAGAGCCCTACTGCGGCTCTCTGCTGGTTTATTTGCTCATTATACGTCACATATTTGGTGTGAACGTTCCTGGTACTTCAAAATGGGCAATGAGAGTGCAGGCTTTATTTGGGACCTCCTCTACACTCCCCCCTATGGGCGACTCATCGACCACTTCCACTTCCTCCTTTGGATTCATCTTACTTGGTTCCTCTGTATCCATCTTCACTTCATTGTATGGGTTAATTCCTTCTTCATCTTCTGGGGATTATTGATGGTGGTTTGAAGAAGTGTCTCTTTGGAGTCCATATTTGTATTACTCCTTTCAGGCTTCCTGCTGTCCTTACATGTTTGTCTTTATTCCATGTCACTAGTTGACATTGTATGCATGTGGAGTAACACGGCGCGAATGCAGATGCCCATAGAAGACGGTTTAAACTAAGATTGCCGCCGAGGGGTGTTACAAGTATCGGAATGAATGAGTAACTCTCTGCCGCTTCATTGCCGTGACATCCAAAAAGGCAACCCTTGCATGCGATTGAAAACATGTGGCCCTCGCTGCAAAAGGGGCATTGCATATGAGCATTGAATCGGTAGTTTTTCGCCTGGAGGACAATGGCATCAAAAGAGGTTGTGCAACAGTGCCGTGTGTATCTCCTCTGATAGTCCTGTATATATAAAATTACGGGCCATATTTGTGAAAAAAGAATCTACAGATGACAACAATTCAGTTGTTCAAATCTACTGTTGGGGTATAAAGTCTTTTTCGACTTTCTCTGAAGAAATTCTGTCCTGAAGATGGCCTAAGAAAAGAAAGTGTAAAGACACTAGGGATAGTGTCTGGAATAAATTAAAGGCCGAAACATGTCGACAGTCATCTAGAATACCCACGCTAATCAATTGTGGGATTGTGTTTTATGTAATACAAAGTGGTCAAAATAATATGAAACCCTGTTGTATTTTTTTCCCCTTTTTTTGTTGAATTGGTGCGTGGTGCAGGTTTTTTTGAGATTTACAGAGCTTTTTTAATTCATTGGTAAAGTGTTTAAAATATGTAATACCATGTATACGGCAATGTTTGCCTTTTTAATGTTATACAACATGTGAGAATAATAAAATTCAAAATATTTTTGTAAATATTGCATATGTAGTGGGTTCATGTCTTTAGATAGAAGCCAATGTGATAGGTATCTGTCTATGGTGTAATTGTGGCTTTACTTTAGAACACCGGGGCAATGGAAAGAGGGGTATCAGACTCACTTTCATGTTTCACTAGTTGACATTGTCCATTTGGGCTACAGTAAATCCATCTTCCAACATAACTTCTGCATTTCCTGGGATAAAGAAACTTTGTTCCTTCTGGTGCGTGAATGCTGGCCTTCACAAAGTCTGTTATTTCTTCATCAGTCAGATCTTTGGGCTTCCATCCTGGCTTGACGTCAATCATGATCTTCATCCCTATGGCTTTTTTCACAGTTTTCTGGCATTGCAAGATTATTATCTTCATAACACAAAATCCTAGTAATATCATCACTAGCAGGGCTCCTAGGAACTTGAATATGTCTGCCATCCATTTTGGAACCCATGAAAACAGTGATCCAAACCAGCTGTCATCATCAACTTCATCAGTTTCATCGATCATCTGGTTCTGTAGCTTCATCAGCATACCTATGGCTTCTGTTAAAGTTCAATTTTCCTTGTCGTGAGATGGTATGAATGCGCAGCATGATTCTCCTATTTTTGCACAAACTCCTCCATCCATAGCTGTAATCATGTCAAGGACATATCTGTTCTGGAGAGTCATCAGTCGGATTGCTCTTAACTCTTCCTTAATAGCATTAAATCCTTTTATGGTCGTGTTGATGGTCTGCAGTAACTCCCATTTGGTTATCTGCAACCATTTAGTATTCACTCCAACTTGGATTCTTGGCATGAAGAGCGTCGTTAATGCTGATGAGGTGAGGCTAAACAGCCTGTGTTCATATGGGATTGCATGAAATGCTTCTTCTGATTTAGTAGAAAAGTCATTTTCTCTCTTCATTCGAGTTATCAGTTCCACAGATCTCTTCTTTCTCAGGTGAGCATCTGCTTTCGGGAAACCATCAATATTTAGGTCACTTTTCAGGATTACTAAAGCTGGGACGTGGACGTTCACTATGGTGCATATGCCTCCCCAGTCTCTTGGCAGTCTGATGTATGCTTTGGATCCGCATGCCCAATAATGATCCATAATTACTGCAATTCCGTTAACCATTCCTAGAGCATCAAAAACTCGTCCACAGTTCTGATTCTTTCCCATTTTCCTTTTGCCATTATTCCTGAAGCAGAATTTTGGGCTTTCCAGTGGCACTATCTGTAGGGGTCCTCCTCTGTCTTTGACCTATGTCAGTAGTTTTGCAGGTTTTGCCCATAATGGCTTGCAGCCATTCTGCACAATGTCAACAGTTTCTTTGTAGAGTCCAGTGTTCGCCCATGCTCTGCAGATCACCACTCCTTTCTCCCATCTGTCTGGTGAAAGCACTGTTCCCCAAATCTGCATTTGGGCTCTGTTCTTCCACATTTGAGCCTCATCTGGGGATTTCCCTTGGACTTTTAGCTTCGGGTTCACTTCCCAACTTATTCCAGCTCCTTTAACTCCAGGCTTCTCGTACCTGATCGCGTGGTTCCTAGTAGGAGCTCTGTTTCTTGTTTTAATGTCTTGGACATAATCATCTTCATCAGGGTCACACACGTGTGAAAGACAGTGTGCTGTCTGGACATCAATTTCTACAGCTACGAAGATCTTGGACTTCCCCATGCTGTACGGTAGGAGTGCACAAACAAAGCATTCCCCTTCTGAATTTCGTCTTCCAACTGCCTTCATGTGCTGGTACCAAATGTTATTTCCCAGGTGTGCTGTGCTATCCAGGTAGTTGTTCAGTTCATTGTCATCTCCATGCATGCTTCTCTTGATTCTTAGTGCTCTCCTATAGTTTGCTGTAACTATATCCCTAATGCATCTGTACTGCTCCTTCTTGCTAGAGGATTCTCAGGTATCCTGGTCCATGGTGCAGGTCTCCTCATCTGCGCCATTTGAGTGGACAAGAGTCTGGCAGCTTTTTCCTTTTCTTCATACATCCTTTTCCTGCTGGTTACATATGCCCATTCCAACCAGCCTGACGCTGATCCGGTATATGGCTGCATTGTGGAACTGTTACTTGTCCCTTGTGCAGGAACATATGTGCTTGGCAATACAGTCTCTGTGATTTTGTTATTCAGTTCCTCTTGTAGTTTCCTTGCTCTGGCTATGTACGGGAATAATGAGTCTACTATCAGTTGTGTCCGTGCAGAGAGTTTCTCTGAGTTGGCTTTTGTTTTCTTAAGAGTTTCTGATATGACTGCTTCTGTTGGTTTTTCTCTTAACTCTTCTTGTTTTCTCACAACATCTGCTGTGAATTTTCTTATGGCAGGCAGTCTCTTCTTCTCTACTGCTTTGGTTTGTGGTTCTGCAGGCATTGACACTAGGCCTGTTTCATGTGCATTCAGTGTCTGCATGCGTGTAGTTGTCAGTAATTTTACTTCATTCATTTCGTGCTGACCCTGTCTCCGGCTTTCCTTTTCTTTTGTTACCACAAGTGTGTGCCATTGCTAATCACATTCATGTCAAGTTCATTTACTTCACCATCAGATCTTCTAGGGACTGGAATGACCATATAAGGTCTGGGTGCTTTTGTGGGTTTTATGCATGCATCATTAGGTGGGTGCACTGAAATTGGAACGCTTTGTGCACCAATAAAGAATGCAGTTCTGATCGTTAATGACAGTAAAACAATAATGAATATGATGCATATGTACATTATGCACCTGTAGGTCAGGTGGCAGCATTTTCTTCCAGAGAAGCGGGGGTGCAGCTCTTCTTGTGGGAGAACCAGGTTGCTGCTCTGGACCCCCATCTCGATCATTCGTCAACTGTCAGTGTCTATTGTTTCTGTGTTTAAGAGTGTCCGGTACTCCACAGTTGCCCCCCCTCTTGCGAGTGAAAAATTGTCCTTATTTCAGGATACAGTTCCCTTGCTAGACTATGGGAAAATCAAATAAAATAACACTTCAGTGAGTCCCTTTACTGTGCATGTTCAAAGTGAGTAAACTTCCAATCCACTCCTCGAATTTGCTTCCGTCCTGAGGACATATTGTGTGCTGATCAGTATGAAGAAATAGGGAAGAATAACAACAAATATAACAAGTGAAGTTTTTGACACTGCTTCCTCGATCTGTCCATCGGCGGAAGGCTTTTTTTAGAATCTCCTCAGATAGCTCCTTTAATGGTTAGAAAGTTCCACTTGAAGCACGAGTCCATGCAGGAGCATTCCCATCTTTGCGACATTAGCTGGATCTCTGATGAATGTGAGGATGTCAACATCGATAGGTCTCCCCTCTAGCTCTGAAAAGTCAGTGACTAGGCGAAAAAGGACATTGTGTGCCAATCTGCTGTCATCTGGTGACAGGGACATCCGTCCTGTCTTGCTGGGTTCAGGATGATATGTTTTCTCCTTGATGTAAACAATGTCTGCGCTGTCTGGTCGCGTGGAGTGCGACTAGAATTATGATCTTATTTAAAAGATGGCTTAAATGTTCAGTGTTTGCTGGGTCTCGAAGCAATGTGAGTGTATCTGTTGTTCTCCCGATAAGAGTTGGGCAGTCTTTGATTATACGAAAGAACAGTGTGTTGATGAGCTCATCTATTTCCGCCTTTGTTGGGAACATTTGATTCTTTCTCACTGTACTCAGGGAGTATGATAAATTGTTTGGCAATGACAGTGAGGAGTCTTCTTATTGTCTTTTCATTTTCAGGATCTTGTAAAAAGTCTGTGACACTGGTGAGCCTCCTTACCAATGACGGGTATGATCGTAGTACTAGGTCAAAATAGGTGACAGCATCCTTGGTGATGTCGCTACTGCCCGACACCATAAGTTATTCCGAATAGGCTCTCGGTGTGGAACGAGTCGGGATACTGTACTTGCTTCCAATGTAAGTGTCCTCGGTCGAAGCTTGGCATATCCTTTTCTCTTCAAGGCTTAAGTGTGCCTCAGTTCAAAGTTCAATAGTCAACAGACTGTGTTGTGGCTTATACGTGCAATTTTTCTTCTTCACACTGCAACTAGGATGCACAGTGTGTCAGTTTTTATGTTCTTATCCGGCTTTTTTTTCTTAGAGGAAAGGTCCAATTTAAGCCACAACTTTTGCAAAATGTTCTTTGTCCTTGTTTTGCTGGCCATGCGTCCTTCTTCCTCGTCATGGATCTCGTCTGCACGTGCTGTGGTTCTTCCCTGACGCTCGTTGATTCCTCTCATTGGGTTGCAGGCAGAGGGCCTTCTCCGATGTAAGGTTTGATATCGCAGAGAAAAATCCAAGCTCTTCTGCCTTGTAGCTTCACTGCGGACGGAGTGCAGTCCTCTACTATAAAAGGAGCATTGAATCTTGGCTTGTCCCACTTTTTCCTTGTATGATTCTTCACAAGGACGGCGTCTCCAGGGAAGACGAGTGGAACATGTACACCTTGAACTTGGGTCTGTTGTAGTGTCTCCTTCTGTGTTCTGTGCTGCGCTGCACCCTTTTCGTCGTCGCTGCAGCTGGTCTGAAATTACAGTAAGGCAAGATGTCATGCAGTTCAGATAGTTTTGTATTTCAGACCCTAAAACCTCTCCTGTTGACTGGGCATCACACCTAGCTCTATCTAGGGGTGTCAAGTGAGTTCTCTTCCTGTGGCTATCTCGTGTGGCATGAGATGATGGTCAGAACCTGGTTGGTTCCGAAGTGCATGCAGTGCCAGCGGAAGGCAGTGCAACCATCCCTTCCTTAGAGTAAGCTTCAACTTGGCTATCCTTTCCTTTAACAAGCCATTGAGCTTCTCACAGTATCCATTACCTTGCGGATGATAGGCCAATGAGAACTTGTGCTTTATACCAAGCAGCAAGCTAATCTGTTCAAATATTGAATTCACAAAGTGAGGGCCATTATCTGATCTCATGACTTCGCACCCCCCACCTTGGGAACAATTCCCTCACTAAAAATGTTGCCGCACAGGTAGAGTCTGGGTGTGTACATGAACCTGGCTCTATCAATCTAGAGAATGGACACACCACAACAATTAATTATCTGTACCCGTTACATACTTGAATCATGTCGACATAGTCAACATGCAAGTGCTGAAAAGGCCCATTTGGCCTTGGGATGACTGCTCTTATTACTTTTAATGTGCGCCCTGACATGAATTGCTGGCAGATTATAACCATAAAGAATGCAACATGCTCTGCTAAATTTGGTGTGAAACAGTCTTCCGCGAGCGTTGCTGCTAGGTTCTCTTTTGTCATGTGGGCTGGGTAATGTAGTTGCTCCAGCGCTATTTTTAATAGGGCTACAGGCATTACTGGTTTACCAGTACTGTCTTGTTGCCACAAGCTGTCAGAGGGGTTTAAAGAACACCCTTGACGTTTCCACAGGTTCTTCCTGTGGTGCCCCCCCTTGGTGTTCCGTTAGCTGTGTTTGTCCCAAATTACTGCAACTCTCTGGTGCTGTTCGTGTAACCATCATTCTCTCGTTGGCATGGATAGCTTCCACTTCCATGATCGTTTCACCTTCGGATGCCAAACCCTTGGCTTCCGTGTCTGCTGCTTTATTTCCACGGGAGATAAAATCTGTCCCTTTCGTGCGGACGGCGCATTTCACGACCGCTATGCCCACTGGGATCTGTAGTGCCTTAATCAGCCTGTCCAATAAGGCTGCGTGCTGCACTGGCGTGCCATCCGCTCAGAGGTAGCCCCTCCTTTTCCAGTGCACTAAGCCTGCGTGCACTGTTGACGTCACATAGGCGGAGTCACTGTACACCGCAACTTCCTTGTCTGCGGATTCCCAATGGCGAGTATCAACGCCAATAATTCTGCAGCCTGTGCTGAATAATGAGATGGTATTCGTGCACTAAGAAGCACTCGAAATTCTCCATTTGCTGTGTGTTTCATTACAGCAACGCCTTTATATCTTTGTCCGTCACTTTGATCGATCCTCAAAGACCCGTCAATAAAGACAATCTCTCCTTCTGCCAAGGCATTTTCTTTCACCCTGGGGATTTCATCATAGAATTCTTCATAATTTGCACAGTCATGTATCGGCTCTCCATCAGTGACTGGCTCTGCTATAAATGTAGCTGGGTTTACTATTTTACATCAGACTATTTGAATCAATGGGTTTGATATGATCACTTCATAAGCAGAAGCTCTTTGAGATGTCAATGTGCCTTTTGATTTCTCTAGAATGGCAAATAGCGAGTGCTCGACGTACAACGTCATTGAGCATCCCATCACAATGGTTGTAGCCTTCTCTATGGCGAACGCTGCAGCAGCTAAACTTTGTTCGCACGGGAAATGACCTCTCTGTTACGCTCACCTGGACCCCACAGGTGTGTCGATCGGACCCGGGCAGCTGCGGTCTCCGTCACGTGATGCATAGTGCAGAGATGACTGTCTGGACTGGCCCGCTTAGTCTTGTCTGCTGGACCCAAAGAAGTATTTTCCTGCAAGTGGAGACAGGGATTAGCCACCTGTGGGTTTTAGTGATGGCCTCCCAACTGTTCTCGCTCTCCCCCACTAATCACCTCCGATATCCCCTTAGTAACCTCACCTTATGTTTGTAAAAGATGAGCTCTCGATCCTGCGTGTCTTGCAGGGGCGCGTAGATACCAGTTACTTCACTGGTTTGAAGGCGTTGGGAGAGTTCCGGTAAGCATTGACTCTGAAGTCCCAGGCGGGATTGTAAGTATCAAGTTCAAAGAGTTCAAAGTGCCCGATGTTCACTCTTGTCCCCTTCCTTAAGTTGCAACTGAGTCTGTGAGAAGCAGGACTCGTAGCTGCTGCTGGCGTTCAGGTAAGAGTCTGTGTTACCCAACGCTGTTCGGTAACTATTGCATGCGTTAACCTGTTGTTTTTCTCCCTCTTTACAGATGCGGCATATGAAGATATGGACAATAATACCGCTGGTGGTAAATCAGGAAAGTCTATGGTGGTAAGAGGTATTTGTTGATTCCCTTGGCTCACCTTGTTATTCTTGTGCCCCTAGGTGCCGGAGTACGGCGAAGAAATGAAGGAGACAGTGCCAGATCGAAAGATGCTGTGAGAACTGGTGATTATGGCGCCGTGCTGGAGCTGGCGAAGTGACGCGTGCAGGACTGATGTACTTTCCAGGTCGGGAGATGAAATGGATCCAGAATCAGGTGAGGAATTTGAAATAAGTTTGTTTTCTAACCTTGTCCTTTTCTTCCTCTTTATTCTAGGAGCTCCGGATTCGAGGCGGGCGTGGCAGAAGACTGGATGCTGGCTGCAGGCACGTGGGCGTGGCAGAAGACTGGATGCTGGCTGCAGGCATGGTGAGAGTCACGCTGCTGGATGCAGAATAACACGAAGCATGTGCTGCTGTTCGGGCGTGGTTTAAATAGCCTCCAAAGTAGTCCCAGGAAAGAAGTTCCCCAGGACCACACCCGAGTAAAAAATAGTCCCTGTAGTAAAATAGTCCCATCCAGGCCTCACGTTGGCTTGGATTTATTTGCAGCATGGTCTGCATGAGGTAAGTAATGTCTATGAGCCTGGCACCTATGGCGCCAGGACTGATTTTTATTATGAGCCTGGTGCCTACGGCGCCAGGACTGAACCCAGACAGCCCCTAGCTGGGGATGCTGGGGTTTTTGTAAATGTCTGGATGCATGCTCCCGGGGCTGATGGGCTTGATCCGGATCATGAAACTCTCATTACTGGGTCCAAATTCCCACTGTAGTATGCCAGGGGCTTGTACCCCAGCGTGGATCTCTGTGTGAGCACTGTTGTCATAACGCTGCCATTCATGTGTGAAAACAGGTAGAATTCCTCTGCATAATTGGGAATTCCGAGAACTGGTGCTGTGCAAATAGCTCTTTTGAGTTCAGAAAACCCTTCCTCCATGGTCTCTGACCATTCAATCTTTTCTTTCGCTACTTGGGCCTTCTTTAGGGCCTGAAGTAAAGGCTTAGTGTAAGAGCTGTAGTTGAAGAGCCATGCCCTAACTTAGTTGTATAGGCCTAAAAAGCTCTGCATCTGTTTTATCGTGTGTGGCTTAGCCGTGTTCAGTATGGCTTCAGTCCTTTCTGGGGTCACTCTCTTTCCTTCATGTGAGATCAGCTGGCCTATGTACAGCACTTCTTGTTGACAATATTGTAGCTTTTCCTTGTCAACTTTATATCCTTTCTCAGCCAGTATGGTCAATAGCTGAATAGAATTGTGCCTGCATTGCTCTTCTGTTATGCTGCAAATTAAGATGTCACCCACGTACTGCAGGACGACACTTTTTAATGCAATATTGCTCAAGTTCATCTGCAGGACTCTGTTGAAAATAGAAGGAGACTCACAGTACCCCTGGGCCAGCCTCGTGCTTTTCAGACGCATTTGTCTCAACGTGAATGACGTCAGATCTTGTGAGTCACAGTGCAACAGGAAAGTCAATCACCATGAAATATTTTTCCTGAACGGGTATATTACATAGGATTGTAGACGGGTTAGCGACTAGAGGGAACTCTGCCTCAACAATATAGATTATTGGCCTCAGGTCTTGCACTAGCCTCCAAGACCCCCCCTTTACTTTTTTTTTACAGGGTACACTGACATATTACATGGTGACTCTGACATCACTAAAATGCAGAAATTGTCTTGAAAATCCCCTCATTTGCATCTCTGGACATGGGATATTGTCGGACTCTTGGTAGAATTGCTCCTGGTTTCAGTTTAATCTTCACTTCTCCAACCCGCTTCAAGAGGCCTACGTCATAGGATCCTGTAGTCCACACTGAAAACGGCACCTTGGCTATGTCGTAATCAAAATATTCAGGACGATTTAGTGCTAACATCATTCTCGGAGGTACTTCTCTTTTAATCATCTTTACCCAAAAGGTGAGACTCACTTCTACCATTGTCTCTCCCATCTCTGCTTGTTCTTCAAACAGATCATCATCGGTGACATCAGTCACTCGATATCCCTCTTCAATGGCAATTATTGCGCACCATTGTCTGCCCTTGTCATCGTAACCATCACCAAGGCCACTTTCCCTTGTATTGCAGCTGTGTTTATCATCAAGGGAAACACTTGTCCCTTCTCCTCGTGCATAGGTATTCTGGGTCTGAATAAGAACTCATCAATGGCTCTCATGATTCTGTCTGCAAGACCTGGCAATCCTGCCATAAGCACACGCATACCATATGCAAAAATGTCTGGTTCTAATGGTATGGCCCTCATGGCTATGTGTCCTGAGTATGCTCTAATCATATCGCATACGTTTGAGTAGTGTATTCCTGGGGTGGAACATACTATGCCCTTCTCCGTGAACAAGATTGTCATGTTCAACTTTGTCATTACATCTCGACCCAAAATATTTACTGGGGTCTGCCGAGAATATAATAAAGGTACATTCATTTCGCCCTCTCCTATGGAGACTGGTAGTGCATTTGTGAAGGGAACATGACTGGTAGCTCCTGTAAACCTCTGAGTATCTATGGCCTCACCAGACAAGGAAAACCTGCCTTCACGTATGCACAAGTGTGTTGTACCTGTGTCAACTAAGAGGGAATATTCTTTATACCCTAGGTTCCCTGTGAGGGTCTGGTGTCACTGATAGGATAGAACACATCAGGATTCCCAGTGAGATGTCCTAGTTTATATACAAATTTGGCCCACTGTGTGCTGGTGGATTTCCCCCATTCCCATTGTTACTTCCCATTCCAGGGTCCATGGTCTGTGATAGTTGCAGCGGTGCCTGTTGGGATTGTCCTTGTGGAAAATTCCCCATGCTTTGCGGTTGCACCCCTTGCTGCGCTCCTTGTTCTTGTTGTTGCACCGCGTGAATCTGTGCAGCACCCTGCTCTAAGACTGCAGGTAGATTTGCCATGCCTGCTCCTGTTCCTTGGCTGTTCTGCATATTGCATTGATTTCTGCATGTGCGTGCCAAATGCCCTGTCATTCCACACAGCCAACAAACTGGCGGTGGTCGGAGCATTTTCCCATTTGACATATCTTGGTTACTATTTTGCATATTTCGAAAACCTCCCTGATTGCTCTGCCAACCTCTTCCCCTGAATCCTCTTCCCCTGGGATAAAATCCCGTATTGCCCTGATTATTTTGCTTTGGACTAGCCGCCTGCTGCATGCTTGATTAAGCTGTGCTAGTTATCATGGCTCCCTCGAGAGCATATTTTGACAATTTAATTTGCACCAATTTCGCTTCCTCCCCTTTACGAGTTGCTTCCTTTTTTCGATTCTTTTCTTGCAGCAGTCTACATTAATGTGCGATGGTCAACTGTATTTCAGCCCAAGGTTTGGCTTTGATTCCCACCAATTTCTTGAGTTGTTTCTGCACCGGCTCTGGCAGTCCTTGGCACAGTATATGGCAAAACACAGGTAGAGATTTCATCCAAGATTCGTGAGTCTCGAGTACACATGCGTCTTGGAAATTCTGTATATAAATTAACGGATCTTCAGATTCATTCATCTTTCGCATCATTATAGCTCCCATGTCAGAGGTTTCTGGCTAGAGTACTCATAGCGCTTTCCATACTGCAGCTCTACAATTGTTAAATGGAGCTGCGTCATGTGAGGTATTTATTGTGGATACACCAGGGTAGCCTGCTCGTGCCCACACATCGTCTGCTCTCTCACCAAGTATGGCGATCAGGAGACCTTTGATGTCCCCTATAGCTAGCCTGTTTCCTCCTGTCATTTTTTCTAACTCATGTATCAATTTTCTGGCTCCCAATGTCAGCATTGGAAGCTTGTTTTTCAGATTTTCTCGATCCATGTGTGGCCATGCAATATATTGCGGTCTTATTCCCCCCTTATCGAGCAACGAAATTGGAATGTGTAGCCCCCTCTTTCTTCACTCATGGTTCTCCTATTGAAGGCAGGGGTAATATTCCCACATAGTCGCCTGCCTGGTAGAGATCTAAGTCTGTCCATGTAGGGCGGTGAAGACACCCCCCTCTGATCGTGAGATACTTCTCCATGCCGGTCTGACTGTGTGGCTGATTCTGATGCTCTTGGTGGAGACTCACTAGTGTCTGAACATCTTATTTCCTTTTCCCTTGGGAGTCGTCTTTCACTGCGCCTCCCTTCTTCATTTTCCTCACGCTCTTCCCTTTCCGAGTCAGACATTGTCTGTCCCCAAGTCACGCAACTTCTTGCATCTTCATTATTTCTAATGATTTCTAATCTATCCAGGAATAGTTCCCAATTCCCACTACTTTGGGAGACATCCTCAGTGTCGTAGAGCTTGATGCTCTCTAGGCGCTCGTCTTCCCCCTCCCCTTGGGGTATTTGTTCTAGCCCCATTTCATCATATATTCTATCGATCATTTCTCCAGTGATTCTGGTGTCGAAGTCATCATCAATATTTGCCCTAGATGTGCCTGGTACTGAATCGTACGCAGGAAAGAATTCTCTCCCCCCGATATTCAAGATTGTGTGATCTTTGTCTTCGATTACGCTCTACATCGTCATTGAATTCTTTGCGTTTCCTTGCCTCTTCTCTGACCCTATCTTCTTCCTTCCTCTTTTCATTTCTATGTTCATCTGCCCTTCGAATTTCCTCATCTCTTCGTCTCCTTATTCTTTTTTCACGTATCTTTTGCTCTTCTTCTAGCCTTTGCTGTATCTGTCTGTCTTGATTGTTGGCTGCTCTTGGGTTGATTATGTAGATTATGTATAATGATGCATGCCACGCTATTCTTCTACTTAGCATAGCAAGCTGTACTATTTTCTTTGCCTTCTTGCGGTTTCAAGCCTATGTACAGGTGTAAACTGGTTGACTGTATTCATTTTGCTTACAGCTTAACTCTCTTTCATTTTAATAGCTTCCTATCACTTTTAGGTTCACAATCCTTTTTCTCACAACGTTTCGTCTCTCTGTGTCATCTTTGGGTCATCATTTCTTCTATCTGTGAGTTCGTCTGAGTCCTCGTGATGTCACCATTCGTCTTCCATTAGGACAGTACTTAGGCAATCTTCATTTCGTTACATTTGCTGGTAGAGTTTTCTCAATGGATACCTTACTGTTTATGGTTTTCTGGGTATCGGTACTTCAACAGGTGTTGTTCTTCTGATAGGCACTAGACAGAGCCCTACTGCGGTGCTCTGCTGGTTTATTTGCTCATTATACATCACATATTTTGGTGTGAATGTTCCTGGTACTTCAAAATGGGCGATGGTAGTGCAGGCTTTATTTGGGACCTCCTCTACACCATATTAGAGCCTACTGACATACCGTAGGCTCTAGTGGATGGGAGGGGACCTATTCAGGGCATGCAGTATGGAACGACACCAGAGGAGAGGGATGCTTACTCATAAATGCCCCTACTGGAAAGGGGTGGGACACAGCCTCAGTATGTGCCTGGGAAACACACAGATAAAGAGAATGTCAAATGCCGGCTACCTTCATTAAGTGCGGGACCTGGGAAGTGGATATATTGTTGGGTGTCCTGACCCACGTTTAAGCTACCCTGCTACAACATTTGGTGCTGTGGGCTTAGGAAATTCAAGATGGCGGAAAACCCACATGTGCGCCGAAATCCAGGAAAGCTGCGCAGTTGTGCGCACACCAAAATGGTTACCTAACTTGCCACCCACCAGGGTAAAGAAAGGTCTTTGTTAACAAAATCCACTTTTACTGATGTCAAAAAGTTGCTGAAATCGTGACTCATTGGACCACTTTAAAGATTCAACCCTTTTTGTGGGGTTCCACATAACCATCTTACTGTAAGGAGCCCCATCAAAACAATGTTAAGCAAGGATTTACTACCATGTAAGAACCATTCCTGTTTAGAATGCATTAATCCAAGAAAATCCCAAAAATGGGTGCAGTACCAGTACTCACCACTATCCAAAAGCCGGCGTTTTAAAACCACTCTGTGTGTTTTTCTGAAGGCAAGCAAAATGCCTATTTCAAACCTTGCAACATGTGCAAAATATTCACTGAACACCAGCAGACATTTGGCAGAATGGAGTTTTGTGTGCCTACAAAATCTGGGAAATGAAGAGCCCAAAAACAATGCTTATAACAAAAATGCTATGGAGTCAGCAGCTTAAGCCTAACTGAAACTGGATTTAAAACCACCAAAATCGAAAATGTTAAATTAAATGAGTGACCTATGTTTGGTGTCACATGCCTTTGTAACTGTTGAAATGTCATAGTTTTGCACTTAGAATCAGCATTCTAGCTGCATGTGTAAAATTACAAGTTATTTTAAAAGCAACAAAAGTTAGCTGAAGGTCTGGCTTAAGGAACTTGATTTTGCCTAGCAACTACCCATCAGCAGTGAAACTTGAGTCACCACTGTGTTCCCAGGCCAACCTTCCTTTTGCTGCCCAGGCTAAGGATATGCCATCTATCTGATAATTGAATTTCCTGTGCTCTGCCAGAGAGTGAACAAAGCCCTCTCCACTCAGGCAAAGGTTTTTTATTACAGACGTCGTAAAAAGTGGCTTCCTCCTGGAGAAGCTGGGAGGAGCACTGCCTGTGAGAAGCAAGCTGGCTTGGCAGAAACTGGAAAGACTGGTTTCTGTACCATGTGACCTGAAAAGACACACCCCTGCAGCAAGGATATGGTTTTATAAAAAGGGGGATAATTCATAGAGCGGACATGTGAAAATTTTATAAATGATACCATAATTCTTGTGATTTTTCTGCCCACAGTTTAAGACGTGGTAGGAACCGGTGGTATGTTCAGGGGGGTTTTAGCGGAAAAGTGGATATTACTCTAAATGTGTGCATGTTAAAAATCTGAAACTTCATCAGTTAATGTCCCTACCCCCTGCACACATGTATGTAAAGTTGGGTCCATGTCGGAAATTGGAAAAGCAGTTAAAAAGTCAATTATGTACACTCTTTGAATGCAAGCTCCGAGAATGAGCAGATTGGACATAGACATGGCTAAATTCAGCCACACCATGTATATGTAATTTTAAACAAATGTGTACCTGTGCAAATATGTTTTTTAGGTCAGATATAGATTGTGTGTAAAGTTGACAGGGGTGGGTTCTCTGTATCATAAACAGACCTCATCATGATGACACTTCATTTCATTCCCCAATCAAGTAAGAAATGGAAGTTTGACCAATTAGAAGCTGAGAGAGAGGTAGGGTCAGTGATGCTAGAACACACCCACATTCTAAACACATAAAAGCAGACAGACAGGACAGATAGGGACCTTCAAATTCCATCTGCCGCTGGAAGCCCTGCCGGAAAAATCCATACTTACCTCCATCAAACTCCAGAAAGCCAAACTAGAGACTTCAATCTATCCAGGCAGAGACCAGACCAGAGAGAAAGCAGTGCTGTGCCTAGCAGAGACCAGACCAGAGAGAAAGCAGTGCTGTGCCTAGCAGAGACCAGACCAGGCGCTGTGAGCAGAATCCGGAAAGACCTGACCAGACTGAAGATCGTGACCAAGTCGCTTTCCTGTTCAAAATCTCTTGTGAGTACTTAGCAAAACTCAGAACACATCTCTTAGTTTAAATTCATCTAATTCAATCTATTTAACCTAAGTAGAACTGCCTCCTATCTGTCACCTGTCATTCTAGTAAAATTTGTCACTTGTCATTTTGAACGTTTAAAATTTACAAAACCAAAAACGACCTTATTCTAAATTACTCATATCTCCGCAACCGTTTGGGCTAGAGACTTGCAATAACTTTCATTTGAAAGGCTGAGATCGTGGCTTTCCTAGGACCTCAGAAACGCATTACATACGCCTTATAGTTTTAAACCGCATCGGGCGCATCCGCGAATTTTGCCGCGATTTGCAATTTCTTCACATGTAAAAAAACTGCTGCTGCCTGATTTCATTTGCCAGAAATTCGTTTAACCTGCTAACTATCCCTGCATCATTGCTAGTGTGAGCCTGGACTAATATTAACTAGATACCACTCATCCTGAACCTCTAAAAGGGAATTAAGAGCGTTTCCAGCATATTTCTCATTCATTGCTAGCACCTATCAAAGCATTTGCCTGTGTTTTCAAAATCTTCTGTTTAAGCTTGCTGGATTGAACTGAATTACAGTTGATTGCATTTCTGAGAACTGTGTGTTTCCTTCCATTTCCTTGCCTTGCATCAAGGGGGGGAGGGGAGTAGCCAGAGAAAAGTGATTACATTGTTTGGTTGAAATCATATTGCGTATTTTCTGTACTGCATTCATTGAATATTGCATCCACCTGAGCCTAATAAAGCATTCTCTACCACATTATTCTTTTGTTCCTATTTACCAGTGTGCTACCTTATCCATTTCATGTCAACTCATTAGTGATTTAAAGAAGTGTCTAGTGCCAGATTCTCCGTTGTTAATCTTTATCATATCAGATTAAGTGTGCTATTCAATTATTAATTTATTATAAAGTGTGATATATATATCTATTGTTTAAATTATCAAATAAACCTTTTAAACTTGCAAAACAGAACTACTTCTTGGCTCAGTGGGGTCAGGGGGATTCCAAGAGAGGGTGTTATACAAGGGTAGTCATCCAGAACGCATGAACTGGACCTAAAGATATATCAATAAGGGTTTTCATTCAGTATTCTAGACTAGGCGTTAACTTAGCTGTAGTGCTGAATTGAATCCTCTTACAAAGTGGGGGCTCGAGCCGAGACGTTGGGTTAGATTTACCAGTTGTGCAGCTTAATACAGTGTGCTAACTGACGGGATACATACACCGGTCGGATCACCACGCTGCATTACGCTGTGAAGCATTCCTCAAAAGGGACACTCCAAGAAAAGTTCTGTTCTGCAAAAATAAAATACTAACTTCTGTAAGTCAGGACAGAGACCAATCTCTAGAATGACGACCTTAGTAGACATGAAAATAGCCAGAGAGCACCTCTTGCATAAGCTATTTGTGAGAGGTGAATGGACCGAACAGGGCCAGGATGTGTGGTTGCAGGCCATCACACACAACAGGTCACTGAAACAGGGTCAGATATATATAGAGATCAGGGTCCCTTACATGTGGCCCTGAGTGAACTATATATGGCTCCTAAAGCCAAAGAGGAACACAATAAGATTGCCAGGATAGCAGCATACCTGTACCTATATATGGGAGACATGCAGGATAGATGTGCTGAAAGCCAAAATCTGGCAAATAGGCAACAGATGGCATTAGAGAAGGTCCAATCTGACCTGGTCTCTTCTGAGCAGAGGCTGCAGAGGAGCCAGGAGTCAGAAAATGACAGCAGACAGTACATCACTAAAATAAAGGAGGATATGGATGTGCTGCAAAAGGAAAAGTAGAACAGGATACTAGATTTCTGGCCTTGCAGAAGGAGCACCAAGAAGGTTTGGACTCCCTACTGCAAAGCCAGAAAAAGCTGGAGCAACAACTGACTTCAACAGGGCATGCACAGAGCAGGTAGTCACCCTGCAAGCCACCTAGATAAGAGAGAAAGAGGAGAGCAATAAACTGATCCTGAAAGACCTGGATACCCAGGCAGAGTTTGATCAGGAGCGCCAGAAAGCTGGTGCCTTCCAAAGGCAAAGGGACGACCTGGCGGCACAAATGCAGGCTCTTAGTCAGGAAAGAGACGCCTTAGGCCAGGAAGTCTGCCATTTAAAAGGAAAATGGAAGAAAATCACCTGGCCCACCAGGGACTGGGTGACTCCAAAAAGAAAACCAGAACTTGGTAGAGCACACCAGGAGGGTGGAGGATGCTCTAGCAAGAAAGGAGCAGGCCAATAGGGACACAGCTCAGGAGGTAACCCTCCTGCAGCAAAGACTGGCCCAGTTCTCCAGGACCAACCAGGAAGCACAGAGGGAAAATGAGGCCCTCTGTCAACACAATGATAGGCTCCAACAGCAGGTAGCGATGCAGGAGAGACTGATAGAGTCGAGTAAGGCCTTAACTGAGGAACTGAAGGCACAAATGCAGGCTCTTGCATTGCAACAGGGAGCAGGGGCGGATAGAGATGAGGTTCGCTGGGAAAGAGAGACTCCGACCATAACCGCAGGAGCCCTAAGTACCAGAGGCCTTCATCTTCCCCAGTCCCTGGACTCTCCACCCCATGTCCCCTGGCGCACATGAGCACAGGGCCACAGGGATGGCAGATTACTATCCAGCTAAGAGTATGGGGCTCATAGGCCAGTACCATCCAGGAATGGAGGGGTGGGCATCCGGGTATGGGCACCCAAGTACAATACAGTTCAGTGGGGAACCCCAGGAGAGTAGGCCCATTAAGGGCATCCTGAAAACCTCTGCCCAGTTAGGTCAGTGGAGGGGGTACCCATCAAATCCTGACAGCAAGGAGGAATCTGAAGACTCCTCTGAACTGCGCAGGACACAGGAGACCAGGTCCCCACATTCTGCCAGCCATTCCCAGGCTCGCAGAATCCGGGAAAACCTGGAAGAACAGACGGGAACCTCTGGGAGCAGTGCCTCTGAGTCCGAGGAAGAATGGACAAGGGTTACCCGAACCAAAAAGGCCAATAAGGCAAAAAGGGCCTTGCTTAAGGACCCCTTAAAGCAGATTAAGGCGATCAGGAGCGTCATCACGCCTTACCATAAGAACGCTAAGTATTCTGTTTGGGAGCACTTAGAGTTGTTTGAACAAATGATGGAGACTTTCCATTTGAAGGACAGCCAAAGCTGCATTCAATATGTAAAGTGGACCTTCTCCCCGGAATACTCCAGTTTCTTTGCGGGGCTGGAGGACCAAAATCATTTAAGATGGTCCACCTATAAGGCGGCCATCCTGAAACATTTTTCTGTTCACAGAAATCCTCAAGAGGCTCGCAAGGCAGCCTACAATTTGCAATGTGGGGAGGATCAGGCCCCACAAGAATTTGTGCAGGAGTTAAAGCGTGCTTTTGCGCAGACCACCAGAAGGGTGCGCACAGATAGTAGAGAATTTTAATACATTTTTCCATGCCTTGCCAAATATATCATGACCCAGCTCGTGAGGATTTTCACGAGAAAAGATCTTTAGACTGGGTCATTGAACAGGCTACCCGCATCTATGAGGTGCAGAAGCCCATAGAAAATAAAAGCAATGCCCAGAAAAACCCCAAAGCCAACAGCACCCCTGCTGCTGCCAAGGTGGCAGAGGTAAAGGTCACCCCCGTTTTGGATTTGGAGATGGGGGCCTAAAAACCTACCTGCACCTAATAATGCTAGGCCCAGAAGGTCCTCGGGCCAGTCACAGACAGGGAGCCAGGGAGGCAGCCCCACAAATGGGGTCCTCGCTCTCCTGACTATGTAAGTCCTCGCTACAAGGGTAATCGACCCATCCTGGGTTATGTGTGGACTCCTCCAGCCCAAGGGGGGGATCCAGCCAAGCACCTAACCCAGGGAACTTCCCTCCAAACTTCCCACAGGAGGGCAGAAATTTACCAAAACCTGGGCAGAACTTTTTCCCCAGATATCCACCCGACTTTCAGCCCCAAAACCATCCATCCTTCTTTCCCCAATTCCCTGAGCCCAGACCACTGAATCCGGGAGAGGGGAGGCCAAGGGTGGAGGGTACCAAATCTTCCCAACCGGGGTACTACCAGAGGAGGGACAGCTACCCTTCCCGGGATCAGCCCAGGGAGAAAACAGGGCCCCGTATCAGCCTGAGCGGGTTTCCCAGTTAGAGCGCCAGGTTCAAAACATGGCGCGGGATATGGGTCATATACTGAGGGCACAGCAGAACCCTCAGATCAGCATGCCGGCGCAGAACGCACCCAACTCTGGACCTGGTGCTCCAGAACAATGACGGGGGCAGCACCCCGATAAATCACCGGTTCCCAGGGAGGAGGCACAAAGGGAAGGGGGGTGTAAAGCCTTGGAGGAAGCTTCCTTCCTCACTTGTAAACAGCCCTGGAAACCCAGGAACCGGAAACAAAATCTCTTGCCCCTGAAAGTCTGCCTCCTAAGGAGCAGAGGGGGGTAGGAGAAACAAAAGACCCAAACAGACTCAGTTTGAGGAGGAGGTACAGATCTTCCAATTTGAGGAGAGGGATCCTCAGAGGATCCTGGGAAAAGGATCTTCTCCTTCAGAGAGGGGGGAACTCCTCCCAAAGAAAAATGGGTCCCTAGGGATGCAAATCCAGACTGGGGAGATGTGGAGACTGAGCTACCGCCGCCCACCATCTCATCCAGAACCAACAGCAAGAAAATCCCCTGGTTCAAACCCATCCTGGGGACTGCCTCCAAAAAGGGGGGGCGGCCAGAAACGGAGCCAGGGGAACCCACAATGGCTCTGATCTCCAGTTGCCAACTTTTCTTTCAGATTCCCAAGACTCTCCACAGAATTCTGCCCAAATCTCTCGCTAGCGATGTCCAAAACCAGAAATTAGCCCACCAGTTGTCCAAAAATGTACATTATCTGTGCCCCCTTGAGGAGAAGGAGGGAAGATATTATGCCCCGGTACAAGTACAGGGCAGGTACAATCTCAGCACTGGTGGACACTGGATCTCAAGCTACCCTTCTGTCCAGAAGGGCCTTTGACGAACTGAATGCAGGAAGGGGAGAGAATTACCAAATTCCTCTCACCTCTCTTCCTGGACAACTGCAGAACTTTGACGGGAAGGAAATTCCCGTCGAGGGGACGGCAGACTTGGACATTAAGATTGGGCGACATAAGTTGAAACACCCGGTCATAGTTGTGACCCCAGAGGGCACCCCTTGTTTACTAGGGAATGACCTCCTGAGAAGGTTGTCACCCCTAATAGATTGCGTAAACAAGGTCCTCTGGACCCAGACTAGCCGACCAATAAAATTAAAACAGAGTGTCAACCATGTTAGTTTAAACGGCACATGCCACATGGTTGAACAAAAATCTGACCAAGTAGAATTTCACTTCCAGAACAACCAAATTCCAGACGTGACAGTAATAGCAGTAGGACAACAGACTGGTGATGGGGGGTCCTCTCTATTTCTGAAAATCAACCTTCCTTCCAGTCTAAAGTGGTATTCCACGCTGGAAGGAAACACTCTGAAATTCTATACTAATCCACAATCAGAAATCCCACTCCTATAGTCCAGAAAGATGTGAAATCAGCTCAAAGCCTGGCTGATATTCAGCAAATTGGAGAGCAGTTGTTCATCCCTGTTCAGTTAAATGATGGGAAGGACTCTGTTCTCGCTCGAGTGTGTGTGAACAACGGTAAGAGCTTCATCAGCGAAGCCATGTTCCGCCAACTCCCAAAAGATCCAGCCATTCCCACCTTCAAACTGATAGACAAATGGGAAATGGACCTGGAAGCACCTAATTCCAAACATCTCCTGCCAAGCAGGTGTATGCTCAAAATCTCCATTGGCAACAAGAGCATAGTCCATAATTGTTGGGTCGTGCGAGACGTCACTGCCGCCTTTTACTTAGGCAGTGACATTCTCAATCGCTTTGCCATTAGTTTGGACCTAATAAACTTCAAAGCTTGGTCCCGATTAGCGGATAATCCCATGGGCTTTGATGATCCAGAAAAAGCATTTAGGTCAGCTCAATTGCTACCTTATGCAGTTGAAATTCAGGTTAAAGAGGAAGTCACCATCCCAGAAAGGACCCGACAATTCTCCCTGGAAGTGAAAGTTAAAAGGGGACAAGAGTTGAAAAACCCTGATGCTTACATACATCTAAATGCTTCTCTCCAACAGCAAGGGTTGGGGGTAAACCCGACTCCATTAGTCAACATAGAACATGACCCCATTCTAATAGAGGTGGATAACAGCGACTTAAAGAGTATTACTCTAGCCGCAGGCACCATTATTGGAATGGCGGTTGATGACCGACATTTCTCCATTGATCTTGTAAATGAACTGTTAGGACCCATCCCCAAGGACTGTTTTGACAGTGACAGTGATGACAACGCAACACCAGACAGGATTTTTTACCCGGCATGGGGGGAACTTCCTGGTGTACACTTCCTGCCCCTATGGTAAGGAAGATGTGACCTGTGGACTTCAGGAGGGATGAGGTGATTTTCCAGGTCCATGAGGGCTGCCTTTCCACCTGAAGCCTCCGGTCCAAATCAGCACTCTGACCAGGGACTTCTCCACCCAGCTGGAGGAGGCCGCGGAGATAGCCAAACCAGAAGTCTTTCCAGGCTTCAGGCAGATGGTGGAAGAGAGAGTCAACCTAGCTGATGCCTGTGTGACTCTGGAACAAAAGCAAAAGTTGAAACAAGTTTTCTTGGATTTCCAAGATCTCTTTGCGGTAGACTCATATGACTGTGGTCGCACCGACATCCACACCACAACAATCCCCACGGACCCTGGCATGACTCCAGTGTTTGTGAAGCAATATCGCTTGCCTCTCGCATCAATGGAGTCCCTTACTGAAATAATTAAGAACCTTGAGTCCCGGGGAATAATCCGTCCAGTCCACAGCACCTTCAATAATCCGGTGCTGGGAATATTGAAGCCAAACGGCCAGTGGAGACTCTGCGCTGACCTCAGGGAGCTCAACAAACGGGTCCACACTTCCCGATGGCCTCTTCCCTACATTGACCAAGGGCTGGCCCAGATTCAGGGGTCACAGGTATTCACTGCAATAGACCTGACCAATGGATACTGGACCGTGCCTGTCAGTAGGGAGGACCAATACAAGCTGGCTTTTACCTTTGGGGGCCAGCAGTACACATGGACCCGGACTCCCTTCGGATACCTTAACTCCGGTAATGAGTTCAATATTTTCCTACATAAGGCCATGCCCGACCTGGGTACGAGGGGTAACCTGGCTTATGTAGATGATGTCCTCATCAAAAGTTCATCTGTGGAGGAACACATAGCAGAGATCCGTTATGTTCTGACACAGTTGAGGGCCGCCGGAGCAAAACTTTCCTTTCAGAAAGCACAGTGGTGTAGAACCCGTGTTAATTTCTTGGGGCATGAGATTACTCCTCAGGGTCTCTGTCCCCAGGAAAAGAAAGTGGAAGCACTTCAGAAACTGAAAGACCCCACAACTCTGCGGGAACTAAGGAGCCTCCTTGGACTGACTAATTACAGCAGAAAGTTCATTGAGGGCTACGCAGAGATCACCAGACCCTGATTCATCTCCTGAAGGGGGGGGTCAAGTGGGAATGGGGTCCAGAACAAGCCGAGGCAGTAAAACAACTCAAAAGAAGCCTCTCACAAGCGCCTTGCCTAGCTTACCCTGTCAGAAACAAGGAGTTCTTCCTGGAGACGGGTTCTCTAATACGTGCTTGACGGCAGTATTATATCAAAAGCATGACAAGGTCAATAAAGTAATCTCCTATGCGAGCAAAACTTTATCCTCTGTGGAGGAAAAATTCAACGATTGTGAGAAGGCACTCCTGGCAACGGTGTGGGCATTGAAGAATTACCGCCCGTTTATCCAGGGGGAACACATCATAGTGGAGACTCCACACCAGCCTCTGCAATATCTCCAAAGTGACAGAATCCGGCCGGAAATGTGAGTAATTCCCGAATTACTTCCTGGATTCTGTCAATGCAAGGCTTTCCTGTGGAGGTCAGATATGGCCAAAACAAGAAGAGTCCCTCGCGCAAGGTCTGGCTGACTTGCATGATTGTGCCAGAGAAAACTGTCTCGAGGACGAAAGTCTAAAAATAAAGGACAACATGGAGGCATACCTTAATTCCCCCCACAAAGTCTTTGAAGAAGACAAGTGTGAGGGAATGCCCACTGTGTATGTGGATGGATGCTCTTACCATGTCGACAACAACGGGGAGAAAGAACTGGTGGCCGGCGTAGGGAATGCATGGGTGAATGAGTCCCCAGAACCCTCCGCTGGATACAAAATTGGTCCCCGAAGTAGTCAGGTGGCAGAATTGATGGCTGTGCATCAGGCCATCCTCACTGCTGTCCAGCATCAACTCCACGAACTGGTCATAATCACAGATTCGGATTATGTACGGAACGGGTTCGTGAGCACCTGGTTAATTGGAAAACCAGAGGCATGTTATGTGCTAACAACAAACCCTTGAAACATGGGAAGTTGATCCAAAACATTGATGATCTGGTCACCTCGAATGGGATGACCATCTATTGGAAAAAGATCAAGGGTCATTCCAAAGTAGAGGGACCAGACAAAACTGGAAATGACTTAGCTGATCAGCTGGCCAAAACCGGGGCCATCCAAGGGGATCTAATTGAGATTGAGTCCCTGTTGGGGGAAATCCAGGTCACTGCCATCACTAGGTCCCAGACAAATGCTCACAACGACCTTTCAATTGCACAATGGAGTAAGGAGACCCCTGATGCTGATTTGATTACTGCTCAGAAGGGGGATCCAATAATTGGTAAATTTTACCAGCACCTTGAGGACCCTGAGAACTTTCCCCTGACGGATACCGATTACATTGGGAAAGAGGACCTAAGAGTGTTGATGAAATGTCCCAAAATGTTCCGGATCCAAGACGGTTTGTTGGTAAGGAAATCCAAAGCTGGCCACGATCAGTGGGTGGTTCCTACCTCATTCCGAAGCCTGATGTTAAGTCACGCCCATGATGCGGCCACTGCCGGTCATAGGGGGTTTCACACAACATTGGAAATCTTAAGAGAGGTTGCATACTGGCCACACATGGGGCAGGACCTCGACCAGTACCTGAAGGGTTGCCTGTGTGTGCACAATTTCAGCCATCATCCCTCACACACCGGGCGCCTTTACAAAAGAGGGGAATGACACTGCCATGGTCAGATTTACAAATCGACTTTGTAGGCCCTGTGATTCGCTCGCTAGGGGGAATAAGTACATGTTGACTGTGACATGCTTGTTTACCAAGTGGGTGGAATGTCTCCCAGCCCCAAATTGCAAGGCAGAAACTGCAGCTGCCTTGATGATTAACCACATCTTTTCCCGTTTTGGTCTACCTCAAAGGATTGAGTCAGACAGAGGTAGCCACTTCACCAGTGAAGTAATGACAAAGATGTGGGAGATACTGGGGGTCAAGAGAAAGCTGCATATTGCTTATAGACCAGCTTCTTCTGGGGCAGTAGAGAGATATAACCGGACAATTGTGAGCATATTAAAGAAGTTTGTGGCAGATTCTGGCCAAGTTGGGATATCCGATTACCTCTGGTCCTAATGGCCATCAGATCTACCCCTTCATCTGCAACCAAAATGTCACCATTTGAGTTGATGACTG
>CM030327.1:671039588-671079795 GCA_002915635.3 Ambystoma mexicanum | reverse complement strand
GCAAAATCCGTGACGGCGGTAAAAACGTTTCCGTGTCCGCAAGGTTGCGGAAAACGTCCGATTACACGCTGTCGGTCGCGCGCACCACACGGACTCGGAAACGTTGTTACCGCCGTCCGGAAAACCCACGGAAATGGAAATAACGCAGCCACAAGTGGCGCAAAACCCGTTTCCGCCTCCGCCGCCACGGACACGGAACCGGAAATACCATGATCGCCAAAACAGGAAACAGAGAGGCGGCCATCATATAAAAGCACAATCCATTGCCATCCAGAGCCAGCACAAGCACAATCCTAACTCTGAGAAGCCAAAAGGGACCACCAGCATGTCTGCCAGGATTCCTGCTCAGAGGCAGCGCAAACAGCGCTTCAGCGAGGCGGAGCTAACCGTCTTGGTGGAGCACATTGTGGACAATGCGGAGATGCTGTTCAGCGCCGACCAACGGCGTGCCACACAGCAGCGGAGGAAGGAGGTGTGGGCGAAGCTGCACGCAAGTGCACCGCTGTGGGCGTGACAGTGAGGAGCGTGAAGGACTGCCACAAGCGGTGGGACGACCTGAGGCTGAGGGTACGCAACCTCATTTCCACGCACCGCCAACGCAGCAGTGGGACAGGCGGAGGACCCCCTTCCCCACTGAGGCTGCAAGCATGGGAGGAGCGTTGCAGCAGCGTCCTCCACCTAGAGGGAATCCATGGGATCGGGAGGCTGAGGCAGGAGTGAGCCCACCTGCAGATGCCGGTAAGTGCCCAAACATGAATGCCACATGTAAATATGCAGTTGTGAGTACTGGGCCAAAGGACCCATTAACAACCCCCCCCAGGCAGTGCATGTGTGGCAAAGGACCCATTAACAACCCCCCCCCCAGGCAGTGCATGTGTGGGCCAAAGGACCCATTAAACACCCCCCCAGGCAGTGCATGTGTGGCCAAAGGACCATTAACAACCCCCCCAGGCAGTGCATGTGTGGCCAAAGGACCCATTAACAACCCCCCCCAGGCAGTGCATGTGTGGGCCAAAGGACCCATTAACAACCCCCCCCCAGGCAGTGCATGTGTGGGCCAAAGGACCCATCATGATCCGTATGGCAACCAATATCACAGAATGCAGACACCAGCAATCAGATGCATGTGACTAACACTATTCAATGTACAATCTTAATGACGCATGTGATGCACCCATCTGCCACCACAACAACACTAATTGCATGCCCTTTGTGTCCCCACAGCCGTTTCAAGTGACAGTGATACTGCACAACAGGCCAGCCAATCTGCACCGGCAAGTACACAAGCCACCGCCACCACACAGGAGGATGCTGCCGGCAGTTCTGCACCTCTGGCCACATTACCAGCCACTACAGATGTGCGCCACCACCACCACCGATCCCCACCGTCTCCACACTGCCTGAGTCTAGACAGGTGCCACGGAACCTATCATGCCACCCAACACAACACCGAAGCAGCAGCACTGCAGAGGGCGCCTGCAGTGATACAGTGCCCCGCAAGAGCACTCGGAAACGGGCCACAGGGGAGATGCCCACATTGGAAGACCTGGGCTCCTTCCATGAGCTGGGGTTCAGCCCACTTCACTGGGGAGTCCCATGAGGTCGCCCACCCCATCCATGGCCGAACTGAATGCCCGCATGCAGCGGATGGAGACCAGCAGGCTACCCTCACCAGCTGGTGGAGAGGCAGCTAGAGGAACCAGGCTGCAGAGGGAGAGCTACAGCGCCTCAGTGCGTCGCCTGTCGAGGTCCATCGGACGCTTTGCGAGCACTATAGTGACCCTTGCACGCCATGTGCGGGAGGGCAACGACCACACCTCCAGGCTTGTAGAGGCCATGTTGGTTGGCCAACAGGCAAATCTGGCACGGATGCCCTCAATCCCAGATTCTGGCCAATCAAACACAACCACCCCATCCAGCTCCACTACTGCCAGTCCAAGGAGGCGCTCGAGTAGGCTAACGGGTCCCTCGGCAAGGTTGCACAGGCACAGAAGCGCACACGGAAGTGATGGCATGTGTGTGGGCAGTGCAGGACACATGTGGACTACAAGGTGTGAGAGGGTGGCACGTTTGGGTGGTGGGGTAGGTAGTTTTGGGGTTTGGACAATGGGCTCTGGTGGGGTGGGCACGTTTGGGTGGTGGGTGGCCCGGGTGTACAGCTTCCCTAACCAATGCACCTCCTTCCCTGTTGTTATTACATCAATACATCACCATTTCAAATCAAGACATACATGTGTGGACATTGATCATTTATTTTGCAGTGCAACTATTAATTCATTGTCGTCACCATGTTGTGCATTCTGTGAATGTGCTGTGACTCAAAAGTAAATGCGAATCAGGCATCCCGTGCTCTCTGGCCATCATGTGGACCCCCAGGGGAGGCGGTGCCATCCCATCCCCATCTCCATCCCCATCCCCATCCCCATCCCCCACCCCCATCCCCATCCCCATCTTCCTCATCTGCGTCTGGTGGCATTGGGATGTTCCTGCGCAGGCATATATTGTGCAGCATGGCACATACGAGCGTGATTTTGCCCGTCTTCACTGGGCTGTACAGCAGTGATCCGCCAGATCTGCTCAGACAGCGGAAACGGGCCTTCAGCAGTCCAAATGTCCTCTCAATCATTCCACGTGTGCGGATATGTGCCCTATTGTATGCCTCTTCATGCCTGTTCCTTGGTCTCCGTACAGGTGTCATCATCCATGGCGTGAGTGCATATCCCGCATCACCTACATGGATGTAGATGGGGGAACATGTCAGTGTTTGTGCATCATGTCCTCATCTGCTGCTGTGCATTCTTGTATCATCATTCATTCATGCATATGTACCATGCAGTGTCTGGAGGTATGTTTTGGCCATCACGAGGAATGTCGCTGACTGCATATGGGCCTACACATTAACTTGCATGTTTGCTGTGCCCTGCGGGTGACATTTGATTGTGTGCATGTCATGGTGCAGTGCTGTCCACACATGGCAGAGTGACTCCACTGTACGGAAGTAGTAAATACACGTCGTCTCATTTACACGCCTCTCGTGCTTTTTGGGCAGTGTTTCAATTGAGGGTGGGTGTCTGCAGTGGCACAGGGTTCATGGACAGTGACGGGATTGGCTGTGGCAGCGTGTGCACGGGCACATTGTGGTGCCCTGTCATGTCTTCCTTCATGATGTTTGGCATCCGCTGTGTATTTGGTAGATGGAGGGGGGTGATGCATGTGCGGTCACAGCGGCACACTCACAATGCTCATTGCGTGGACCCACACACACCACTCCGACAGGTTGTAGCATCGTCAGCTGTACTCACCCAATAGCCATGTGCTTTGTCCGGGCATAGCGTTCCATGTACCGTGGGCAACGTGGAATTCCGCAGTACCATTGAGTCATGTGATGAGCCTGGGAAACGTGCGCAGCAGTGTGTAATCGTTGCATGGCATCACAAACCATCTGGACATTCAAAGAGTGATACTGTTTCCTATTGCGGAACACCGCCTCAATTGCATGTGGTACTGTCAGCTCGACGTGGGTGCAGTCAACTGCGCCTATGCAATTTGGCATGCCTGCTATGGCATGGAAGGCCAACTTGGTGGCAATGACCTCGGGGAGGGTGCGGGGTAGGGCTATGTGTTCCGACACATGGCGCAACAGGGCATCCAGTACCTGTACCAGGATTTTGGAGAAACACGGTTGTGATATGCCGTGCAGCTCACCAACCGTGTGTTGATAGGTGCAGTGCCAAGGAAATGCAGTACTGAGACGACCTTCAAGAGGGGGGGGTGGCGGTGGGGGTGTCAATTAGGCTGCTGATGTTGTCCTCAATCATGGCGGTGATGTGCAGGATTGTTGCACGGTCCAGCCGGTATAGTGTGTGGATCTGTCCTGGGGTGAGGTTCCAGGGTGAGGCCCTGATGCGTGGTATTGCTGGCTGGCGGCAGGGTCAGGCTGGCTGGGCAATGGGGTTTGCCATAGCTGCAGGGTTGGCTGGTTGCCGCCTGCGCCTCCTCCGCCTACGCCTCCTCCTCTGCGCCAATTACTGCCACCATGTGCAGTGCTGCCTGTTGGTTGAGTAGGCCCAGTCCCAGTGCTACTAGACCTGCTGCCTGCATGGTTCTGTGTTGTGTTGGGCTGGGTGTGGCCCTTTTGTAGGCTCCCAGTGGCCTGCTAGGTCCAGCTGGGCTGATTTGGTGCACCTGTGCCCTGATTAAGTTCAGCAGGCAGTGTATAACGCCATGTTCGCGGTGGCGGCGGTTCTGCCACCGTGATCACGGTATTTATGCCATTTTTTTGCCGGTATTTCCGTGTCCGCGCTAGTTGTGATGCTCACGGTGTTTCGTGTTGATGGTAACGGAGGGGTTTCCGTGCAGACGGACTTAACGGGAACCCAATTTCCGCGGTGGCGGTTTAGGGTGGTGCTATTACCGGGGCCGCGGGTCATGATTGGGCGGACATGGAAACGGTGCCGGTATGGTTTTACCGGCAGTGTTAATTCCGGACCGGAGTACTTGTAATGAGGCCCATAGTGTTTTTGGAATAAGACGACAATTGGACTACTGTGCTGGAATGGTGAAATTCACTATAAACTCACAGGAAGATCCACAAGAATGTCTAATGTACTTACTATTAGTACTGGAAAACAAAAACGTACCTATAAATGAAATCTTCCAGATTTCATACATGTGGAAACATACATGCACTCTGTGCAACAATGTGACACAAGAAGAAATTCCCATGAACGCTTCATATATATATCAATACCAAATTGTGAATCCATTCCATTTCAGCAACTTGTACAAAATGCAAACCATGGTAGATATGCTCTACCTGCAATTCAGATAATCGCTCCACGTTAGTAATACAAACACATAGTAAATACGTAATACTAATGCTTCTACGTTACAATGCAGATGGTACCAAAAACAACTGCAAGCTGACTGGATTCACACATAGTCAAATATCACTTGGTAAGAAAACCTTCACAACAATAGGTATAATCTACCACGCAGGAGCCACAACCAATTCAGGGCACTACACGGCATATATAAAAAAGAAATGTGGATGGTTTGAATGTAATGATAGTATCATTACTCTAAAGCAGAGATTACCAGCAAATCTTACAAATGCTTATTTGATGTTCTTAAAACCAAAATTTGATAAATAAACTGTATTTAAACCTTTAAGTAAATTTGTGTTAAAAAAATATAAACTGTTAGAAATACCCCAAAAGCTATCTAACTGCTCAAAGATTCTAACAACAACTAATCAGATAAATGAATACCACTAAATTAGACCAAAAATACACAGTTAGAATACGCCAATTGGTATCTAACTGTCCCAAAATTATAAATTTGTGTTAAAATAATATAAACTGTTAGAATATCCAAAGCTATCTAACAGCTCAAAGATTCTACAACAACTAATCAGATAAATTAATACCACTAAATTAGGCCAAAAAATACACAGTTAGAATACGCCAATTGGTATCTAACTGTCCCAAAATTTAACAATATCCAAATAGATAAATCAAAAACACTAAAATATATTAAAAAAATAGACAGTTAGAATACGCCAATTGGTATCTAACTGCTCCAAAATTTTATAATATCAAAACAAATGAAGAATCTGTTACTGCTCCAAAAAAAATACAACAAAGCAAAGTATAAAGCATTAGCCAGAAACAACAAGTGAACACTAAAAACAAACAAACAAATAAACTGTAGCATAACAGAAAAAAGTTTTTTTTTAATCCAACATGGATTTTTTTTTCTCCCACAGACCCAATGATTTTAGCAACAAATACAGAAACTGAGCAAATTGCACAGTACTCTGATTTGTACTCTACTAAATATGAGGGTAAAAAAAAAAAAGTATATTGCTTATACAATGTAATAAGTCATTACAAAATACTAATACTAACATGCTATTTTCTTTTATCACAGAAATGAAGAAGAAAAACATGGACTCCCATTACTAGAACAAACAGTAAGTATACAATAATAAGGACAACCATAGCAGCATATCACATCCATAGTATCTAATACCTTTGTTCCTTATACATTTGTTTTTCACCCAAAGTTATAAGCAAATATGAATGTGATATGCTGCGGTGGTTGTTGCCAGGGCATACAGTCTTGGGTGCATGGCCAAATGGCCATGCACCCAAGACTCTATGCCCTGGCAACAACCACCGCAGCATATCACATCCATAGAGTCAAACATTTCAACTATGATCTATGGGAAACTTTTAATGTCCGCGAACAATGTGAGTGTTCTTAGAACACTTTGAACTTGCCAGCGAACAATACGGACACCGTTTTCAGGACACCCCCTACGAACATTTCAGAACAACGCGATAGTTCTTAGAACACTTTCAACTTAACAACGAACAATACGGACAGTGTCCTAAGGACACCCCCTACGAACATTCCAGGACACCGGGAGTGTTCTCAAAAACGTCTTCAGAACACCCCCATTTTGTTTATTTGCGAACATTTCAGGACACCGCGGGTGTTCTTAGAACACATTCAACTTGACAGAGAACAATACGGACAGCGTCCTCAGGACACCCCCTACGAACACTCCCCGGACACCGCAAGTGTTCTTAGAAGCGTCTTCAGAACACCACCATCTTGTTTATTTGCGAACATTTCAGGACACCGCGAGTGTTCTTAGGACACATTCAACTTGACAGAGAACAATACGGACAGCGTCCTCAGGACACCCCCTACGAACATTCCAGGACACCGGGAGTGTTCTTAGAAGCTTCTTCAGAACACCACCATCTTGTTTATTTGCGAACATTTCAGGACACCGCGAGTGTTCTTAGGACACATTCAACTTGACAGAGAACAATACGGACAGCGTCCTCAGGACACCCCCTACGAACACTCCCCGGACACCGCGAGTGTTCTTAGAAGCGTCTTCAGAACACCACCATCTTGTTTATTTGCGAACATTTCAGGACACCGCAAGTGTTCTTAGGATACATTCAACTTGACAGAGAACAATACGGACAGCGTCCTCAGGACACCCCCTACGAACACTCCCCGGACACCGCAAGTGTTCTTAGAAGCGTCTTCAGAACACCCCCATTTTGTTTATTTGCGAACATTTCAGGACACCGCGGGTGTTCTTAGAACACATTCAACTTGACAGAGAACAATACGGACAGCGTCCTCAGGACACCCCCTAGGAACATTCCAGGACACCGGGAGTGTTCTTAGAAGCGTCTTCAGAACACCACCATCTTGTTTATTTGCGAACATTTCAGGACACCGCGGGTGTTCTTAGGACACATTCAACTTGACAGAAATCAATACGGACAGCGTCCTCAGGACACCCCCTACGAACATTTCAGGACACCGGGAGTGTTCTCAAAAACGTCTTCAGAACACCCCCATTTTGTTTATTTGCAAACATTTCAGGACACCGCGGGTGTTCTTAGAACACATTCAACTTGACAGAGAACAATACGGACAGCGTCCTCAGGACACCCCCTACGAACACTCCCCGGACACCGCAAGTGTTCTTAGAACAGTTTCACTTTGCTTGCGAACAAAACAGACACATATTGAGTCCTTAGAACACCCCCCAGTCAGTTTATTTAGAACATTTCAGAACACCCGTGATGTCCGCAAACAAATCGAACACAAAAAGAACGTCTAACACATAAAAAACACAACTTTCATCCTATCTCATACACTTCCACCCTCCCCAAACACTCCTACACACCAACACACTCTACAAAATACACATTTTGAACAAAGTTTCACCGCGCTGTCCGCGGACGTCCGCGAATCCAAGATGGTGGGCGCTACCGAAAAATCTGACGCGCTTCACGCTCCACGCCGTCCAATCAGCGAACACGTTGCATGTCCGCGAACATCACGCAAGACGATTGGCCAATCAGGACACTGTCCGCGGAGCGAACAGTGAAGTGTGTCCGCGAACCGAACACAGATATCACTAATTTTTTTTTACCTACTTTTTGGTAATTTTAAAAAAAACTACTGGACGGATTTTCACCAAATTTGCAAAAGCACGCTTTCGGGACCAAGCCGCTGCTCCTGGTCCAAATTTGGTGGAAATCCGTCCAGCGGTTTGGGTTGTAGGCGCGAGCAACATTTTTTCCCATTCAGTCTATGGGAAAAAAAAAAGTTTTGGGACCCCCCCTATAACTTTGCCCCCCCGGACGAATCCTCGCCAAACTTTGCAAAAGAATTCAGAGTGTCCCAAATACTTTTTTTGCAAAGTCTGGTGAGGATCCATCCAGGGAGAGCGAAGTTATAAGCCACCCAAAAAGTGCTCTTCCTATGGAAACAGCAACTTAACCATAACTACCGTGGCCATGTAATATATATATGTATATATATATTACATTTCTTTTGTTTGTCTCAAGACATGTCAATCAATACAATTCCCTGTGTGCTTCAGGTTTGCCTATATAATAGGAACACAAGTACTCCTTATTGCTCTCCCACCCCAGTAAACTTTTTTTCCCCCTCCCCAAAAAACTTAGGCACAATATGAGAAATTCCCACTCTCATTGAAATTAAAATATAGTTTTTGTGGCCAAAGAGAAAAGGCAGAGGTGTCTGTTTTACCAATGTCCAAATGTTGCTACTCTCCCATATAACTTGGAAACATCTGCTCCTAACTCTCAAAACAGTTCCTTATTATCCACCCATACAACCATATTTATACACCCCTACACTCCTACAATTCAGAAAAGAACTCAAGACCCACCCCTTCAAGGAATCTCTCAGCCTCAACACCTAGGCCTTCACATCGCCCCTCGTGCCAACTGACTTGCTAGATGCCGCCTGTCCCTCTCCTCCCCACGACCCGCTACAGCTGTACCACTCCTCTGTGCCCCTCTGTATCCTGCCCCCGCTGTATATCTGTTCTGTTGTTACCTCTGAAAAGCACTTCATTATGCATTGGTTCTGTTGTGTAATCGAGGTCTGAATAACCCCTGACCGGCCCATAGAGTCAGAGTTCGCCCTCGAGTACCTTAAGACAAGATAGCTGCACCTAGAGATGGAAAAGGTGTAGGATTTCTTACTCCAACAGCAATCAATAAGGACCACTGAATGGTTCGGCAAAGAGACAGTAAAGTTCATCAAGTTTTATTTCATGCCAAGCTGACACGGAGCACAAAAACAGCATCGTCGTCAAGTACACAAACTCCAACCACCTACCCAGAGCTCAAAATGGAGCTCGCTCCCTCTTATAGCTAGTCAGAGGGAGCATCCATCCCCAACTCTCTCTGCACACGTCTAGGCAAAACTCCTCGTTAGCATTCGCTCACCGGGCAATTATTTTTCATTTATCTAAACCTTCAAAAATTAAATACATTCTGGCTTTTTTCCCCGATGCTCTGCCCATATATGGTTGATGCAGCTGTACCCTTTAGATAAGTTTCCAGACACGGCCCATTTAACTGTCTGCTATCAGCACATTTGTAAGGGACAGCAGCCTTGAATGTTTCAACTTTAGAATTACCTCATCCTAAACGCTCTGCAGCATTGCTTTGTTTCACTTATTTTAGCCACATGGTCAGTTGCAGCCATTTCTAGTAAAAGGCATTTGTTGGAGTTCTTTTCTGTCTGTGTGCAGAAAACCTTGTTATGCATTCTGTGCCTTGCCTACTTATTAAACCATGATAAATACAATTTCGACATTATAAACATGACACCTGTTAGAATACTAATATCCCATACCATTATGAACTGTTTTCACATAATTTAAAATACTAAATCAGTCTATACAGATTGTTCTGCTTAGCTTTAAGTGGGGTCGGGGGCTGCCCCCCACTGCATTCAGTTGTTGGTACCCTATCTTCATCTCAGCTCCTCCATTACATTTCCCCAACTTTATAGTTCTTTGTTTGTAAAAACAATAACCTTTAACCACATCCATTTCTTCTCTCCTTAATATTTATCTAAAACATCCTATCACAATCTTACAATTGTTTCCCTGATGCTTTTGGTGTCGAAGTCATCATCAATATTTTCCCTAGATGTGCCTGCAACTGAATTGTACGCAGGGAAGAATTCTGCAATGTCTTCCCAGTCTGCCACTGGAGTGGGTTTTTTAACCTCTCTCTCCAAATATTCGAGATTGCGTGCCCTCGGTCTTTGTTTACGTTCGATATCATCATCAAATCCTTTGCGCATTCTCGCCTCTTCTCTGATCTTATCTTCTTCCCTTCTCCTTTCATTTCTACGTTCATCAGCCCTTCGAACTTTCTCATCCCTTCATCTCCTTATCCTTTTTTCATGTACCGTTTGCTTTCCTTCTAACCTTTGCTGTTTTTGTCTGTCTTGTTCATAGGCTGCTCTCTGTTTGCGATCAAGCTGCTTTTCTTGCTCTTCGCGATATAGCTGCTCTTGCCTCAGCCTATCTTTCCTTTTTATCCTTTCATCCCTTAACTCCTTCTCTTTCTCCTTTCTCTGTGCCTCATCTAACCTCTCTTTAGGTCTTACTTCATCACTTCCTTTTCCATCGAGTTTCAATAATATCTGTCCTCCCAACCATTCGTCTTTTGCGAATGCTATCTCATCAGTTCTGTCTTCACTTCCTTTCCATTTTTTTCCCTCTCTCTCCTTATCACGAGATGCACTAATCTGTGCCTGATCCTTCCTCTCATCATCGCCTCTCTCCTTGTCCCTCGGGTCTGCGGTGGCAAGATTCTTATCCTGATCCTTCCCTTTATTTTCATCACTACTGTACGTAGGTGACTCATATGAGGGGTTGCTATACCCGGTGGCTACCTTAAGCTCTCTTAATGGGTAGAGTCTCTCAGGCTTACTTCCCTCGGTTTCTGTTTCAGGCGGGGCAGGTGGCGCGGTAGGCGTCTCACCCCCCTCCGTGCATACGTTTAATATCCAGTCAGCAGGTGGCTCTTCTTCCTTCGACTGTTCGAACATTTTCCAAAGTTCTAGAACAGCAAGGCGTTTCTCTAGTTTCTTGCCTGTATATGTGGCATGCAAGGAAGTCATCAAATATTGTAAGACGGTTTTAGATAAAGACCCATTTTGAGGCCACGGCATAATCATCTGGTGGGCAGTACTTTTACCCCACTCTGTGCTATATTTCTTTAGCTTGGGTGCTTGTTTCGGCAATTGCTTACATAAGTGTGCTGATGGAGTAATGTCTTCCATGCTTAATTCTGTTTCTGTTCCTTTTATACAATAATAATAATTTTTAATGCTTTCATCCAACTTTAACACTGCCAACAATATGAGCGAGCACCAAATACCACAAGCTCCAATCCAATCTTTTCCCGCCAAAACTTTTTATCACCAATTTACTCAAGAACATCAATCCATGTGCGATTCCCTCTCAACTATAGAATCGCGTAAAAACCCTATTTGATTTCAAACAACACAAGACAAAATTTCTTACATGTGACATACAACAGAACATGTACAACAGACATTTGACAGACTAGACTGACACCAGCTGGACACAAATATCTCTGCCTCTAATTTCTACCCCGACATGGAGTTTAAATTAACCCTTTTTACGACGTCTTTAAACGTGGTAGTAGCCTAGTCGTCCCCCAATTATGTGGGCTCTGAGTTCACGTTTCTTCTGACCGCTATATCAAAGCGCAGGAATAAGGCGAATCCTCTCTCTTGGTGTCTGCCCTGGAATCCTCTCTCTTCTCGGGTGTCTACCCCGGTAACCTTTGTTTTCTCGGGTGTCTATCCCAGTAACCTTTCACTTCTCGGGTGTCTGACCCGGTATCCTTTCACTTCTCGGGTGTCTGACCCGGTATCCTTTCACTTCTCGGGTGTCTGACCCGGTATCCTTCCACTTCTCTCTTATCACTTTTGAGTCATTATCCCCTTACATATTCTATGATGTTGTTTAACCTAAATCCTTTTATATGAACCGCTACTGTCCTTCATGATTCTTATTTCATTCTGCTTGTTTCCTAATCATTTGCCATATTTCCCTACGTTATGGCTGCCTCTAATTTCCTGGAGGTCATTTGTCTCTACCTCTTGTTCGCAAATGTTCATAAATATTCACGGCCTGCACCTGCATTTCTAAAAATGTTTTCATTATTTCTCCACCAGGTCATACAGCTGGCTATATTTTACCATGCTGCCACAATAATAAAATCTTTTAATTTTCACCCAAACAATCTTGTTGGCCTTCTGCCGCTTTCATGCTTTCAAAATTGTGCTTGTGTCTAAATGGGGCATGTCCCAAATAAACAAACATGCTTTCCTTGGTAACCTAAACACTATCATCATGCTTTCGTGCTTTGTCATTCAAACCTTTCTTCATCCATTTACATCCTGTAATACCAGACTCTCAACTGATTGTCTCAAATCACAAAGGGTTTTTTCTTATTTAAAAAATGTTCTCCACTCTGGCTGTCAAGACCTCAAAAATTATGAAATACCACCCATGGTATAACACCATTCAAACTGTCCTATCACTCACGGTGGAGCTCCTGAAAAAAGGACCTTTTAGGAGCACCCCTAAAACCCCCTTCAATACATTTGTGCTATCCTCAAAATTCCCCAAAAGCAGGTCACAGAGGACCCAGTACCCCCTTCAACTTCAGAGGGCATTCTAAGTCAAAATAATAGAAAACATGAATGGCATTGGACCATTCAGCTACAAGGCGATGCCTGTACCTGCCCGCACGTTAGTTTAAAAAAACCCATATAAAATCACTTGCTCCTCATCTCAAGACGTTCATCAATACCTTCTTTAATTCCAACACTATTTCTGTAGCTGTAAAACAACCCTTAGCAACGTTCCTCCACTCACCCTTGTTCATGCCATGCCAGATTACATGCTACAGTCTGTTTTGTCGCACTTATCATTTGAGTGTCAATGCTTCCTCTTCACTACCACATTTGCTAATGTCACCGGCCCTTTCCTTTCCCCGCAATACTTACAAAACCTGCTCATTCATTTCCTGTGTCATTATCAGTGTTAAATTGGATTACTACACTGCCATCCTTGCAGGCATCTTAAAAAATAATCTTCACAGGCTCTAAAAGTGCAGAGTGATGCTGTGTGCAACTCTCAGTATTCTTCAAAAGAATATACATTACTCAAGCCATGTGAGCTGCTCACTGGCTACCCGTGAAGGAACGTTTAATTTTAAAATCACAAATGTTTGTCTCACACAGCACCAGTATATCTGATGCTGTTACTAGGGTCAGTTCAGCTTAACCCAAACGAAGTCACCATGTCACTCACCTACAAGTCCCATTAGCCAAAAGAGCTAATGCCAGAGGGCTAAGCTTCCCCGTCTTGTCCCCAAACCATGGAATGCTTTCTCTAGCGAACTTAGAGCAGAACCATCTCTCTTTTATTTTTTTCCGCTAAAACCCTCAAAACTACTTTGTTTAACTACCCCTATCAGTTCCCCCAGCGGTGTCTCTACGCGTCCCCCTGTTGCTAAATTAACCTCTATGCTGTGTGTTTACTCAATTTTCTACTCTAACCAATGTGAGTTAAATATGCAACTCATCCATTGTAACTGCAATATGTATTTATCTATCCTATAAAGACAGGCGCAGCTGTGGCACATAGCCACTTGTGTATGTCCTTTTCATTGTAATCTGTAAGCCTCTTCTTTGTAACAGCACCACAATGCCTAAGGGCTTCTGTGTGCCCCATGAATTCTAATAAATAAGTAACTAAAGGGGTTTTCATGCATTCAAACCTTTCCTCTCTAGTAGGAATTGCAAATTTCTTGCCAAACTACAGTAGGCATTACTATTGGATTAATATAGTGCCCCTTCTCTGGGCACTCATGGACAACTCCTAAAAAATAAAAAATAAGTATCACACAGGAAAATGCCTTTAGACGATACTGAATATTCCCATACAGAAACCTCTCATAAGCCAGGGGGAAAGTGCACTGGCTATCAATAAACAAATGCATTCCTTTACTAAACTCATGTGCAGCACACAAAAGATGTCTTTTTGTCCACGCCCTTTCATCCTTATCAGAATGAATCACTCTTGTTAGTCCATCAGACCCTCCTGGTCAGACCAACATATATACCTATCTTTAAAACTCCACAACTGGGGCCCAGCTTTAGTCATCCGGCTCCTAGAATTGGAATGCCCGCCCACCAGCACTAAAAAATAGAAGAATCTTTCATTGCTTTCCTCAACAGGCTGGAAGCATTAATATGCAATCAAGCCCCTTCCTAATTTCCTCATGATAAAAAGCTAGGCTGGCTCCAGAAATGCCATCCATGTGCTAATTCTTCTCTTGTTCAATGTATTCCTGCACTAGCACCATTGCATCCTCTGCACTTGTGCCAAAAAATGCCACTGGGCTAATGTGCGCCTACACGTTTGAATGACTATCACTGAAAAGTGCCTATTAAAATCACACCACAGATGACACATTTTCCTCAAGAGACTGCTAAACCAATGCCACATCTATAGTCCAAAACGCCGCCTTTGCTACATGGACATAAAGTCTCACTGTCTTAACATTAGACCAACCAAAAAAGTCGTTTTTTCCTTGTCATATTTCTCCTTGCATTCCAAAACCCTAGTGTCAGTTAATTTTTTAGGCACATCCGGACAACCTCTAGGGCTGTCCTACCGTGAAAACACATTCATTTTCCTGTTTGCAAAATAGTCCTAATTTCTAGGTTGACGCCTTTTATTCCCAGGTGTCTCTGTGTATTCTGTGTTTGCATATTGCTGAGCCTATATCTACCCCCACTTACTTGCCCGCTGTTCAACAAATTAATTTGCATGTAATGCGCTTTACTGCAACATATAAACCACACTCACTTGAGCATTTTCCTGATCTCTGAAATAGCCTAACAATTACATCTGTTGTCAGTTTGTCTTCTCACCACATAGAAATACTGTATGTAGTATTACCGCCCTGCTACACCATGACCACCATGAGTCATAATGAAAAATGTAATGACCCAACCAGATCTGAGCCCTGCGTTTACCAGCCATCCCACTGAAATATTAACTGCTGTCCTCATTAATAAATATCCCCTTACCGCAGCGTTATTACCTGGGTAAGCCGCAACTACACTTGTGAATTTCTCCAATTTCCAAGTGTGGGCATCTTATTCCATAATTTGCAACAATGCTCAGAATGTTTCCTCGCATCTGCGATCTGTATTTCACACATAAATTCCAAATGAGATAAAACCTGTCTTTTAATGTACTCGTTTGGGTGCGAAAAATACAGTCTAGCAAGACACAATCAATTTTGTTTTTCCTTTCAACATGGAGCACTCGCTGTGCTTGGCAGTGCTTATCTCAAAGACTGCCATTGCACATTCCTTTCTTGATAAATCACTGCATTCACTCTCGTGGGCCCTAATGGAAGCATGTTTAATTTCTGTTGAACATTAGTTACCAATTGCGCGTTTTCTCAAACAGCTGCTCTGATTTTAAAATGTAAAAACCCACTATCTTTTAAACCCCGACATGCAGTCCCACACAAAACATTCTAACAAAACAGCTTATACACATTTCAGCACAACATTCTTATCAACATCTTTTGAATTTAAATGCAAATACGCCCTCAATTAACATTTCACTGGGCTCTGTTTTTGCTTTAAAATCATTCAATCATTTTTTGCCTAAAAAAACCATTATCTTACACACTTCACAGGCTCACAGTTCCTAATTTTAATTAGACTCTCTTACACTTTATGTTAAAAAGACACTTCTGCACAGTGCATTTCTGGCCAAAGCCCTTTCATTTGAGCTCTGGCATTGCTTTAAATAAAAATGAAAACACACTTTCTATTTGTGTGCCGCTCTGCCCACCTCAATTTGCACCTAGCAACACTGTTCTAAATCTCAGATGGTTGTTAACTGTGCGTTTTTAAACAGCCTTCTCTGACTTTATATTCAGTAGGTTTGTAACACTGCATTCCTCTTTAACAAAAACTGTAGTCTAAGCATAACATCACTTTTCTCTCTTTGTCTCGTGTTCCCAAAAACACAATTTATTTTTCCTTCACTCTACAGAACAACCGTGTCTACACTTTTTAAAATTCATTTTCTAAAGATGTGCTTAGTTTCAAACACACACAAAGACTAAAATTCCACAATACCGCCCTCCTTATCTAAATCCTTCCTTTACATCAGCACCGTTCCTTTCCCATTAATCACTGTAAATTCAACGCGATTCTCTGTTCTTTCAACTCTGCGCAGTTTCAGTACCCACATACAACAGTCCCTTTAAATCACTATAATTTTGTCATATAAATGCGAAACTCTACCGTACTTAGCGTGATTCATCAGTTATCTTGTCTCGAACTAGAAAATCACAATTTTAACTCCATAGTTGCTGGTTTGAATTTTTGTGATGACTTACAAGTGCAATAGTTTTTTACACTTTTCTCAGAACTGTTTGACTCTTGAGATGAAATCGCCACAAATTTGTGTGCCTTAAGTCATAGCATTTTTTATTTCTTCACTCACCTTTCCCACCGTTCATCTCCCGACCCTCGTGATCACCGCCTTCTTCAGGTTTTCGTCCGGTCAGCTGCCCGTAGGAATGGGAAGGGATATGTCTTTAAAACGGGTCCCTTCAGGCCCCGACTGCAGTCTTGGGTCAATTACACTACCATTGTCCACGGGAAGCTTCACAGTCTACTCAGCTGAATGGCGAAGGACTTGTAATATTGCGCAATTATTATTCAAAAATGAAATACATTCTGGCTTTTTTCCCCGATGCTCTGCCCAAATATGATTGATGCAGCTGGACCCTTTAGATAAGTTTCCAGACACGGCCCAATTAACTGTCTGGTATTAGCACATTTGTACGGTACAGCAGCCTTGAATGTTTCAACTTTAGAATTACCTCATTGTAAAGACCGGAGGGGGGTCTGTACTTCCGCTCTCTATATGGTAGAGGAGAGGAACAGTGGACCCCAGCCAAGATTCTCTATTATTGGTATCGTGGTCGAGCAATCAAGGCCTAGCTTCTCAAGAGGTGATGCAGGCTGGTTCTTAAGTACAGAGTAGTCCCCAAGCACCCACAAAGGAATGTCCACACACTGTATCGGTTTAAACACAGTCTTTATATAATTAATATTCAAGGTTATGTACACTATCACAATAACTCACTTTGTACTCCGAAAATCAACAATGGTTAATATATACATTCTAAAGTGGTACCACAAACGTTATTAGATCTCATTAAAGTGCATATGGTCAGAATGACACACAGATCAAAATAAAGAGGAAACCAGCAGTAGAGAGAGGAAGGAAAGCAAGATGGTTGGACAATTGGCAGAATACTGGTCACTACCGTTAAACACAGTTCTGTATGGAGATCCCCCACCTAGGCAACCTGTAGAATAAAGATACAAGCCCAGTTCCTATATTGTTCTCAACACACTTCCCAATAGTTCTGCAATCCCAAACTGCCTGGGGTTGTAGCGTTCCTCGTCAGGGAATCGACAGTCCTTCTTGAGTGCCCTCCCTTTAAGGCAGGAGTCACAGGTCATCGAACGTCCGACGGAGAACAGGTCGAGCTACGACAGTGAAGTGGCAGCTTCGTTCCTAGCGGTGCTTGTTGACGGGGAAGCATAAACGTCCTGCAAGGAAGAGGCGTGCAGGGCACCTCGGTGTCGATAGTTCTGGACCGCAAAGAGTTTGAAGAAGTTTGAAGAACTGTGGCCCAGCAAGGGCGTCGAGTCATCGGCGTCTCTGTGGTCTTTGGGTGGCAGGAAACCCACCGGTGGATGCTCCTCGGTGCATCGACGGTCAGGCCTTCTCCAGCAGGATACAGCAGTGACCATGCGGATGAGAGCGTACTTGGATTCGCAAGTTCTTAGGCAAACGGGAGCACGGCGGCTCCGGTCGGCGACAGTGGCGGACAACAGTCTGGGCACTTCTCCTTGGAGTTCCGCAGCAGTCCTCGTATCGGGTCGGCAGCCTGTCGAAGGACTGTCTACCAGGGAGCTTAGGCAAAGATCAGCTGGTGCACGATGGTCCCTCGTAGCTCGGGAAGAGGGCGCCTTGCCAGGTCCTCTCTGGGTCAGTCCTTGCAGGCACAGCAGCTTTCAGATTGTGAAGGAGAGCAACAGCAATTCTTCTCATCCAGCAGGGCTTCAAGGTCAAGCTTCAGTTACTCCAGTTACTCGTCGTAGTGGACTTCAGCTTCTGAACACGATTCCTAGCAGTGAGAGGTCCCCAGATATACTGTTGATCTCCCATTCATTCCGCTGGGTCACAGTGAAGCATACAATCACGACTAAGGACATTCATGCAGGCAGGCAGCCAATCAGGCACACAGTGCATTCAGGCCATTCACTTCTCCCCAGACACTCACAACAAGTTATGTGTATTGGGACAAGTACCGAGCCATTCAACACTCCATACTGCATTCATACCGGTTTCGGGCAGGGCTGTCTCAGTCATTGTGTCGAACACCAGATACTAGACACCCATGACATAGAATGCGTATTCGTTACACACTCCATTCACTCAGGTCCCACCCACAGGCATACCCACAACATACGGTCATTGAGAAGGCTCCAGCCAGTCTGGTCGGCACTTCCACACACTACCATATATGGAACTTCCACCCAACAGCCAGTCAGGGGGAAGGGACAGAGGCAGGGCATACCGGGACTTCGGGAAGATCAAGGGAACAGGTGATGGAAGGCAAGAGGCCATGGGGGCCATTTTGTCTCCATCTGGAATCTACCGATTCGGATGACAGGGCCTGGGCATCCCAAAATGCAGGACGCTCAGGGCACCAGTCATTTCAGCACTGAGCTGCCACCAGCCCGTACCCTGCTCTGTGGGTCACACACAGGTGCCCAAAAACATACACTAGGGGCACAGGTTTGCACCCCTACCCATGGGTGCCATAAGGGTATCCCATGGGCCTGTTCACCAAATCGAAAGAGAGAGCTGCACTGCCAGGAGTCCCACATGAACTCCTGCGTGGAAAGCACGACAGAACACATGATAAAAAGCAGTAAAGGACAAGGATACGGAGGCCCTGTCCCTCCGATGCATTTCCAGCATCACACTCATCCTAAACGCTCTGCAGCATTGCTTCGTTTCACTTATTTTAGCCACATGGTCAGTTACAGGCATTTCCAGTAAAAGGCATTTGTCAGAGTTCTTTTTTGTCTGTGTGCAGAAAACCTTGTTATGCATTCTGTACCTTGCCTACTTATTAAACCATGATAAATACAATTTCCACTTTATAAACATGACACCTGCTAGAATACTAATATCCCATACCATTATGAACTGTTTTCACATAATTTACAATACTAAATCAGTCTATACAGATTTCTATCCTTAGCTTTAAGTGGGGGGGCCTGCCCCCACTGCATTCAGTTGTTGGTACCCTATCTTCATCTCAGCTCCCCAATTACAGTTGTATACCTCTGTAAAGCGCTCGGTTGTGTATCTGTATTCTTGTATACCTCTGTAAAGCGCTCCGTTGCTTCTTGAAGCTAGGTCTGCACTCAATAAATACAATAATAATAATAATACATTCATCCAAACATTGTATCCACTCATCCACCCAAGCAACCATATTTATATATTCATCCAACCACTGCGACAATCATATTCATCCACTCATTGGTTTTATCCAGAGTCTGGCCATTTGAAATTTAGTTGACTACTTTTTGTTAACTATGGTATATTTTCAGCACTGGTAGCACGGCACTGTTTTTACAAAAACACATACACAGAATTATGTGAAATGGACTGTTCTGAGAGTAACTGTGCACTAGGAAACTACAACTGCTGAGAACATCTTATCTAAATTCGATAAACAATTACATTTCTTGTCTAAGATCTTTGAGAGGGGCCTGAATGAGGCAATTGAGTGGAAACGTGTAAATTACTTTAGCAGCCAGAGATGACTATGCGTATGGAGAGATGGGACTGTTTAAGATCTATTCTTAGTATACCCACATACTGCCCCTTTCCTGATGTATTATCTTGGGTATCTGGTCTTTCCATCGAATTCCTATGCATTTTTTTCGATGGATTTTGAATTTCGATGGATCTTTTCCCATGTGAAGACCATAAACCATCATCTTGCCATTAAAATGTTGTACCTCATTACAATGCACAGAAAAATGCCCACGTGGTTCAGGATGACCACGGCGCATCAAAAAACAACTTGAAAAGACTTCACTGGCATGTAGATATTGTGATGGACATTTGCTCATCTGCTCAGAAGGAAGTGCATCGTTTGTGATTGCTATCATCCCTCTGGTTGCATTTTGGAATGACTTTTCTTTTAGAATGTCTTTTGGAAAATGATTTCAATTTACAATCATGAATTGCGATATAAAAAGGACTACCCTTTTCATTTATGTGTATTGATGTGATTATATCTGCTTTTTATATACATTCTTCTTTTAAAAAGTTGCAAATAAAATGATAAGTTCTTGGTAACTTGGTTCACTAAGTTTGTTCATTACAACATTCATGGTGTTACAATATTGACTTAACTTACTTTGGGGTAGTAAAATTACTATCTGAAGGTGATTGATGGGTAGTTTAAATGTCATTAGCGGTATGCAAACATGTCTCTGGGCCTCGCTCGAGCACTGCAGCTGGTACAGAATTTAGAATCTCGTTTGCTGCAACGCATTTTGTGCTTCCAGCATGCCATCCCAATCCTGTGGTATATGCACTGGCTGCCATTATTTTTCTGGGTGAAGCACACATTAGCGTTAATGGTCTGTGGCCTTCAGATCATTGCAGGGACGAGGGCCCCTAGGTTTGCAAGGCATGGGGCACCACATGGTGCACTCACACAGCTAATGTCGACAGAGATGCTGGCTCTTCTGATGTGAGGGATGTGATGACTTCTGTGCATTCTCAGATGCCTGGAATGCCCTGTCTCCTGCTCTAAAATGGACACTGACAGCAAATAAATGTGGCTGCCTTGGTCACGACCAATTCATGACCCTGCTCATCCCTCCCTGCTGCAGTGACTCAAGGGGAATACACATGCCCCTGCAACTCTCTAAACATTAATCCAGAGAAGAACCAGTTGTTTTGCTGTATTCCAGTGAATGAGTGGGTCTGACGCTTATCCAATTTATATTCATGAAGATATCAAAAAGTCTGTTATGGTAATATGATCCCTCCAGTATCGAAGCAACACTTTGCCGCTGAGCTTTTCTTTTCTTTGCAGGAGGTCAACAAAGCTCTTGAGTTGCAGAAATTGGATAGGGTCCCCAGGTCCTGACATGGTTCAAGTGGACCTATGTAGGTGCCTTTCCCCGTCTTACTACGTGTGAGAGAAAAAGAAATAAAATAACAGGCAAAACCCCTTGTCGGGGAAAGAGGCACTGATACCCGGCTGCAAGAGTTCAAAGGATGGTTTATTTCTCCAGCTAGGAAATAACCCAAAAAACTCTAACTCATTTACATCAGTGCCAACATTTATATTAGTTAAAGTAACTCTAACAAAAAATACTAAATGGACCCAATTGGCCAGACGGTGTGGTGCTGTAGGTGTGGGTAGCAGCTCTTCCTCCTGGTTGGCTGAGTAGCTGACGAACGTCAAACATCTTGCGCTCCATGCAGGTCAGGGTCCGGTCATTGTGGTCACTACCTAAGCTAGTAATGTTGCATACTAAATGACAAATTATTTAAAACATTTTATGCTACTTCTCACATTTCTACATAAGTTACACACAATGATTATTGTCAGTACAATTGGGTCATTCGTGGCTTTAATTGAAGGCCTTGACCTTTATTATGCATGTAAAAGAATCAGGCTATGTTTCGCATCTCTTTCTAGGTTTCAAACTTATTAGTGCAAGTAAAAGCATATTTAATAATAAAAAATGCTTAAGGTTAGTAGTGAGTGTGTTGGGTGGGTTTCGCAGCACAGGCGAGGGTCTGGTACTTGAAAGAAATACCTTACAGGGGGTGCAGGGTCAGGATGGGAATAAATTGTTTTAATGGGGGTGGGTGGCTTGCACGTTTATGAGGACGAATCGAGCAGAAAGTGCTTAGCTCATCTTGGTTCACATGCCGGTTCTCAGGCGAACAGTGATCTCAGAGGAAGAAAACTGTAGCATATTGATTGTTGCAACTTTCTCCGGCTACAGTGTGAGAATGGAAGCGCAGAGCTTTCCTTCGCAGGGGGAGTGCAAGGGTGGGGGCCAGCCAGCTGCCTGCGCACCTTGTGTGTGTGTCTCTGTCCTTGGCTGCTGCGGTGGAAAGGCGAGCTGAGCATTGCTGCACTATCGCAGTGAGGCCTGTTTATTCAAGATGGAGTCGAAAAGGGGCACAAAAGATGGATGCCCCGTGTCCTGCTCAGTAGTCCCATCTATGCAGTAGTCAACCGTAGTTAACTTTACATAAGGGCAAGGGGCAATTCCACTACCGGAGGCACGCGGTCCAAGCCTTGTACTGAGGAGCGTACGACACGAGGGGGCCTGAGGACCCCTCGCCCCCATACATTCCCCCCTTTCGTTACATCTAAAGTAACAAACTACTTTATCTCGTTCTTTCCGTTCTCCCTTCGGTAGCGCTCAGCTTCAGCCACACCCTCATCCCAAGCAGGTGTACACTTTATTGGCATCCATGCTTTACACACACTTCTTAAGCTGTTGCCCCTTCTTGCATATTCTTCGGGGGTGACCATTAAGTATATCCCACCATCCCCATCTAAATCTATCCATACCTCGTTATACCACAGCAAGTTTTTTGGTTCTCTAATGGTAGTGTAATGTAGATTATCGACCACGTCCCCATACTGTCTATAGATGGCAGTCATCCTATACTGTGGTGTGGTGTATTCTCCAGTTTGTACTTGGGCATCTATCATGGTAGCCACCGTTGTCTGTCGGCCCACTGTTACCATCATCATTGCTGAATTAGGCATATTATTTTCACAGCATCTTAGTCCCAGTTGGCACCCACAGAATATTAAATGAAGAAAGACTATGATGGGAATGAGTATCTTTGCTGCGATGTTCACCCACAAAGGTATCCAGCTGAACAGGTCGTCGAACCATGTGTTGTTGTCTACACACTGTTGTTATCACATGTGACAGTGTCCCGTTATCAGCATCGGAAGTTGGTACGAACGTGCAACACGCCCCCCCAATTTTTTTGCAAACACCACCGTCCATTGCTGTGATAAGATCTAAGACATATCTGTTTTGCATCGTCATCAGGCGCAGTGCACGGAGCTCTATTCTTATGATGTTGAATCCTTCTTCAGTGTCGTTGGCCAGCTGGATGAGCTCCCAGCGTGTTATCTGCAGCCATTTTGCGTTTGCTCTTGCTTGAACGCCTGTTGCTAGGAACGATGCAAAGAATGTTTCTGCAGATGAAAAAAGCTTATACTGTTGTGGGATTTTAGCAAGGAGTTCTGACGATTTGGCCGAAATATAATTGGATATTTTGCTGCGTGACAACTTGGTTTTCAAAGTTTCTTCTGACAATATTTCGTATGCTGGGGGCTCTGTGATTGTCTCATCGGGCGCTGTTGATGGTTCAGCCGATTGCCCTGCTGCCGATGTGTCAGTCGATTGGCCTGCTGTCGATGTGTCAGCCGAAGGCCTTGCTGTAAACTGGACGTGGCTCTCTGCTATCACCATTAGTGCTGAGTGAAGTGTGGCTAGGGCACAAGTGCCCCTCCAGGATTCTGGGAGATGCAGGTAAGCTTGTTTGCCACAGATCCAGTATATGTCCATTAATGCAGCAGTGCGTTTTTTCATGACTGGCATTATTAAAGTCTTATTGCACTGCCACACGATTCCCATGTTCACCTTCCCTTCTCCATGGAAGCAAAGTTTGTGTGGTATTTCCTTTTGAATCTTTATGGTTCTCTCCAGGGGTGTGACCCATGTCAGCTTGGTGATATGCTGTGTCCAGATGGGGATGCACGTTTCTTTTGCCCATTCATATGTTTCATATGGCAGCCCTCGAAGCCCCTCAGATTTGCATTCGATCGTTTCATCATGCCACTTGTCATCTGCATATCTTGTGCCTTTTATAACGAAAAATGGTTCCTGGAGGCAGATTACTCCTTGTCATCTGCTGGTGCAAGTTTGTTCGTTTTCCAATTTTTCCATAGTGACTGTGTGTGCTTGAAATGTCTTTTTTATTCTACACAGCATCAGATGAATCAAACATTGGGCCTCAGACAAGGGTACTTCCTGTGGGATTAAAATTTCTGGGGTTCCAGTTGCATGGGGAATAAGTGAGCAAACGTAACAACTTTCGTTACTTGCTTGCTTTGCTGCGGTGCTCATGTCTGAATACCATTTGTTTGATTGGTCAGGGTGTCGGGGGTCCTCTATTTCATCTAACCCCAAGTTATGATAAATATCGTATCTATTTTTTCCCACCCCCCTTTTTCTCCTCCTTCTGTTTTTTAATTGGGTACTAACTCATGAATATTGCAGCGTGAATATTCTAGACCATGCCTCGTCTATGTTGTTCATGGTGACATGTGTGTATTCAGTAGTGGTTTCTGGTGCAGTCTGTGTACGCATGCTTGTATTTCTAGAATCAGTTAACCAATAGTAATCATCATTTACATTCCATCCAAGCTCTATTTCCTTGGCTCCAGTATTATTCAACAATGGAATAGCAGTTTTGTTTACGTGCATTTGTTTAAGGGGCAAAGTTATATTTTTATCATTCAATTCAATGTTATAAATGTCCTTCAAAATAGCCGTTGCTTCAGTCCATATTAGTTTAGACCCTGGTTTTGTCACATCAGTTCCGCTCCCCCCTTTGTTCATTTCATTTGCCACATATAAAACAACATTATACCAAATAAGATAAAACATCATTATTGCAAATAATATGGCAGCATATTTTATAACACATTCCAAATTATTTAATCTACTGGCCCTAGTGCCATCCCTTTTTCTATCTAACATTTCAGCTTGCTCAGCCATTTCGTCGCATTGGCTCATGTTGAACCTATGTGGGCGAAACAAATTCGTTAAGTCACATGGAAGAAAAATAATTGCAATTATTAATTTCTTTTTCATTTCTTTACTCAGATAGGCATGTAACAATTCCTTTTCATTTCATCATGGAATAAATTAGGAAAAAATAGAAAAAACAACATGATTTATATAAAAAGAAAAGAAAAAGAGAGAGAGAGAAAGAAAGAAAGACAAAAATATAGAAAACCTTTGCTTTTCCCCTATACTTTCCCTGTCTTAAGTTGCAATTGTCATCATGTCAACCTGTGCCAGTGATGGCATCCACAAAGTCAGTATCATTTTGGGGAGGTGTAACACTGTGTGCCCTTCTTACGTCTGAGAGGTGCACCCAGTATTGTAACCCTGTGACCTTAACTTCAGTTGGGGTGCTGTACACTACTGTGTATGGACCATGAAATCTTGGTGAATTCCACCTTCTTACAAAGTTTCTGACAAGAATTTGCTCCCCTGGCATTAAAGGCCCCTCCGGGCTGTCTGCTGTCGGCATGGAGGTGTCTGTTGCTACATCTTCAGTAAATGGTGAAACAATTTGTTTTGCTATGCTGCGTACTGCGTGCGTTAGCTGTGTTAGGTATTCCTTAAACTCTTCTCCCAGCACTGTGGCAGCCCTGTGCGCATCGGACGGCCTCCTAACAGGGGAGAGCGGCGTGTGCATTCTTCTTCCCGTCACGATTTCGGGCGGGCTTAAATGATGGTCCTTGCATGGTTGGTTTCTGAGTCGGAACAGTGCTAGGGGCAGACAATATACCCAATTTTTTTTCAACGTGCTGCATAATTTCTATAAATTGCTTTTGAGCAGCCCGTTGATCCTCTCCACAACTCCATTGGCCATTGGATGATAAATCGAACATAGTTTGTGTTTCACCCCCAGAAGGGAGGTCACTTCTTTGAAAAGGTCATTTACAAAGTGCGTGCCATTGTCTGAACGGATCACGTCACAGATTCCCCACCGTGAGAATATTTCTCGCACAAGGAACTTGGCAGCACATTTTGCATCAGGATGGGGACAGGGGCCCGCTTCTACCCACCGTGAAAAAGGGCATACCACCACAATCAAGTATCTTGCTCCATTACATCTTTCTCCCATATCGGCGTAGTCGATATGTAGTTCTCTAAATGGACCTGTAGGGCATGGCAAAGTGCCACGCAGAGTTCGCAATGTCATTCCTGAATTGTAAGTTTGGCATGTAGTACATTCAATCATGAATTTAGTCAAGTATTCTTGTAGATTAGGAACAAACCAATCTTCTTGAATATCTGAGGAAATGGGCCTCATTACACGGTAGGCAGAGAACCATGGCGCTATTAGCACCATGGTTCATGCCGGTAAAATACCGGCACCGCCTTGGTGGAAAGGGGAATTACCGCCCCATTCCAAGGTTGGCGGGGCGGTAATTCCCCCTTCCACCATTGCCCTTCCCCATTCCCATTTTTCCCGCATAATGGGAATGGGGAAGGCGCTAATTACGGTACCGCAAATTGCGGTACCGTAATTAGCTCCCTGGGTCCCTTTGCGGGTTGATTTTTAACGCCTGCAAAAAGCAGGCGTTAAGTACCCCAACCCGCAAAGGGACCTCGTAGTAAGGCGGTAAGGATTTACCGGTACCGGTAAAATACCGGTACCGGTAAACCCTTACCGCCTACCGTGTAATGAGGCCCAATGTGTTGTTTTGCAACGTGAGCTGGAAAATGCAGTTGTTGGAATGCTACTTCTAATAATTCTACGGGCATCACTACCTTGCCTGTCGTTTCCTGTCTCCAAATGAGATCTGTGGCTGATTGCTTACACCCTCATTTGCCCCACAACTCCTGCTCGTCCGGTGGGGCCCTTCTCTGGAGTTCTATCAATTGTGCTATGGGCGTGTTATTGTATGCATCTGCTGGTTGTTCTGCTGTGGTTGTTTTTACAATGTACTCTGATGTTGGTGTCTTATTGAAGTACGAGGCTTCTTTCGCTGCTGCGTCGGCTGCCGCGTTCCCCAATGAGACAGCGTCTGTGTTATGGGTATGGGCTTGGCATTTAACCACCGCTACTACCGATGGTTCTGCTAAAGCTTCTATTAGTTCATTTAGCAGCGTGGGATGTTGTACAGGGGACCCGTCTGCTCTTCTGAACCCTCTCCTTCGCCAACGTGATAGCCCTTAGTGAACTGTGGTGGTAACATAAGCTGAATCTGAATATATGGTCACGGCACAATCTTTGGCTGTGTGTAACGCGCTGATTAGCACAGTCAGTTCGACTGCTTGTGCAGAGTAGTGTGAGGGGAGGCGTTTTTGAACAATCACTTTGTATGTGTCTTCTTCCATGCGCACTACCGCCATCCCCACATGTTTCTCTCCTATCTCTGAATTTATGGATGCTGACCCGTCTATGAAATACATTTCACCTTCTGTAAGGGCGTTTTCGCTTGCTTTGGGAATGTCATCGCCCTCTCCCTCGTATGTGCTACAATCGTGTTCCTGTAAATCCTCAGTTGTGCATGGCTCTGTAATGAAGGTAGCTGGGTTCACTGTCTTGCATCTGACCACATGTACATTTGGACTTGATATTATTATTTCATAAGCAGAGGCTCCCTGTGTTGTGAGGGTAGATTTTGATCTTTCTAAGATAGCAAATAACGAGTGTTCCGCATATAGCGTCACTGAACATCCCATTACGATCGTGGCACTTTTCTCAATGGCGAAGGCTGCTGCAGCGAGGGCCTGTTCGCAAGCGAAATGGCCCTGCATTACTGAGTCTAATATTCCACTGTTGTACGCTAATGGTTTGTGGCCTAGCAATGTCTTTTGTGTCAATACTGCTGTCATTAATGTTCCATTGCTGTGTGAAAACAGGAAAAATTCCCTTTCATAATCTGGATTTGCAAGGACTGGGTCATCTGAAATAAGGTCTTTTAATCGAGAGAATTGAGCAATTGTCTCCTGTGTCCATTTTATTGGGGCTCTGTTCTTTTGTGCTTCTTTTAGTGCTTGTAGCATTGGCCGTGTGTATGCTGCGTAATCGAGGGTACACGCTCGGCAATAGTTACATATGCCAAGACATTTCTGCATGTCCTTCACTGTTTTTGGTATGATAATGTGTCGAATGGCTGCTGCTCTGTCTGGTAATATTCTTTTTCCATCTTTAGATATTTGCTGGCCAAGATACACAACATCAGCAAGGCAGTATTGTAACTTTCCTTTGTCCACCTTGTATCCTTTGGCAGCCAATACGTTAAGCAGTGTTATCGAGTCTTCTCTACACTCTACTTCTGTTTTACTGCAGACGAGTAAATCGTCTACGTACTGTATAATGGTGCTCCCTACATCTATTTTGCCAATGTCTTCTCTTAGTACTCTGTTAAAAATGCTTGGGCTCTCGCAATACCCTTGTGGGAGTCTGCGATGTTCATATCTGTTGTTTCCTAAGGTAAAAGCTGTAAGGTACTGTGACTCTGGTGCGAGTGGCACAGAGAAAAAGGCATTTTTCAGATCAATGACAGTGAAGCAAGTTGCCTCTTTTGGTATACTGCACAATATTGATGACGGGTTAGGCACTAAAGGGAACTCTTTTTGGATGACGTCATTGAGTGGGCGGAGGTCCCTGGACCATTCTCCACGCCCTCCTTTTGCTTTCTTAATCGGAAAAATCACTGTGTTGCACGGGGAAGTTGATGACACTAAGATACCTTGGCTTAGGAGTCATTCACTGTTTCTCTAATACCTTCCTCTGCTTCTTTTGATATTGGGTATTGTTTCACTCTGGGTGGGCGGGCACCTGGTTTCAGTTTTATTTTTATAGGAGTTACCTCGTGCAACAATCCTACATCGTGTGGTCCTGTAGTCCAAATTTCAGGTGCTACCCTGGCCATGTCTTCTTCAAATATTGTCAGTGGGGCCTTTATGTTAGCCATGAGTGGGTTGTGTATTTCTCTGTATTGAATCATAAGGTCACATGGTATGCTTATTTCCATTATTATTTCCCCATCCCTTTCGTAATCAGTAAACAATTCTTCATCAGTAATATCTTTTAGCATTATGTTTGGCTCTATACATAGCAAACTTCTCCACTCGTGTCCTTGCGTGTCCAGGCCTATGTCCACAATGCGTTTGTTGGAAACTTGAACTGCCTCAATGTCTATAGACATAATTGTGCCTGGCACTACATTTGTTGGTGTGATTGGGCGGAATATGAAATCGGATGGTATTCTCCACTCTTTTTGTGTTATTTCAGGCACTACGCGGGCTAATACCTGTATTCCATAGACGAACATGTCCATGTCAATGGGAATCCCTCTTACTGCAACTTCCTTTGTAATCGTACTTATTAGCAAGAGTGCCCGTACGGGGCATACCCCTGGCGTTGAGCATTCTATTCCCCTTTCAGTAAAGGCTATAGTCATGTTTAACTTACTGAGTAGGTCTCGTCCCATCAAATTGATTGGCGCGTCTTCGTAATACAATAAGGGTGCACGCACTGTTTTTCCCCCCACTGTTACATCAAGATCTTTTGTATAAGGAACTTTTAAAATAGCCCCAGAGAACCCCTGCGTCTCCAAATTTCTTCCCGAGAGCTGAAACCGCCCTTCTGTGAGGCATGATTTTTCTGCTCCAGAGTCTACCATAAAGATAAACTGCTTGTTTCCTATCTCTGCCGCCACTAGTGGTTCCTCATTTGCACTTTGTGTGGTGGATAGGACTGGACACGCAAGTGCTCCCTGTGGGCTGTCCTAGGGCCTCATTACACGGATGGCGGAGAACCATGGCGCTATCAGCGCCATGGTTCATGCCGGTAAAATACCGGCACCGCCTTGGCGGAAAGGGGAATTACCGCCCGATTCCAAGGTTGGCGGGGCGGTAATTCCCCCTTCCACCATTGCCCTTCCCATTCCCATTTTTGGCCCATAGGACTCAATGGGAATGGGGAAGGCGCTAATTACGGTACCGCAAATTGCGGTACCGTAATTAGCTCCCTGGGTCCCCCAACCCGCAAAGGGACCTCGTAGTAAGGCGGTAAGGATTTACCAGTACCGGTATTTTACCGGTACCGGTAAATCCTTACCGCCATCCTAGTCTTGGTATCTTTGCTGAGCTGGCATTGAAAAAACGTTATCACCCATGACCGTTATGCCACGAAATGGTGCAGGGGCACCGTTTGCGGCCGCTGCAAAAGGGTTATTGTTTATGTTCCCTACTGGGTTTTGTCTCGCCATGGGCTGTAGTGCGTTTTACTGTTGTGGCTGCTGCTGCTGTTGCTCCTGTTGTGGGGCTGGCTGTCTTTGTTGCATTTGGGGGTCATAGCAGTATTGATCCTGTTGTCCTCCTCTCCCCATTGGAGCTCCACAAGGGCTACCTGGGCGTGGGCAGCCCCACCCCTGTTCATTGTTCATGGGCTGTTGTTGCTGCTGTTGAAAATACCCTGATGGTTGCATTCTACAATCTCGTGAATAATGTCCCCATCTTCCACAATTCCAACACGACCCCTGTTGTCCTCCATTTGGTCCTTGCCCACCATATCCTCTGTTTCCCATTCCACCGTAACCTCCCCTTTGCCCGCGATGCCCACCTCTTCCTTGGGCCGGCCTGCTCTGCCACTGAGATCCTTGGCATGGTTGTTCCTCTCCGTTCCACTGTCCCTGATCTTCTCCAACTCACTGCGCTGCTATCCCAACGGGCCTTCCTCCCGCGTTTTCCGCTCCTTCGTTTCCTCTGTCTGCTGTTGCACTGGCAGTAATCGCGGCAACCTTCACTAATTTCGTCTGTACCAATTTTGGTTCGTCAGCCAGCCTCTTTTGCGTGACCTCCTTTTCCTTCTCTTTGATCCTCCTCCAGTGGTGTACAATTATGCTCTGTATTTCAGGCCACCCTTTGCTTCGATCTCAGCTATTTTGTCCAAGGCCTTCTGCACCTCTTTCGGAAACCCTTTTTAATGATAAAATAGAATAAAGCTGTTGATTGATTCCATGCCGTACCAGTTTCGCTTCTCCATAAATCTTGCACTCGCAAAATGAATTGCGCAGGATCCTCGTTCTCCTCCATTGTACACTGCATCACTGCATGTAAATCTGGAACGTCTGGAAATGCACGCCGCAATGCATCCATACTTGTGCTCGAACATTGTTAAATGGTGATCCATCGTGTCGGTCACAGCTCATCGTTACTCCGGGAACCTGCCTTTCCCAGATTGTGTCTGCTTGGTCCCCGATTGCTGAAACTAATAGACTTTTTACATCACCTATAGCTAACGGCACGCCTGCTGTGTTTTTCTCAAATATATGTATTTACCTGCCCCTCCCGTCAGTGGGGAAGGAGTTTAACAAGTTGGTTTTGTCCGTTTGGGCCCACGGAATGTAGTTTGGCCTACCTGCTCCTTTATTTATCAGTGGCATTTGTAGTTTTTGTTTCTTTCCCGTTATGCTTGTCTTCCCTTTTTCGTTTTACTTACCAATATGTTTCCTATCCTCCCTGTTGGTTGTCTTAATCTACCTTGCCATAATGGTGGCGACAGTGTGTCTGGGTAACGGCGTTTGGCAGTGGGGAACCCTCCACGGCAGCTGCCTCTTCGTATTCATCTAAATCATCCCATATTTCTTCTATTTTTGACTCTAGCTCGTTATTATCCTCCCAGTTTTCCTTGGTTCACTTCCTTGTCTTCACCCTGGTCTCCACTTTGTTGACTCTCTGGTGTATCTGGGCGTATAATTCTCACTGGCTTGTTATTCAATCGGAACAGGAACTGTCCCTGACTGCCACTCTTGTTCTTGCCTCTGCTGCGATGACGTTCCTTGCGATGCTATAGATTGTCCTGATACCGAGGCTGCTGGGTTGCATTGCTTGCTGCACCTATCGGGTTTGTGAGATCTGCCAGTGACAGTGGGGTACCTCCCTCCCCCTTGCAGCATTTTCCCTTTGTCACATAAAGCTCTTAACCGTGTTATTTCCATTTGTGCGTGTGCTAGTTGACGGTTCAAATCACCTGTTAAACGTGCTATATCCACAGGAGGCGCACTCGTGGGGCCATACTGGCCTCCTTTGTCATATGGTGGAGGTTCAGGGGCTGTTGCGCCGCTCTGGGCAGTGGCGGTGGGTGGTATATACAGGGTTCACTAAACCCTACCGCTGGCCTAAGTCATTAAGGATAGATTTTTGTTACTTCGTTTTCGGTTGCAGTTGTTGAGCATTCCCCTTTTGGTGTCCCACCTACTTCTTCAGGGTTTTTCTGCTTTTCTGTCATTCGGTTTGTACCTATCTCTGCCGTGGGGGAAACTTCCTCAAACATTCGCCATAAATCTAACACTTCTCTCCAGTTCTGTAACTGTTTCCCTTTGTATCGCGCTAGCAAATGTGTTGATACTAGGTCCAACACTCTTTTGTCAAATGATCCTCCTTCTGGCCAAATTGGTGTAACCCTGTCTCCCTTTATCTCAGTGATCCACTGATCGTGATACTTCTGTATCCTTTCGCTATAAAGTGGAAGGTGCTGGCAAATATGTGCCAGTGGTGTTACTCCCCCCATGGCAATGTTTATTTTCCTTTCTTGTGTATTTCAGTACCTTTTGAATCTCTTCCCACCTCTAACTTGGTATATTAGTTACAATATGTAGAAATAATACGCTCTTTATCAATGCTCACAATTACCATATGTCACATTAGCTTTTCTGAGAGGTGTTACCTGATCACCCCTCACAGTTTATTTCTTTTGCTTTACCTTATCAATCACAAATTACTTGTATTAAAATACTTAAGCGTGTTCAACAAGACATATACATAAAAGCAGACCAACAAACATATAATCATGCAACATACACATGCACTGCCTACGCGCGTTTGTTCTTTCCCTATTCCCGTTACTGTCCCTGTTTTTTCTTCTTCCCTATACTACCCACTATTTCGGATTCACTCCCCACCTCTTTCACCTTTATTATGTCTCAAGATTTCTTACTTCCACGGAAAAAGAATATTCTAAAAACTACTCCGAGCCTACACGAGACCCCTACTATTTTTCTCTTTATCTCTATTCTGCACTTGGTCGGGACAAATGCTACGCGGCGCCGCCTTCTACCCCCTACGGGCTAGGATACCACTTCTCTTCTTCTTCTCACTTTTTACAACACCTAATGGCCATATACAGGATAGATCAGAAAAGCCTCACCGTCACTCACGCAGACCCTATTCTTAGCTACCTTCCCTTTGTTGCTAATTCCCTTCTTCCCGTATTCCCCTTACCTTCCTTTGGGGTCTTTGCAACCGGGACTCCACGTGTTCAGTCAGGTACTCCGAGGGTCGCCGCTCACGGCCGGAGCTCGCTCAGGTCCGTCCCCCAACCAAGCCGTGGCCTGCCTTGGCGAGCAGTTTTTTCGATCGGTTATTCGTCAACCGGGAACCCTTGACCATTTCTTCTTGGTGTGCACAGTCTGGTCAACCGCGGAGGCGATGGTTCTGCTGGGGGGCGCCCTGGATCTCACTGCCGGGCGGCGCAGGCCTCAAGGCACCTCTCTAAATCACGTCGCGGGGGTCACCAAAAATGTAGGTGCCTTTCCCCGTCTTACTACGTGTGAGAGAAAAAGAAATAAAATAACAGGCAAAACCCCTTGTCGGGGAAAGAGGCACTGAGACCCGGCTGCAAGAGTTCAAAGGATGGTTTATTTCTCCAGCTAGGAAATAACCAAAAAACTCTTAACTCATTTACATCAGTGCCAACATTTGATTAGTTTGCAAAGGTACTTTTAGCAGTTACAAATCTGTATGGCAGGTGTTAGCCACAGCTCTCTCCATCTGTTGAGAAAGCTTGCAAGAAAGGACTTTGATGGCTTAGCTCAGGACCCTTCCAGAGAGAGATGACTTCTTCTAACCCTTATTTCAGCTGATGAACAATCTACACCACAATCTCAAAACCTCTAGGAGCTTATCAAATAACATATATGCTTATGTCTTGAAAACATCATCCTTGCAGGCTATGTCTTCCACCTAGACCTTCTGCAGTCATAAACCCAAAAGGCGCTCTCTTGCCAGTTTGCATTACGATTCTTCAGACACTCTCTAACTTCTAGAGAAATGATCAACTCATCAGACCTAGAGAGAGTTGAAGAGATGGATGTATGGGAAGAATGTGGCTGGGTGGTTAGGCTTGTTGTTAGATAGGGGAGTTGGCTGGATGGCTGGATGGCTGGATGGATGGATGGATGGATGGATGGATGGATTGATCAATGGTACTGAAATTACTGATAGCAATGGTATAGTCCTCGATACATATCGAAACAAGTATTTAGAAATGCACAGATACATAGAATCACGTATACACATCATAGGTCAGCAACCTGTAGCTCTCCAGATGCTTCAGACAGTGCCTCTGTAACCACACATAATTGACCATGCTGGCTGGGGCTGATGGGTGTTGTCAAAAACCTCTGGAAAGGAGGGGTTGCAAAACACTGTTTGAGATTGGTCAGTTACTAAAAACAGCATGTAGAAATGCAGACCAAGTTGACACTTGCACGTCAAACAAAGTTATCTGAGGCCCGGATGGGCTGTTTTTATTGCCCATAAATCAATATGAATATTGGAGATGTTTTTGTAGCACTGCTTCACGATGTGCGCTGCTGTGAACTTCGGTAGTAGAGTCACTGGATATTTCACGTCGGACTGCATGTAATGCTGCAGATCTTGTTTCATGCTTGTGCTTCATGCAGCTGATGAATCTACCTGCACAAGACAGAACAAAATAATACATACCTTAATAACTGTTGTCCCAACTCCAGAGTCTCTGCAGAAGAGACTCTATGGCCATGACAAGGAATACAATGAGATGACAGGAATTGGCATTTCATGTGTATGATGTTTGATGGCCAGTAGTGTTGGACTGCAATGACCTGGACTTCTGATGCTAGGTTCTAGTCAGAGTAGAGTGGTGTGCTACAATGCCCTAGTTTTCAAATAGTGGACATCAACGTACAATATTTGTTCGCTTCTGAAATGACAGCTCCGTCACTGAATGGGAAAGCCATCCTATTAGAGGTTAAGGATGCTAATGGAAACACTTTCTGACTTTCAGTTGAGGCTCATATTTATAGCCAGTACAATCTCAGCAGATTCAATTATGCCCTGATGTCGCAACTACATTCAATATATGTTGGTGGTCCTCTACTTGTCTCTTGCAATTCCCTTTGTTGGTTTAATTCCAAGAACCAGCAAGAAAATCAGCCCACCTGGCTCCATCGTGCAAGTTATAGATTTGGATCACTAGCGCCAAGCACTTTCTTTTGCTTCATCATAGTTTTCTGAATGTCGCACCATTCACATTTGGGCTATTTTGCACCAGGAGGCCCAGAGCGTGTCATAGAAGACACCTGGTTGTTATGGATGCAGAAGCCATTCAAAATCATAGGCTTTGTACAGGAACTTCCCTGTCCCTTCTAATTCTATTCAAAACTATAGTCACCAGTGGGTAGGGAGTGGAAGCATGTGTACCCACAAAACATATACATGGTGTCTACTATCACTGTCTTAACCGCTGTGTTCACACACTGCCACCGCTCTAATTGTCCATAACCAAAAATGTGCTATGACACATTTCCACACCTTCTTCCGGCTCTACTCCACTTGCAAAAAGTAACAGGATTTCACCTACTGTAACTGGGAGGTGCAGGGGCCCAAACGGCGACTGGTCAGGCAGACTCAACCTGTGGCAGGTGTCTGTCTTCTGCTCTCATTGGAGAAGGACACACCTCAGAGTGTGTTTCTAAAGTTTCTCTAGTGAGAATGCAGAGGAGATGGACAAGTCACAGCTCAGTCACAGATCCATAACTCAGCAGTTATCAGCTTTCAGAGCTTTGAGGGATCCAGCAGATTTGGGAGCCAATCTGGGTTTATGACTTTGGTTGCTGCTTTCTGTACTTCTGAAGGAGGTAATTGTGTGACACTGTTGTACTCTGGCACACTGCTGGCTGCAACACCATAGGGATAAACAGCAGTATTTCCATTCCATGGATGTCTCCTTTACAGATATAGCAATCTCATGCACAACAGAGGTGCACCTGTTTACTTAGAGGTAGTAACGTAATACAAAATGGCTGATATTTACTATGTCCTAAAAGTGATATGTGCTAGCGGAATACTGTGTAATATATGAACTTTATAATAACACACTCACGTTTTCCTTTGTGTTTTCACAGCTGATTTGATCTGTAAAAGACATAAAATGATAAATGTTAAAGGTGTGCATATTCTGCCCAGTAGTGCTCAGATACTCCCCCAAAAAGTTTCACTTGTAGGTGGTAGGAACACATTAAGTTTAATTAGCACCCACAAAGGATTAATGGCCCATCCAGATGCTCAAATGGTGGGCTGACACCACCGGTAATGGTCTCTATCCTTAGAAACCTGCCACCTGCACACAAGCACCCCTTTTGCATGGTTCTTCTTCGCCCCACAGTTCACCCTTATCTTGCCCACCTGCCTCCTGCACCCCCCCTCCTACACATACCCATACCCCATTTACTTGCTACCTCACACTATGCCTCTCTCTCTGATCCTCCTCCCAGGGAAATTAAGGAAATGGGAAATGAAGGATAGATTATACTCAGAACTCCCTTTCCCATTTTCATGGCTGCCATCTACATTTCAAGGGCTCCTGGCTAAACCCTAATTTACCAACAGAGACCAACTGGACATTTTCTCCACTACCATTTCCACCATCCTGATGAAGGACAACCACATACAAGCTTCATTAAACAGCTTCATCAATTTGGCCGAAAGTAGTGTTGACGATCCTCCCACCACACCAGTGTTCATCGCTAACACTGATATTTGTTCACCAGAATCTTGTATTGTGTTTACATGTTACTTGTTAATTGAGTTTCTGAGATTGTAGAAAACATGTTCTATGTTCACTAAATCCAGCCAATCTGACTGGACTGTACTTTTCTATGTTGTGTACAGAATTGTAAATTAAATAGTGTTCCTGGTTGTTTTTCTTTATTATGATAAACAAATGTATATATTAAAACATATTGGGACCAACATTTTCCTGACCCTTACCAATTTGAAATACTGGATCTTTCTACTTGCAGGGGTGTAATCATGAAAGTGTGTGTTTTCTCTCACTCTGACTATTGTGTGATTATATAAATGCCATCTACATTTGCCACAAGAAAAGTCTTGAACTCTATTCTTTCCAGACTTAGTGAGAGAGATGGATAGGAGATAGAGTAGCAGTTTGAGAAGATGAGAGAAATTGAGAGCACCATGGAAGGTGCAAAGAGGAAAGCGGAGAGAGTGAGAGAGAAAATGAACAACACAGGATGCACCAGAGGAGAGGGTTCACACAGAAGCGAGCACACAGGAAGAATTTTAAAACAATGACCCTAGAGCTGTTCAGTGGTTATATCCAGATGTTCCTCTAGCAAAACTAGCAAAAAAAAGGGGATTATGGCTTTCCATTGTGGTGTGTGGACAATGCGGCTAAACAGGCTTACCTGTATGATATTACAAAGACCAGGGCATACATTTGCGTATTGGACACATCAAAGACAACCCCACTCAGAGGCTGTTGGCAAAACTATGCCTTCAGTCGCTGTGGGGCAAGTTTGCACAAAGAGGTAATTTGTCAAACACAACCATCATCACAGATCCTGATGAGCCTCATGCTTATTTATTCGATAATTCTTACGATGTGAGCAGCTGCATGTTCACAGATGATGAAACAGCTTGTTTATGCTAGTGATACACAGAGGAATATCCAACAACTTCTAACAATACTAATATATGCATAGCCGCATTCACAACCACTCACGTGTGCTTAAAGCTGTATGGTGTGATGGAAGAGAGGGTTCTGTATCATGACACTGATAGTGTTATTGTCAACCGCTAGGGGATGTCAATCAGCCCACCAGCGATTATCTAGGGGATCTAACTGCAGAGGTCGGCCCTGATTAGTACATTGTGGAGTTTGTACCCGCTGCCTAAAACAAATGCCTATCACAAATCTCTAGGGACTATCAGTATGAAAGTGAAAGGCATAACGCTGAACGTTAACAATACAGTCAAAATGAATTTTGACAATTTGTACAGTCGCATACACAGGGAGATGCGCGTAACACCCCAAGGTCTATCACCGTTACACAGCCATGTATCGTGCGTGATGAAAAACAATGGGAAATCACCACAAGTACTATACAGAAGACTCTCAGCATTGTGTTTATTAAAAGGATGCTGACAGTAGGTGGCCTAACGCATCCGTAGGGCCATTGAGTACCTGGTGTTATGGATACCAGACTGGAACATCAATTTGCATTTGTTCTGGCCAGCTCTTCCAGCTGTGGTATGCACTGTTTTGTCAGAAAACCCCTAGAAAATGCCCATACAGCGATGGCCCACATACCCAAAATTATTGTATGAATCTGCAGCTGATAGCAGTTTCTCTATACAACTTTATAGCACCAGTTTAAACCCCTCCAATTTGTAGAAGATATGCTGGACAGTCTCAACGATGATCACCTGCTACCTCAGAGCATGGTGAATATGGTCAAAGAGGACGATTTGACGACAGAGGGTGGTCAGAGCGCTGAACTAGAAAATGCCTTTACTCAGTATTCATATCACTGCAATCTAAGCATTGCTATATCATGCTGAACAAGGGCGTGAGCAACATATCTATAACACGAAATGCTAGTTATATAGTGCTATTTAAATACCCCTGTAATAAGCAACAACTAGGCATGATAGCTTGACAGAAGTATCTATCCAAAACAACATTTTTCATAAAGGCTTTTGAAGACGCTACTAGTAAACCCTACAGATATCTGTTGATTGATTTAAAAACAACCACTCTAGAGGATTATAGATTGTGCACTGATATATTCCACTTGGTCTACCCATTTTCTATATCCATAAAAAGACATCTAAAAGTTCTAGAAAACACCCTTAACCACAGTACTGTGTCAATAGCTGTTAGAGCTTTCAACCTGTTGGCATGCATACAGAGAAATGTTTCACTGCTCAAAATGCTTGTATATGCCACCGCTCAACAACGCAGGCCATTCTAGAACTGCCCACTGACGATCTGGTTGCCACCATTTTGGAGATTGCCCAGAACACTTTAAAGGAACACGTCCCCCTAACACAGAGCCAAGTAAGTCTGCTAAAGGGTGTCATCAAGAAACTGGTTAATAGCAGGGATCAATATGGACTAAAAGAAACGTTGTCTCACAGGACGGTGGATTCATAGGATCTCTCATAGGCATAGCCTACCTGTATTCAGCAGATTGCTTGAGAGATAGTAATGGAGCGTGCTCACAAAGTGTATTCGGTGGACAAGCACCATTTGAAAAACCTGGCACCCGCACCCCCAGAGGATTGGAATATACGGAAGGTTAACAGCAGGCAGATCAACTCGGGAATGAAGGATGTTTTAAACAAGACTAATTTAATGGCTCATGACAAAGCGGCCTTATAAGGAGATATTCTGCATAAATACTTAAAACATGCTGAGCAAAGTGATGCAGAAAAGAACAAACTAACATTACACATGTCCCCAGATGAATCTAGCAGTGTGAAGGTTCCACAATCAGTAGACCCTGTTATGGCAGACATAGTGAATACACGTTAGACAGTGCTATAAACCTAATACGGATCTATTGCTACATAAAATGGAGCTTGAAAAGGATGTGGCGGCATGGACCAATAAAGGAGAATTTATCTACAGAAGTCAGGTTGTAAGGGGCTCGAACCTCCATGATCTAGTTTTGGGTATTACAATTCGACAGCCAACTTTTATAAAAATGCCCCCAGCGGCTAGAACGAGTTCATGCAGGCATTTGCTGATTTAAATATCCCAACATCCATTGTCAGTACTGTTACACAACAATGCCTACTGGAGAGGCTAAAAATGGGTTCCCCCACTACCACACAACAACAACAACACAGTCCTATAAATACAACCAGGGCAATCACCCCTACAAACAGATTCTGATCGCCCAGTCACAAGGGCAGGGGCCTACATGGGGCTTTAAAGACTCTTTACCCACCAACTACTATGATGACTCCGCTGTCTATACCTCTAAAGCGCCTCGGCCTCGCAGGAGATGCATATGCCCGGTTGTCTGATTAGTGCCAACAACCGATAGCTTGGACATATTTTAAAAATGTAACTGTTTTAAGTACAACTGATGCCTTTTATCTTCTGTGTATTAAACATACTGTTTTAAGTATAGCCGTTGCCTTTTCTAATTTTTTAAATTAAATGTCTTTTATAAATACATATTTTTACAAAAGATAAAGT